>CM049823.1:4309654-4476600 GCA_027422435.1 Schizopygopsis pylzovi | reverse complement strand
TCAGCATATCCAACAGCGCAAAAACTTGATGTAACAGAAACTATGGACTCTCCCTTTTCTAGCACTTTAGAGACGGTTGCTCCTTTACGCTTAAGGAAGATTAAGGAAAAGAGTCCAACACTGTGGTATAATGAACAAACTCGCGCCCTAAAGAGAGCAGCCTGGAAAATGGAGCGCAGCTGTAGGAAAACAAAACTAGAGGTATTTCGTATTGCTTGGCGGGAAAGTACTCTATCCTACTGAAAAGCATTAACAACAGATTAGTTTTCAACTCTTTTAGAAGAAAACAAACATAACCCCAGGTATTTATTCAATACAGTGGCAAAATTAACAAAAAATATAGCATCAACAGGTGTTGACATTTCCCAACAGCACAGCAGTAGTGACTTTATGAACTATTTTACTTCCAAAATCGATACTATTAGAGATCAAATTGTAACCATGCAGCTGTCAGCTACAGTATTACATTAAATAGTGCACTGTAGATCCCCATAGGAACCTTTCCACTCATTCTCTACTATAGGAGAGGAATAATTGTATAAACTTGTTAAATTAGCTAAACAAACAGTATGTATGTTCAGATATGTATCAGGGACACCGGCAAGGGCTATACGCATCGCTTTTTATTTATCCTCTTTCCTACTACTTGTTTCACTTCTGTTTTAGTTTTTTATAACCAATTCTTACTATGTAAAAAAGAAGTATACTTAGGCCTTTAGTGTTATGCTCGAATAATTATTATACTCATACCTTTTCTTGATTTAATGAAATCAATTTGTTTTTAGCTTTATTTTTTGTTTTCATTTAAATGTTTAGTTTTGAAATGTTGTATGCATTTGTCATTTTTATTTAATTTCTTTATCTTCTTAAATGTGTATAAATAATATTTCTAGTTTTAACTTTTAATTTGAGTTACTTTTTCTTATTTGTAAGTGGCTTTGGATAAAAGCGTCTGCTAAATGACTAAAAGTAAAGTAAAGTATGTTAGACCCTATTCCATCTACACTACTAAAAGAGGTGCTTCTAGAAGTCATAGATCCTCTTTAGGCTATTATTAATTTGTATTGATCGGGCTGGTGTTCGGGAGAAGCGAGCACTTGGGGGTGCTCGGAAGGAGTGGACTCTTGGGGGCGCTCTGGAAGCGCGGACTTCTGGGGGTGCTCTGGAAGTGTGGACTCTTGGGGGCGCTCTGGAAGCGCGGACTTCTGGGGGTGCTCTGGAAGTGTGGACTCTTGGGGGCGCTCTGGAAGCGCGGACTTCTGGGGGTGCTCTGGAAGTGTGGACTCTTGGGGGCGCTCTGGAAGCGCGGACTTCTGGGGGTGCTCTGGAAGTGTGGACACTTGGGGGCGCTCTGGAAGCGCGGACTTCTGGGGGTGCTCTGGAAGTGTGGACTCTTGGGGGCGCTCTGGAAGTGTGGACTCTTGGGGGCGGACATCGGGAGCGGCCACTTGAGGGAGCTCGTGAGGAGTGGGCACTTGAGGGTGCTCGTGAGGAGCGGACACTTGGGGGCACTGTCGAGGAGTGGTCTCTGGAGGTCGCTGTCAAGGAGCAGGCTCTGGAGGGCGCTTTGGGGGCGCAGGCACGGCATAGCACTTTCGAAGATTTAGACCATCTCATAGTACTGAGACTGCTCTCATTAGAGTGACAAATTACCTGCTCTTATCATCCGATCGTGGTTGTATCTCTCTATTAGTGCTAGTGGATCTTAGCGCTGCGTTCGACACTATTCAAAAATTTGTTTTTTTGAGTAGATTAGAAAACTTTGTTGGCATTTGTGGAAGTACACTAGCATGGTTCAAATCATACTTATCTGGCCACCATCAATTCATTTCAGTGAATGAAGTAGTATCATATCGATCACAAGTTTGCATGAAGTACCTCAAGGCTCAGTACTAGGCCATTACTTTTCACACTTTACATGTTACCCTTGGGAAATATCATCAGGAAACAAGGGGTTAGCTTTCACTGTTATGCTGATGATACTCAGCTCTATATTTCTTTGCGGCCCGGTGAAACACACCAAATTGAGAAATTATGGAATGCATAGTTGATATAAAACAGTGGATGATGAGTCAATTTCTCCATTTTTATCTTTATTTGAAATTTTACCACTTTTTACATTCCAAAGTTGACCTTTTGATACATAAACAAAACTTCACTAAACATTATTTTTTGGTGCACTTCCCATTGTATAATCACAATATGCTTTGTGCTTTGATAACAAATAAAAAAAATAGCATTTATTGCTCGAATTTAATGATAAAATGAACAGAATTTGATCTTTGTTTCACATCTAGAAACAAAGATCAAATTCTGTTCATTTTATCATGAAATTCGAACAATAAATGTTATTTTGATGCATTTTAATGTGTTGTGAGAGATCATTGTTGCACCTCAGTTCACGCGGTATGTGAACCAATCGAATTCTATTGAAATCAATTGTGGGCCCTATCTCCTACAGAGGTGCTGCTGACATAAAGAGCGCTATCTGTAATGTGTTTTTAAGCAGTGTGTTGAAATGTGATGCTGCCTATGTAGGATGTAGACAGCAAGACAGCTACTCTAAGGGCAGACATATGGTGTCTCGTATGATTTATGGTAAAGGCCTACATGGACTAAAATGCCCTTAGCTCTGAACTGAGTAACAACTGACCTGATATGCGCATACATACCATCTGAAAAATTATCTTCATGTTTCTTTATTAGTTATTCCCAGCATTTTATAAAGGTCAAGTTCTTTGATGCCGTTCCTTCAATTACTCTGGAAAGGGTTTGTCTTCTAAATGATTTTCACCTGTTCTCCAGATGTCTTCGTATGAATCCACCCCCACCACAGACACAAACTGAATCCTCAAACACTCATGATACACAATAGACATGATGAAATTAGATGTTTTATACCATTAGATAAAAAAATAAAAAAAAACAATAAAAAATCCACTGGTATTTAATTATTTATAAAGCCATTCTGGGGATGTTGCCCTCATATCTCTGCTGTCTTATAAAACAGAAAGCTGTTGAGAAATACTTCCTTCGCTCACAAAACTATTATACTCTCTCTGTTCCTTTTGTCCGATCTGAATTAGGAAAAAAGGCTTTTATATACGCAGCTCCGTCTGACTGGAATCATCTGCAATCGAATTTGAAATTACAAAGTTTGATGTCTTTGGATCTTTTCAAAAGAGTTATTCGGCAAATGGAAATTGACTCAATGACATGTAACTGTTTTTAAGTGTCTCTAGTCTGTCTGTGTTGTAATATCTTGTGATGGAACTGATGTATTGCTGTCCATTTTGGCCAGAACACTCCTGCAAAAGAGATTTTTAATCTCAGAGAGTCTCTTCTGGCTAAATAAAGGTTAAATAAAAAAATAAATTAAAAAAATTCTACCAGACAAAAGAACAAAAATCATTCGCCTCTCCACCATAATGACTTTAACCAGGGCATTGTAGGCAAGCGCAGTAAGGAGACAGCCATAATGACATGCTGTATGAGGTAAGATTTGATTTGGTCTGATGGCAGACTCACAGCTGATGTTACCTAGCTGGGACAGAACAGCATAGCGGTCACATTATGAAGGTTTTCACAATCAATATTCGTCATTGTCAAACTAATGAATGGTTTGGACAGAACAGGGAGACCGGATGCTTGATTGCTACCCTGATTGAATTTGACACCTCTGATGCAAAGTAATTGTAGAGGTTTAATTCCATATGACTTCAGATCTATACAGTATGCAACTCTCTAAGTAAAACATGCCTTTCTGTGTTTATATAATATAGACATGCATGTCATTGCTATAAATTATAGAGAAAGCAGTACTGTAATGTACCCTGCGTTTAATATTATTTTGATATGCATTTATATATCCTAATGTTTATTAATGGCTTGTTAGAAATATAATGAACAATTATAATACAATAAAAAAAATAATAAAGAAAAGCAAAGTTGAAAACAACCCAGTTTGGGTCATCTTGACCACCCTGGGTTAAAAAAGGGATGAACCCTATATTGTCTTGACCCAACATGCTGGGCTGTTTTTTTTGTTAAATCAGCTATTGTTTAAAAACTACTATACTGCTGGGTTTAAATGACCCCAAAATTAAAATCACTTTTACACACGCATAATAACTATAGTAACAACACAAGCTACAGTAACAAAGTAAGGGTGAACATTTATTGATAAACCAGAACACTCAGAAATAGACAAAATAAGCTAGTAAAAACAACAACGTGTGTATGAGTGAGGAACAGTGTCGAAAAGAATTGCAAACAGTTACACAGCTTAAACAGTTCAGAGTTCAATAAACATTGTTGAATAAATACTAAAAAAGGGGGAATATTAGTTATATTAGAAACTTCCACAAGAATATTGTACTGACAAAAAAATGATAAAAAAATAAATACATAATAATAATAATAAATAAAAAAGTTTGCCTTCAGTTTTGTAATTACTAGGAAAAAAAGATAATTATAGATAATAAAGAGAAACAAAGTGTCAGCTGGTCAGAGGTGGAATGGTCCACAGGAACACATTCAGTCTTCTGAACATATTAACATTAACATGTTACTCATTTATTTTTCCTGTAAATATAAGGGACTCATTATTGTAATCTCATTACATTTAATGTTCTTACAAATAATACAATTCAGGGTTAATTTGAAGTCTGACAACAAATACAGTATATATTAAAATACATATTTCAGTAAATATAATTGAGCTCCTTTCTGAGGCGGTACATCATGCACCCGCATCATTAAGTCAGAGCCCTTGCTCTGGCAGCTATCTTAGAAGAACAAAACACCATGCAAAGAAACTGGGCAACTTAAATACACACAGATAATTGAGACACATGTGAACAGAATAACACTAATTACAAGTAAAGTAAGCTGAACAAGAGAGCACCAAGAGGAGCTCTAGAGGCTAAAACATTGACAGGACCCCCTCTCAGGACCGGCTCCTGACTTTTCTTCCAGGACGATTGGGTTTATGAGCGTGGAAGTCCCTTATCAATTTTGGGTCTAAGATGTCCCTTGCAGGTAGTCAGGAGTGCTCCTCTGGGACATAGCCTTCCCAGTCCACAAAATACTGAAGTGATCCTCACACTCGACGGCAATCCAGTGGACCATGTAGGCTGGCTGGTCTCCAACAATGCAAGGAGGAGGGGGAGGTCTCTATTGGCGCTTTTCCACTGCATGGTACGGTACGGTTCGGCACGGCACGGTACGGTACGGCTCAGTTCGGGTCGGTTTGCATTTCCACTGCAGTTTAGTTCCGCTATAGAGTGGGCGGTATTATTCACGCGTCGTTATAGTTGCGCCGCCTCTACTGCCGTGACATCATCGTAAACGCGCCACAAACAAACTCACAACAAAGAAAGGAGACGGAATAGTGTTCTTCACTCTCGGCATGTGGATGTTTTTAACAGCAATGGAGAGGTCTATGAATGCTTGTGATTTACCCCCAGCAGCAGAGACTGTGGTGCAGTGCCACGGGCTGTAGAGGAGGAGAGCAGGGATGTTCGTGCAGGTGTGCTGCGTTACTTGATTAGTTAACTACTCATGTAGCGTGTTCTGTAAAGTGAATTATCAATAAACTTTTGGATATTTCAAAATATACAATATATCCCTTGTTTTTTTTTATTTATGTGATGGTTTTTATAATCGTGGCATTAATCATTTGTCTTTTTCAAAAGGTTCATTACGTGCTCAAACAATAATACATATTTAATATAGTCTGGAGGTACACTTATTCGATCAGATTGTTTTTAATTGAAGCAAAACACAGATACAAAGGTAAAAATATAAACAGAAAACATACTCTGAAAATATAGCAAGTTCAAAAGTAACGTTATACATAAGGCTTTTTCCTTCGGCGTCGCGCCATCAAGCTCTCACTGGATCCGCTCCTCGGCTATCAACGAGAGGAACATCTGTACTTCCTCAACAGACAACGACACTGCTATTTTGTGGTTGATGCAAAAATGTGCGTTTGTTTAAACAGAAGTTGGGTCCGATCCTTCGCTGGTGCTTTCCAGCGCTGTGCTTGTGCTTTCGCTGGCTGTGCTGATTTAAATCTAGCGGGTCGGGCTGTAGAGGAGGGTCTCGTGTCGCAAGTTCAGTGACGAAGTAATGACGATTCTCTCCGGCCAATCAGTGATCAGCAGAGTTTACACGTCACGTTTTGGTAACGGTACGGCTCGCTTGGAACCTCGGCTGAGGTGGTACTAAAAATGTACCAGGTACCAGGTACAGTACCCAGTGGAAAACCCCCCAAAAGTGAACCGTACCGTGCCGTACCATGCAGTGGAAAAGCGCCATAAAAGAGGTTTTAGAAGTGAGACATGAAAGGTCATATTAATCTTTAAAGATCTAGGTAAATATAAATGGTAAGTTACAAGGTTAACTTTCCTTGCCACTCAAAAAGGCCCGGTGAAGCTCTGCGAGACTTTACGGGACTCAACTTGCAAGGGCAAGTTTTTAGTGGAGAGCCAAACTCTCTAGCTAGGATGCAGTGTGGGAGCAGGTCTATGATTAGCCTATGGCTAATATTACTTAGAGACACGAGAAGCTGTCATGTGAAACTGACATGACTGTAGCAGAGAAACATAGAGTGTTGTGTACATACTCCGCCCACATAATGAAGGATGACCAGGAGGATGGATTATTGGCAGTCATACACCTCAGAGTAGTCTCCAGATCCTGATTTAATATCTCTGTTTGACCATTGGACTCAGGATGGAATCCAGAGGATAGGCGAGGGAGTGGGCCAATCTGTGACTGCTTGAACATTCTGTGGATCCATCTGTAAGTGGTCAGGTGTAATTATTAATCCCAGGAACTGTACCATGGTCACATGAAATTCACACTACTCAGGTTTAACATAAAAGGCTATATTCGAGGATATGACTTAGCACCTTATTGATATTCTCCACTTGCTCACTTGGGGAACTTGAAAATATGATAAATTACAATTTATTAGAGCCTGGAAGACTGCCGGGAGTGTTGATGAGGCCAAAGCGCATAAATAGGTACTCCTAATGCCCAGTGGGAGTGTTAAATGCAGTCTTCCACTCATCCTCATGTCTTATGCGTACTATATGATAAGCACTGTGCAAGTCAAGTTTGATGAAGATGGAAGCTCCTTGCAATAAGTCAAAAGCTGTGATCACAAGGGGAAAGAAATAACGATTCCGCATAGTGATCTTGTTGAGGCTCCGATAATCTATGCAGGGGCGAAGGCCCCCACCCACCCACCAGGTGCACACACACAACCAATAGCACATGGATATTCTTCCATTGCTTCACTCTCCTCTGTCCATATCCATGACATCACTGGCTTTTTCGCGCCAGTGCAGTGCAACCAGATGGTGACGTAACCATTGTTTAGATTCAAGATTCAAGAAACTTTATTGTCATACCAGCTCACATTTCCATGTTATGGTACGAAATTAGGACTCAGGTCCCGGTTTAAAAGCAAAAGAAGTAGTACAAAAGAAGTGTGAATAGGTGTTCTTGTGTGTGTATTTAAATGTGAAAATTGTGTGTTAAATGTAGTATGTTTTAATGGATTATGTGTTTATTAATATATTTAAGTGAGGAGTAGATTATTGATTGATGATAATGGATGTCAAGTATACGAGGTACTTGTGTGTGTGTGTGTGTGTGTGTGTGTGTGTGTGTGTGTGTGTATGTGTGTGTGTGTGTGTGTGTGTATTAAATGTTGTACTTACCTGGGAATGGTATGGCCTAAAAAAAGGGTGGGGATTGGCCTATATAAGCTAAGGCCAAACCTAAAAACAATGTTTGTTTACCAAGTCGATGCAAGAGTGCTACCGTGGTGCCTCGAGCAAACCCAAAACACCTTTTCATATATTGTGAATACCTTTTTTTTTATACCTGTATGTATCACTGTTGGATTATGTTCTGGTTTATTTTCCCTTTTTGTTCCTTCTTTGGTACTTTAGATTTTTGTCATTACTGTGTGCACTTGTATATATTCTTCACTGTGGACAATCTTTCTGGCAATGTAAATACATTTTCACATTGCACAAAACTGATTCTGCGAGTGAGCCATCATTTTTACATCCCTTCACGGACTCACCTTTTCCCCCGAAGGCGAGCTGGTGGGCTTGTCTTCACACCAATAAAGAAAAAAAAAACAGCACCAGCAGGGGAAGTGGACGGAAAAATAATCCCTGGGGCAAGGGATTCCTTAATGTAGTTGTCTATTGATGCAAGCCCGGGAGAAGGAGAAGATGCGACCTCTGGGGGACAGATACCTGGAAGCAAGTAAATTGCGCAGTCATATGAATTGTGTCATGGTAAAGAGGTGGCTTTCTTGTTACTGAAGATTGCATTAAGATGGTGGTACTGAGTGGAGACTCCATCTAGGGGTCTTGAGACTCGATAGTATAATTGGGGGGCTCTGGATCAAACAGGTGGCATGACATGTGGGATCCCAACTGAGGATAGCACCAGTGAACCAGTCAAGATGGGAGTTATGGTGAAGAAGCTAGGGGTTACCAGGAATCACAGAAAACAATGTAGACTAGGCATGGAACGATAAACGGTTTCAAGGTATATCGCGGTTTAGAAAAGTCACGGTTTAAAAACCACTAAAATATACTGTTATACCGTTTCTGCGGAATGTTCAGTTTTTATGAGTCGTCTAGACTAATCATGTTCCGTACACAATGATGTTCCTTACTAGATGACGTTTTAGCGCTGATCGCTAAATAAATACTTCCAGGTTATAAATAAACTATCTATCGGTGTTATCTTCATTTATCCCTCTTTCATCCCCGATTAAGACAGAGATTCACTCACCCGCCGTTTATTTCAGTGTTGAAATAAATACTATTTGGCTTGCTACCGAGGTCCGAGGCAGATAACTTGGCTAATTAACAAGCTAACTTCAACTACTTTACTCCCTCACGTTACTTCACATAGCAGGGAATAACGTTAGCAGACTAACGTAAAGTGCTATGTTTTTGTGATTAGGTACAATAGTTAAATTTTGCCTATCACGTGTATACTTTTAAGCCTCCTGCCATTGTTTACATCTATTCAAAATCACGACATTTAAAAAAACAGACTTAGCCAGATTGTTGTACGGAGAGAGACCTTGTGTGTGTGTGTGCTTGTGTGTGTGTGACACACCCGCACTCTATCTCTCTCCTTATGTGCACCCATGAGGTACTAGGACCTCACCGCTCCAAACTTAATCCGGGAAAGGTGAACATTCCTGCATCATAACTTGGACTGAAAGATGAATGTGTTGAAAGTGAGCATGTCTCCAAAAACCTTGTTGAGCTGCAGGTTTAATGACGTCTTTTAAAATGATTTATTATAATAATATATATATATTTTTTTACAGAAATAGTTTTATGTTTTTGATTGAGCTGCAGGTTTAGGCTCCCTTTAAGGGACTACATTTTTCATTTATAATTATTTATTTTTTCCAGAAAATAATTTTTTTATTTTCTGATTATTGTTGAGCTGCAGGTTTAGGTTCACTTAAGTGGCTGCACTTAATTTAATTAAGAGGAATTCAATAATTTATTTTAATTGTTGTTTCTGTTCCAAAATGTTCTATATGTTTCTTAAAAATAAAATATATTTTGTTCAGTGGGGAAAAGGTAGTTGTTTTCTACCCAGACATTTAAAAATAACATATTTTAGACCTGTAATGGCAATTTTTATCTAAGGTTATCTATCATACCGTGAAAATCTCATACCGGCCCATGCCTACTGTAGACTGTATCAGATGGAAACACAACATCTCCTGGTGTCCATGAATGTAGAGGTGGAGAGGAGAGGTGAGTAGAGTTACAACGGGTACCGCTCTTTCATGCCGCAGTCACATTCTGACAGCTAGATCCAAGTACAACACAACTGCAACGGTTCAGGTGACCTTGGGATGGTGATAACAGCTCTGTTGGACCTGGGCTGACAGGGGAAGTTAATGCAGACTGCTGACTCAAGCTTCTTTCTCTCAGATGTTGATAAGGGCCTCAAAAATGGATGGCATAATCAGCAGCACTGCAAATGCTCTGCTAGAGGGATAGCAGTTGTTTAGATGCCTTTCGGCTTCTTATGGGGTGATCAAAAACACGATTAAAGTCAAGTAGAGTAAGCTGAACAAGAGAACACCAAGAGTACCTCTTGAGGCCAAAACTCAACACGTGCCAAATTACTGATGCCTATCATGAGAACCATGAACCCAGATAGCCAAAGTGTATCAACAATTGCCATGAACTTGTGTTATGTGCATGTGTTATGTGAATGTTATGGATTATGTTATATGAATGCACATTTACATTCACATTACCAACCCAGCACTATTGGGTTACTGATTATGAATGATTAGCGTAGCGACCCTAATTGGTTCGGAATTTGTATTTTTTTACCCAGCATTTAAGTCGAAGAAAAAAAAATAGCTTGGCGTGTACATTATACATACCATTTAAAAATATTTTTGAGTAACTTTAAAGGGGACAACGGATGCCCATTTTACACAAGTTGATACGATAATTTAGGGTCTTAATGAAAAGTCTATAAGAGGGGTTCTCAAAGTTTACATTCAAAGGTCCGAATCTGAATTATCATCAATGTCAAAAGGTCAGTAATAATTGTTATTACAAAACTCGTTTTTTTATAAACATGCTTGTAACTTTATATAACAATTCAACTTGATATATGCTTAATTATCATATTTATGACATCATCAGGTCATACTTGTGTTTTTGAAAATTAACCATGGTTTTATACAAATATATATATATATTTTTAAATTAAACTTGGTTACTATACTTAAACCATGATAACCACAAATTAACCATGGTCTTGCTACACTAACCATAGTTTAACCATGGTGTTTGTAGTAAAACTGGTTATATAAATTGTAATCAATATGCAAAAAAAAAAACATGGTTAAAAAAAACACTACACTTTTGTTATAATAAAACCATGGTTATTTTTCATAAGGGTTACTCAACAGTACTGCATTTTTATACAACTAAATGCCCAATAAAGCAGTTCTCATTTAGGCCTACATATTTAATGTTTCTAAAATAGTACTTCATTGTAACCTGCAGTCACTTCGACTGAATTGCTAAAATCTTTAATTATAATTTTTATATATATATATACATATATATATATATATATATATATATATATTTCATGGAGCACAAACGTACGTCTGTGTAATAAACTAATATTTTGTAACTATGTGCACATTTCAACCCTTCACAGACGAACTACATTCATGTTCATGTTCATATGCCAGACAGTCAACAGTGATAGGTTTTTGGAAACGCTGTTTTTTTCCACTATTCCACTATAGACACTATTCTGTATACAAATCCCCCAGAAAAGAGTAACTCTGTGGTCCTGTCCAGAATTTACAAACTTCTAAAAACTACAAACTACTAAAAATATTCTCTGAGATACAGTAAACTTTAGCTGTTTTCATCATGAAACTTGCTAACTTGCACATTATTAGGAAAGACGATTTGCTAAATTCCTTAAAAAAAAACATATACTCACTTCTTCTGGAGGTGAAGCTGATCACATATGATTCCCGAGAACATAGACACATTTAGGTGGATCTGGGCGCATTCCCTTAAAAAACAAAGCTACTCCACTGTGTCTTCAGAAATGTAGCATTACATCACTTGGTTATTAGTGGATCCTCTGCAGTGAATGGGTGTCGTCAGAATGAGAGTCCAAACAGCGGATAAAAACATCACAATAATCCATAAATGATCCACAGCACTCCAATCCATCATCTAACATCTTGTGAAGATCAAGATGGTTTTACTTCAAACTGTTGCTTCTGGCCTAAATACAAGTCAATAATACAAAATATTGCTTTCTATAAATAAAAAAGTTGTCTAGTCTTAATCAGGAGAGAAATATACACAGATCAAGCACTGTTTAACTGAAAACTGTCCAACAGTTCAATGCAAATTCAATGCAAGATGGTTTGAAGTTAAGATGTCTTAATGATGGATTCGATTCTTACAAACATGCAGCTTTTGGCTTCACAAGACTTTAATTGATAATCGCTGATTCATTGATTGCTGATGAGTCATGTCCAATATGCTGTTTGGACTCTCATTCTGACGGCACCCATTCACTGCAGAGGATCCACGGGTGAGCAAGTGATGCAATGCTACATTTCAAATAAACTGTTCTCCACATAATAAAAACAGTTACTCATACTTGTGTGATGCAACATTGCTGTCGGATCCAATATAGTCAGCACAGTATCGTCTTTTAGTTTCAGTCTTTCTGAAAATGCCGCATTTAATTGTTCCTTGTTTGTAAATGAATCCGTGGAACTTCATTAAAAATGAAGACAATGTGCTAATGTGCTTTCCTAACAATGTGATCAGAAGGAAGGCAATTCAAAGAATGTTGTTTCCACAGCTTGGCACTGCATAGCGTCTTATTGTATTTGGAATGATCTTTATTGTTTGGTTTCTGAGTAGACCTGCACGTTCGCCTCTCTCATAAACATTACATGTGCAAATCAGTGGGCGGGGCAAAATCAGGTTGTGATGTCGAAACAGACATTGATCTACTTCTGCGGAGGCGGTGCTTATCCACACTATTACATCACAGAGTAGAGCATTCCACAAAATGTCATTTTGCCAGACTGGCTTCAATATAAGTTGTTTTTAGACTAATGGGAATGTTTTGAGTTCTGAAACTTACAGGATGTTTTTATTGTAAAACGACCTCTTGTGCCAAAAGATCAATGGCATTTTTGTTTCTCAGCGTATGACCCCTTTAAATGCTATTTTTTTTTAATCTAAACTTGATACGCAGACAAACATATTTACATTTACATTTATGCATTTAGCAGACGCTTTTATCCAAAGCGACTTACAGTGCATTCAGGCTATACATGTTTTTGTCAGTATGTGTGTTCCCTGGGAATTGAACCCACAACCTTTAGCGCTGCTAACGCAATGCTCTAACCACTGAGCCACAGGAACACATATACAGTATATCACTATTCTGTATACAAATCCCCCAGAAAAGAGTAACACTGTAACTCTGAGGTCCTGTCCAGAATTTACAAACTTCTAAAAACTACAAACTAAAACTTACTAAAAACTACAATCTACTAAAAATGCTTAATTTTTTAGTTCAAATGCTGGGTTGAGATGGTTGATTTGACCCAATTTGGGTTGATAATTGCTCTGTGGGTGGAGCTTAGGTGGAGGCAGAAAGATTCCCCTGACTTCTTCAGTAACGCTAGCTATGAAGTTTGTTAGCTTGATTGATTTAACAATGACTGCCATTATTTCATAAACGACATATCCGTGAGATGCAAGAAATCTTCAGACGCGCCCATAACAACAGAAGATAATACTTTATTGAACCTTTTCTAATAAGAAGTGTGCGCTGCAAATGCGATCATGTTTGATAATCGTTTTATCTCATTTAACCACAGCTGTCATCGTTTTTTTTGTCTGGTAGTGGCAGCAGGTAAGTAAATAAAATGTCTAATTTGAGGCTGTATTACGTCAATTCTGGCACCCAACATCACAACAAGATTATATTTTAAACTCCTTATGTAGCTGAATCTTCGCTGGTTTGTATGGGCCAGTTTTCCCTTTGTTTAGCCTCCAGCAGCTTTCCAACCCGTTTTGGCTTCATTATATGGAAGCCATATTTGTAAAAAATAGTTGAGAAAAAACAGCTCAGCATGTTGAACATTTAACCCAACCCAGTTGGGTCAAAACAATCTAGCGCTGGATTGCCAAAATTACACAAATTAGGTTATTTTTAACCAAGCAATTTTAGAGTGAAGGGTGAATATTTTGAAAATGATGCATTTCAGTCTTTTGATCTGCAAAAATGAATTGTATGGAATAAATCAATTGGTTACATGACCTACATGATTTCAGCAAGTGTCATCGCCATCTTCCCCATCAGTAATGCGACACAAGCACAGGCATGCTCACATTAGATAATCTTATTGCCTTGATACGGTGTGTGTGTGGCATAGGGCACTGATCACAGCTAAACATAAAATTAAGGGATTAGATGTTCTCTGTGTCCTTACTAAAGGCCCTTGGGGAATGGTTATAGCAGCCACCCTGCAGCACTCAGTCTGTAACCTGCTGAACCGTAGCAGGCGCGGTCTTTAAATATAATAAAAGCAGCACCCCATGCAGAGAGAACACTTGATTGCCCCTGTGGCACCAAGTTATGCAAGAGGATTTCAGAGTTTAAACTAGCAAGATTGCAGCCTGAGGAAACTTAATTCCATGGTGTAAGTTAAATCATTTAGGATGGATGAAGTCAAGGCTAGAAAATTAGATATAATTAAACACAAAACCAAAATGGGGCCCTAACTTATTAAAAGGTAGCGAAGTTAAATTGATAACAGACATGTTTTAAACCATGGAAATTATGCCAAATTGTGAACAAACAATTATGTTTACATTCATTTTTACAATCTAACACTTGGAAAGCGTTAATGGTAAATCCCCTTTAATGGTAAATTAATATTTAGGCTATATTGCCTTGCCCTACCATAAAATGACCTAAGAATATATATATTTTTGTAATATATCAGCAATCAACCTTGGATGTCTCAAAACTTTTTACTCACAGATTAGCACTTGTATTTATCTGATGTATTGGTGGAGATGCAAACAATGTAAGCTGCTTTCTGGAGGCAGTATATTCAGATATGAGCAGCTATGATAAATGCATTATACTATAGTGCATTGAAATCATGCTATAATCCAAATTGTCATCAATAGCAGTTTATTTCTGTAAATTAGGCCGGATTGCTTTTATATAATTTGCAAAGAGTTCATATGAAACTGAATCTTAGACCACCTTTGCATGCAGACTTGAGTTTGGAAAACCACTTCCACAGTTAAATGAACCAATTTGTGGGAACAGACTGAATCAGATCTGGAGTTTTTAACCATAAATGCAGCATTATGTGGGGAGGTTTGTGCAAGAACACAAGAAAAAGAAGAAAACTAATACATTTAAAATTGTATTCAGTTAATTATCTTAAAAAAAGTCTTAACATCTTGAGTGTCTCTTTACTATCTTAAAATCTGATTGTCAAGTAATACTGACAGAAATACTGATACGTATGTAATTTACTGTAGAAAACAAGGAATTAAATTGCAAACTAATGAGACCTTTAGTGGATTCTGACTTTCAAATATGTGTAAAATTATCCACTAGGGAATGAGACGCTTCAGCTTGGCCTCTGCTTTCCTGTGTAATGTGCAGGTGAAGGGTTCCTTTGTGAAATCGTACACTAAAACATACACATACACATGCTGTGACAACTGAGGAAGATGTCTGTCAGCCACATTGAGGGAGGTGATGGAGATATGAGGGTAAGACAGGGCCCAACAAGACTGACAGTCAGAAGGGAAAAATGCACATACCAATCACCTTAAACACGCTCCTGCTTTCCACACAGCGCTTCTCAATGTGTGATGATGGAGGTCTACTTCACGCCAAATTATCATCTCATTCCATCCATCCACCCACACCGCTTTCTCCAGACATCTGCTGACAGTATAATCATAGCTTGCCTATCTCCAACATGTAGTCTAGTAGAGACAACAAAGCTTTGTGTAATTGGATCTCGTTGCTCTTTCATCAGGAATGGGAGAATATGAATGACAAATCTTGATTGTAGGATAAGTTTAACAAAATATTTGATTGCTTCATAGGCTGACTGCAATTTCTCTGCATTTTTATAAAATTCAGAGTACAGAGAATCGGGAGTTGCAAACCAATATATGTTTTTAATGTGAGCTCAGTCTGTTTTTTCAGATTTTTTTAGGAACAAAAAAATATCAGATCTTTCATAAATAACCACAATATTCCAAATGGTGTATAAATTAGAGAAAGAAGACACTTTGTTTATATAGCACCTTTCCACTGCTCAGGGTTACTTTACAAAATTACATTTCAAGTATATTTAAAGGAGCCAATACAAAAAAGGCACACACGTGCACATGTCTATAGCTATATGGGATAACTTTTTCAAAGCATAAGAACATATCTCAAAACTTTATGCTTATGTTCGCATATTCTAAATCTTGTAATTATATAACTTTAAACACTGACCGTAAAATGTATTATGTGACTGGACCACAGATAGGGCTGCACGATAAATCAAAGTGAAATCGGAATTGCGATTAGGCAGAAGCTGGGATCCCCTTTCGATATTGAACTCATACTGCGTCGAAGACGCTTGTATGGGAAAAACTCTTTTTTTCTCTTCAACTGAAGCCTTTTTATTATCACGCAATGAAACTGCACGTCCATTGGTTCGTGCAGTACTACATTTACATTTAGTCATTTAGCAGAGGCTTTTATCCAAAGCGACTTACAATTGGGGAGTACATAAAGCGATTAATCTTGAAGAGGCAAACATACAGAGGAAGTGGCAATAACACCAAGTCTCATGCATTGTTCAAATAAGTACAAGCTAGCAAGGGAAGGAGAGAAAGATAAAGAGAAAGATGAAGATTTTTAAAAAAGTGAAATTAATTTTTTTTTTTAAGCAGTCAAGTAGAGTTGAAAGAGATGAGTTTTCAGTTGTTGCTTGAAATTTGACAGGGATCCAGCATTCCGGATGGGGGTGGGAAGATCATTCCACCGGCCAGGAACGGTGAACGGGAACGTTCTGGAGAGTGATTTTGAGCCTCTCTGTGATGGTACCACGAGGCGTCGCTCACTAGCAGATCTCAGACTTCTGATGTAAATTCGTAATAGTGAGTGGAAGTAGGTGGGTGCTGAGCCTGTGGTTGTTCTATATGCAAGCATCAGTGTCTTGAACTGGATGCGAGCTGCAACTGGTAGCCAGTGTAAGGACACAAAGAGAGGTGTAACATGGGCTCTTTTGGGCTCGTTGAAGACCAGTCGTGCCGCTGCATTCTGAATCATTTGTAGAGGTTTGATTGTGTTTGATGGAAGTCCAGCTAGAAGAGCATTGCAGTAGTCCAGTGTAGAAATGACAAGGGCCTGGACAAGACGTTGTGCAGCATGCTCTGTCAGAAAGGGCCTGATCTTTCTGATGTTGTGCAATGCAAACCTGCAAGATCGAGCAGTCTTTGCAATGTGCTCTTTGAAGGTCAGCTGGCCATCGAAGATTACACCAAGATTTCTGACCGAAGCTGATGGGGTAATTGTTGATGAACCTAACTGAATCGTGAAATCATGGTGTAGAGTTGGAGTTGCAGGGAAGACAAGAAGCTCAGTCTTTGCCAGGTTGAGCTGTAGATGGTGTTCTTTCATCCATGCCGAGATGTCCGCCAGGCAGCCTGAGATCCGTGCAGCTACCGTTGGATCATCTGGTCGAAATGAGAGATAGAGCTGTGTGTCATCAGCATAGAAATGGTAGGAGAAGCCATGTGCCTGTATGATGGGAGCCAGTGATGTAGTGTATGTGGAGAAGAGGAGGGGTCCAAGAACCAATCCCTGGGGAACCCCAGTGACCAATTTATGTGCTTTGGATACCTCCCCTCCCCAGGCCACCCTGAAAGACCGACCAGTGAGATAGGATTCAAACCAGCGAAGTGGAATCCCAGTGATATCCAGTGATGAGAGGGTGGACAGGAGGATCTGATGATTGACAGTGTCAAAAGCGGCAGACAGATCCAGCAGAATGAGGACAGATGATTTGGAATCGGCTTTTGCAATTCGCAGGGCTTCAGTGACCGAGAGTAGCGCAGTCTCAGTTGAATGGCCACTCCTGAAACCTGACTGTTTAGCGTCCAGTTTGTTGTTCTGTGAAAGAAACAATGAGACCTGGTTGAAGACAACTCGTTTGAGTGTTTTGGCAATGAATGGAAGGAGAGAGACAGGTCTGTAGTTTTCTAAAAGAGAAGTGTTTAATGTAGGTTTTTTGAGCAGTGGGGTTACCCGAGCCTGCTTGAATGCAGTGGGGAAGATGCCTGTGAGGAGAGATGTGTTGATGATGTGTGTGAGTGCTGGTAAGAGTGTGGGAGAGATAGCTTGGAGAAGGTGTGAGGGGATAGGGTCTAGAGGACATGTTGTAGGATGGCTGGAGAGGAGAAGTTTGGATACTTCCGCCTCAGTGAGGGGACAGAAGGAGAAGATGGGAGTTTGAGCAGTTGATCTAGTTGGTTGGGGGTCCTGTGTGAGTGGAGGTGAAAACTGACTACTGATTGTTTTAGTTTTGTTTGTAAAAAAAGTTGCAAAGTCATCAGCTGTTATAGACGTGGTGGGAGGTGGTGAAGGGGGACAGAGGAGAGAATTAAATGTTCTGAAGAGATTACGCATATCTGGAGCATTGTTGATCTTGTTATGGAAATGTGACGATTTGGCAGTGTGGACTTCAGCGGAGAAAGATGAAAGAAACAATTGATACATACTTAGGTCCGACGGCTCGTTTGATTTTCGCCATTTTCTCTCTGCCGCTCGGAGTCTGGTCCGATGTTCACGAAGAACATCAGATAACCAGGGGTTAGAAGGGGCAGTCCGTGCTGGCCTGGAGGAGAGAGGACAAATGTCATCTAGACAAGTGGTTAAAGTAGAGCATAAAGTGTCAGTAGCAGCATTCACATCCAGAGATGAGAAATGTGTAGGTGAAGGAAGAGAGGAGGATACTACAGAGGAAAGATGTGAGGGAGAAAGGGAGCGTAGGTTTCGTCTAAAAGTAACCGGTAAGGGGGTTGGTGGCACCCGGGTAGCAAAGTGTAATGTGAATTTAATGAAGAAATGGTCAGAGATATGTAGTGGTTGTACCAGAATGTTTTCTGCAGTACAATCGCGTGTGTAAATTAAATCAAGTTGGTTGCCTGATTTGTGAGTGCTAGTAGCGGTAAGGCGTTTGAGATCAAATGAAGCTAAGAGCGAATGAAAGTCTGTAGCATAAGGCTTTTCTAGATGAATGTTGAAATCGCCAAAAACTAATAGTGGAGTTCCATCCTCCATGAAAGAGGACAGCAACCCATCCAGCTCCTCAAGGAAGGGGGCTAGAATTTGGCCAGGGGGACGGTAGATTACCACAATCTGGAGTTTTATAGGAGCCATTACAGTAATCGCATGAGATTCAAATGAGTTGTAATTGCATAGGGGCGAGTGGGTTGAGTATTTCAAATTATTTGAAATGAGCAGACCAGTGCCCTCACCCCGGCCAACCTGACGTGGGGTGTGAGAGAAAGAGAAATTGTTCTTCTGGACGAATCCAGGTCTCAGTCAAGCCCAAGATGCTGAGAGTGGATTGTAAAGAAAAAGCGGAAATGAATTCTGCTTTGTTGACAGCTGACTGACAATTCCAGAGAGCCATAGAGAAAGAAAGAGGTGTAGTAGAAGATGTAGAGATGTGGCGCAGGTTAGCAGGATTACTTTTCCGTCTAAAAAAAACAACCAATGAGTCGGCAGCAGTGCGCAAGCCTATGGCTATGCAGCCCGCCATAACCCGCCAAAATGGCCACTGCATCTCAGATTTCTTCTCTTCAGCGACAAAGAACCTTCTTCGCTGACTCTTTGCTGACGCTGGGATCGGCCTTTGAAATGCCTCAAACAACCGGATTAGGACCTCTCGCAGTGACCAGCTTGCAGACTCGGCCATCCCCTGCAGCCATCCGGCGTTGATCCAAAGAGGTTCTCTAAAAGAGCAAATTTCACGGCATTGTTGCAAATGCCACGCCATCATTGTAAGACGTGCAGGTCTCCCCTGCACGCTGATGACACTCACGCTGAGTGTGTGTCATGCTTGGGGAAATCCCACGCTGACGCTGCGCTCAGCAGTACTGACTGCTCTCATTGCGAGAGTTTCAGTCTTGCTTCTCTGCGCTCACGGATAGCTTTCTTTTGTAATGTGCCTCTCGGCACCCCGCTTAACGCTGGGTGCAGAGGAAAGTATGTTTTTGGTTCCCCACGGGCCCACTATAGCACCCAGGTGTCTGACCGCTGTGATAAAATAAAACACATAAATTTTCAAAAAGAGAGCAAAAGTCTTCATCTGCCTACCATAAGCGTCCTGCCCTTATTCAGCCAGTCCCTACAACCATTTCAACCTCTTGCCACGTGGGCCGAGGCCTGGCAGGCCATTCCCGGTGTGTCAGCGTGGGTAATGACAACGGTAAGACGAGGTTATACTCTCCAATTCGCTCAAAGACCACCGCGCTTCGGCGGTGTGCTCGCCACCTCAGTGCGCAACGAGGATGCTCAAGTCCTCCGCACAGAGGTGATGAATCTGCTGGAAAAATGAGCCATAGAAATCGTTACTCCAGCCAAGAGCGAGTCAGATTTTTACAGCCGCTACTTCCTCGTCCCCAGAAAAGACGGCGGCCTGCAACCTATTCTAGATCTCAGACTCCTGAATTACGCCCTGATGAAAAGGTCGTTCAGGATGATCACTTTGAAACAGATCCTCTCGCAAATATGCCCAGGGGACTGGTTCATGTCACTGGATCTGAAAGACGCGTACTTTCATCACAGACGATGAAAGCCCCCCATCATAGATGATTCTTGAGATTCGCATTCGAAGGGGTGGCATATCAATACAAGGTCCTCCCGTTTGGGCTGTCCCTGGCTCCCCGCACTTTTACACGATGCATGGATGCGGCTCTCTCCCCTCTGCTACAGATGGAAATCTGCATACTCAACTACCTCGACGACTGGCTCATTCTGGCCCAGCCGCAGGCGGTTTTAACATCGCACTGTGTATCAGCCCTGGCCCGTTGGAGAAACCTCTTCTGGCTAAGGCAAGGCATGACCTTAGACACGGCGCACAGAAGGAAGGTTGTCACGACAGACGTTTCCAACAAGGGATGGGGAGCGCTGTGCGAAGGCAAACTGACCTTCGGTCTTTGGTCCGAGAAGGAGTCGGGCCGGCGCATCAATTGCCTAGAAATGCTAGCAGTGTGCCAGGCCTGTCAATTATTCCTGCCGGACATACGGGGACACCATGTACTAGTAAGCTCAGACAGCAGGTCCGTGGTGTCATACATAAATCACCAGGGCGGCCTCGTCTCGAAGCGACTCTGCACGCTGGCGAACGACCTTCTTGTGTGGGCCCAGAACAATCTACGTTCACTAAAGGCGACGCATGTGCCGGGCAAGATGAACCATGGAGCAGACATGTTGTCATGGAACAACGTCTCCTCAGGGGAATGGACACTCCACCCGCTCGCGGTTCAGAAAATTTGGGAAGTCTGTGACAGAGCTCGAGTAGACCTCTTCGCCTCCAAAGACCACTCTTACTGCCCAATCTTTTTTCACAAATAGCACGGATGCCCTGGTCCACGAGTGGCCCAGTCTTCCGCTCTATGCCTTCCATCCAATCGCTCTGCTACCGCAGGTACTCAGGTGAGTCAGGTAGCAATGACACAAACTAATTTTAATAGCCCCCCTCTGGAGGAACAAGCAGTGGGTGTCAGAGTTATTCCAGCTGCTCGAAGCAGCCCCGTGGCCGATCCCCTTGAGACGGGACCTCCTCTCTCAAGCGAACGGTACAATATGGCATCCACGGCCCGAATTATGGGCCCTGCATGTGTGGCCGCTCAACGGGAGCCTTTCAGCCTCCCAGAGCATGTCCTAAACAGGATGTCAGAAGCTAGAGTCCCGTCTACTCGATGACTTTATGCTCTGAAATGGTCTGTTTTCTCGACTTGGTGTCAAGACCGCGACTTAGATCTGGTCACCTCCGATGTGTCAGTGGTTCTCTCATTTCTGGAGAAGATGCTGGATAAACAATGCTACTCATCCACCGTCAAAGTTTACACGGCATCCATAGCAGCTTTCCATGCCCCTATTGCTGGCCAATCGGTGGGCAGAGATGGTGGTTCAATTTTTACAAGGCGGCAGGAGAATGAATCCTTTGCGTCCTCGTACAGTTCCACCTTGGGACTTACCTACCGTACTAAAGGCCTTGAAAGGGCCCCCGTTTAAACCATTGCAATCCACGAGCCTCAGAGCACTCTCGTTAAAAACCGCCCTGCTGCTAGCACTGGCATCGGTCAAGCGAGAAGGAGATCTGCAGGCCCAATCCATCAACCCGGCTTGCCTGGAATTCACAATATCGTCAGCGATTTATTTATTTATTTTTTTCATTACCGGTCAGTGAACTATGGCTCTGTGTAGAAAATGCTGCTCCATCTGAAAGCAGGTGATGGAGATTTACGGCTGATTATAGAACCGGCTTTACTGAGAAAATGCGCATAGAAATCACATTAGATTAATTGTGCAGCCCTAACCATCGATGAAGAATGTTGCTTTTGTTGTTTATTTTGTAGTGTTTTTATTAGTGCTGTTGCAATTGAATTGTATAGATCAGGGGTCACCAAGTTGTTCCTGGAGGGCCGGTGTCCCTAACAGGAAGATTCAAATTTCATGTCATTCATTTATACTAACAGGTCTGGCCAATCACTGCTTGGCAACTGGAGTATTTAAGCACTGAACTCTCTGTTTCATTTTTCCCAGTTGACAACATTGACGTTCCCTGCTCAGTCACGCAAGCGTCGCCCGATTTATTGCCCGACTTTTCTCTGGGATATATTGTATGAAGTTTGTTCTCTACGAAAGATTGCGAGTTCGGCATTAATTTCAATATGCACACCGTATAATTCGTATTGTGCAACAATACGGCTTGGTCATATTGCTATGATATAGAGGGGTTTCACGGCGGAGGATGTAAAACATTGCCAGAGAATTCGATGTCATGTCCATTGTCACTTTCGAGTGCCCGCCGGGAACACCGTCTCAACCATCAAATTATTCTCACCTGAACGTTCATGTAAACTTTCATCAAGTTTTCAGAGGTCTTTAAAAAACATAAAAAAAATAAGTTTTGTTTTCCAACAAAAGACACTATTTAATTATATGTTTTTACTCAGTTTCATTCAGTTACATCCAGTATTTGGATCTATTTTATTATCTGTTGGGCTTTCATATCATGATGATTAATAGTTATAAGCCTATAATATTTAAGCTGATAAAGTCTATATCGTTTGTATTATTTTCTCACGAAAATATCTGATGTCTAGCACACCTTTAAGCCATTTGTTGTCTAATCGTATATTTGGCTTTGTCCTTCAGTTACGTTCTATTTACGTTTATTCTATTACAACAGTCTGTAAAGTTTTACGACTTTTAGTTTTGTTGTGTAGCCCAATTATGCATAGATGTCCTTGCCGTTTTCTGTGTCCTCAGAATAAGAGTACGGAAGAAAACCTTAAGTTGTTCCCAGGTCGACAAATACATTGTATGATATTCTCTCGATGCATAACATATTGACTTAAATTAAGAATTTTCATCGTAGATTCCACCATAATATTTATTTGTTCTTCAGTCAAGGCTTGTTACACGTACGTAAACCGTTCAATATAAATTGCATATGTGCTCAGCATTCTGTTAGGTTAGGTAGGTTAGGTAGGATCAGCCAAATCTGCATCCCCAGGATTTGGATAAAGGACTGGGCTTACGCCAAATAATTTTATACTACTATACATGAATTATTGTGGCTCGCCACCATCTGTTAACACTTTACGGAATAAATATCTCGTAAACGTTTACCTTCCTAGTCTTTCTGATAGAAAAACAGTCCCCAAATTAAGACAATTCAAATACAATCATGTGCTGTAGGCAATTTATTGAAGAAAGCACTTTTGTGCTTTACAGTTGCAGGACAATTGTTTATTTAATGTAATTCATCTTTTGTTTGATTTTTTTAGTGCAGAATTTTTATTGACCTTTACATTTATGTTTAGCACACTTTTATTCAGAGCAACTTATAATATCGGAACAAAAGTACTTCATCAAAGAGCCAACAATATTAGTAATATGCAATGCAAGGTTTATTAGAAAGCTAGATTTGGAATTAAGCTAGAGCAGAGGAGAAAAGCAGAAGAGAAAAAGAGTGATTAAGATATATACATGAATGGGAAAATGCAGTGCAGAAAATATGTGCTTGATGATAAAAACCGGTATTAAGTGCAATAAGTTGGGAAAAGGAGTTCAACAGCTATGGACTAAATAAGCATTAAAATATTTACAAACCTTATTAGCTTTAACAAGTATAAATATATATTTAATTTATACAGTAAAGACTATGCAGGTCACCAAATGGGAATTAAATATTCCATGGAGGGATTTATAAAATATTACTAAATAAATATGGTGGGTAACTCGAAGCGAGGGTTTACAGATCACAATGCAAGCAGGAGAAGTCTCATATTACGGTCGGTCATCACGATCGCGGATGAAGACATGCAGGGTCAACACTGTTCAGGTATCACAGGGTACAGTTAAATGAATGTACATTTAACCAGTTTAATATGGAGAGGCACTGAAATGTAGACCTTCTTTATGTGTTTTTGACCTGCACTGTACACAACGCGAGAATAGTCTGCTATTTAGGTTTGTACATTATCATGGACTCAATAACTTTAACGTTAGCTAGTTTTAGCCAGAGATACCTTGCTAAAGCACAATATAACATTCACATTCTGCTTGAGCAGATGACAATTGTGACTTAATGAGTGTGTCAACCAGAAAATGAATGTTCTTGTCCTCATTTGTATTGGGCTTGAATACTTAGGATACTTATTGAATACATTTAGTTCTGTTTTGTTTGGATTTAGGAAATTAAATTAAATAAATTATATTGCCCATCCTCTCAGGATACCTGGAATCAGTGTTACAAGTACCCCAGGCACATCGTGTTTCCATTTTTGAAGCTTAAACCCCATAAAACTGATGCAAGCTTCGGATCTTCCAATGTTTCTCTATGGCGCTGAAACCTAAAGATGTCAGAGTTCCGCTTCCAGTGCAACTGATACTCAACTGCCATTGGCTAGTCTGCGTTCGAGGGGTGGGGCTTACTGATAGGTCAATTGGTCCTCTTGTCTATTGATGGTTGAGGGTGAAGGAGAATAATGTCACCTTGTTTTGTACGCTTCATGTTTTGATTGAAGTAAATTGATTGTGTATTACAGGTGCATCTCAGAAAATTAGAATATGGTGAAAAAGTTTTTTCTTGTAACTTATTTCAAAAAGTGACACTTTCATCTATTTTAGATTCATTACATGTAAAGTAAAATGCTTCAAAAAAATGTATTTGATGATTAGAGCTTACAGCTAATGAAAGTCAGAAATCAGTATCTCAAAATATTAGAATATTTACATTTGAGTTTCAATAAATGACCATCCATACAGGATGGTCATTTACCATCTTTTGTTCTTTGAAACCACAATAAAGGGGAACGCTGCTGACTTGGCAACGGTCCAGAAGACGATCAATGACACCCTCCACAAAGAGGGTAAGTCAAAGAGGGTCATTACTGAAAGGGGTGGCTGTTCAAGGAGTGCTGTATCAAAGCATATTAAATACAAAGTTGACTGGAAGGAAGAAATTGGGTAGGAAAATGTGCACAAGCAACATGGATGACCGTAAGCCTTGAGAATACTGTCAAGCAAAGCCATTCAAACACTTGGGAGCAGGCCCGGAGTGGCCATCGGGAGAACCGGGAGAATTCCCGGTGGGCCGCTCTGCCCCACTCATAAATTGGGCCGGCAGACTCGCCTGCTTTTTTTTTTTTTTTTTACATACACATAATAACGTATATGTGTTTAAGTTGCCGTGTGATTGATAACTAAGCTAATAACACTAGATTTGAATTTAACATTAAAATGTGACGTTTTCTGTTGTCAGAGCGCGCGCGCGCGCTCTCTCTCTTCCTCTACACAAGCGTGTTCCAGGTCGTTGCCATGGAGACAAACCGAAACCATTAATGCTGTGGCGTGAGTTATCGAGAGTGCGCTAATCGCGGGAAGAATAAAATGGATAGTAAAAAAAAGATTCCTAGAGGAGCTGAAAAAGCCAGGTTAAAAAAAGAAAGGCATCGGAGGATGATGCGGCCAAATGTGCCAAACTGACAAATATTTTTTTCAAGAAGACAAACGAGCACACGTGAACTGGCGACTCAAGGTAACCTACAGTGACTAGCAACATTTACAGTTATGCATTTGGCAAACGCTTTTATCAAAAGTGACTTACATTGAAGGAATCTTTTTCTATTGATTGTCTGTAATGTAATTGATTTTAGCTTGTTGACTTATTTTAAATGTCATTGTGGTTTAATAAAGATAAGCCTGATGCTGAGGAAAGTGAGTAAAAGAAAGAGACAGAGACAGAGACATTGATCTTCAGTGAGACAACAGCAGCCAGGCAGAAGGTCCCTGACGAACATAACAAACTGACAGATATTGCTCAAGACAAACAAGCACACGTGAACTGGCGACTCAAGGTACAGTGACTATAGTCAAAAACTATAAAACAATGAGACCGTAATAAACAAAGTTGCAGAAACCAGTGCACTGCTTAGACGGTTGTTGATGCTGTAAGGCTTTGCCATTTTCAGTTCTGAGTGTAAAACAAAACTTGGGAAGAATGGTAGAAGGCCTTTCTTTCTTTCTCTCTTTCTTTCGAGATGCTTACTGATTTTCCATTTAGTTATTCATTTTACATTTATGCATTTAGCAGATGCTTTTATCCAAAGCGACTTACAGTGCATTCAGGCTATACATTTGTATTTTCAGTATGTGTGTTCCCTGGGAATCGAACCCACAACCTTTGCGCTGCTAACGCAATGCTCTACCACTGAGCCACAGGAACACAATGACTAACATATATGAATATTAATGACTGCTTGGCAGCTTTCAATTTAGAAATGAACTTTTTTTTAATAATGTTACAGTTGTATCTTTTGTAGCAGAATTTTTTCATATAGTTTATCTCATTTATTTTATTTATTACATTGACATGGATATAAAAAACAATAGTGCAAAAAGTATATTTCTTACTGCATAACTTTATTTTTATTTGAATGCAAACCATTATTTTCATAATGTAACAGTTGGACAATTTGTTGCAGAAAACTCAGTATGTGATTTGTTATTGATATTTATGGCCATATTTACATTATTCAGATTTTTTATTGTCAATTAAGAAACAGATCTGTCATTTATCCAGATTCCACCACGGTGGGAGGGGGCTGGATGGGGATAGGTGGTGGGCTGGTCTTGAGCATTACACTCCCGGGCTGAAAATGGATCCCACTCCGGCCCTGCTTGGGAGAGCTTCACAAGGAGTGAACTGAAGCTGGAGTCAGTGCATCAAGAGTCACCACGCTCAGACATCTTCAGGAAAAGAGCTACCAAGCCACTTCTGAAACCGATACATTGTCAGAAGCATCTTACCTGGGCTAAGGAGATAAATAACCGGACTGTTGCTCAGTTGTCCAAAGTCCTCTTTTCAGATAAAAGTAAATTTAGCTTTTCATTTGGAAATCAAGGTCTGGAGTCTGGAGGAAGACTGAAGAGGCACAGAATCCAAGCTGCTTTAAGTCAAGTGTGAAGTTTCTGAAGTCAGGGATGATGTGGGGTTCCGAGACATCTGCTGGTGTTGGTCCATTGTGTTTTATCAAGTCCAAAGTCAATGTAGCCGTCTACCAGGGGATTTTAGAGCACTTTATGCTTCTATCTGCTGACAAGCTTAATGGAGATGCTGATTTCCTTTTCTAGCAGGACTTTAGCATCTGCCCACACTGCCAAAACTACTTCCAAGTGGTTTGCTGACCATGATATTACTGTGCTTGATTGGCCAGCCAACATGCCTGGCCTGAACCCCATCTGGAATCTGTGGGATATTTTCAAGAGAAAGATGAGAAACAGTTTATCCAACAATTCAGACGAGCTGAAGGCTCAATAGAGCCTCAGCAGTGCCACAGGCTGATCGCTTCCATGCCACACCTCACTGATTCTGGAATTTGTGCTAAAGGAGCCCCGACCAAGTATTGAGTGCATAAATGAACATACTTTAAAGAACTTTAACTTTTTTGTTTTGCAAATCCTTTTTTTGATTGATCTTAGGAAATATTATAATATTTTGAGATACTGATTTTTGACATCCATTAGCTGTAATGTAAAGTGTTACTTTTGAAGTGTTTTTAACACTTTTTAAAGTTTTACTTTACATGTTATCAATCTAAAATATATGAAAGTTTCACTTTTTGAAATAAGTTACAATAAATTTTTTTTCACCATATTCTAATGTTCTGAGATGCACCAGTAATACATCCATTCTGTATAATTTCTTTATACTATTTACAGAGGTTCAAAAAAAATTTGCTTTAAATCTGCAGGCAGTTTGTCTGCATGTAGCATCTCTTGTGCAAAAGAGTGTAATAAAACGTAGTGCATAATTCATTTGTATGGTAGAGCTCTTTCCCAGTGTGTCGCAGTCTGTCTGATCCTGGCCATAGTTGCTGTGCGTGTGACGCACAAGGAGATGAAATCCTGCCCCGGGACCCAGTGACGCTTAAGTGGGTGATGGTTGCACAATCTGGGGAAGTGCTGGCTTTTGTTAAGTTGCCTTTTCAAAAGCCTGCTGGCCCTTTCTCCATAGGAATATGACAATAATAGCTGTATCGGTGTATACATCAGATGGAGATTGTCATCTTAAGATGGCATGTTTTAGCTGTGGATGGTAAGGCACTTTAGAACTGGACTCCAACAGGCACATTTATCTCCATCCTCTAGACAGCCAGCACAATATTGTAAAATGCAGGGCCGGGTATTTTGTCCACATGACATGAGGCTGCAGTGCAGTGGCATGTTTTCTCATGATTGTAACTTGATAGCCCTGTGAGCAGTACACAAGCAGCAGCCATACTGACATGTGCTAGACAGAGATAAATATGTTTGGCTATGGCTATAGGGTCATATTTGGTGAGAAACTGTATGCTGGAATTGTAGCAGAAAGTATTTTTTTTTATGTGCTTATGTTACATTGACAATACATTTAATTGAATGAAATACTTATGGGTTTGGAACAACATTGTTAGAGATGGGTACAGGCTCAGATGGCTCCCCCAACCAGGTGGTTGGAAGCTTAATATGCATTGGAAAGCAGTTAGGCAGGTGGAAGTTTGGTATAGTGAGTTCCTTGCCTGCTCGGCCCATGGGAGAAACTGTGTTCCAGCTGTGTTGAGGCGGTGGCAATGTGCTCTCAAGAAGTATCCAATTTCCTGGATCTTCCTCCCCATCTGCCCGTTAGTCTGTGGATGTTAACCAGACAAGAGGCTTACAGTCACATCCTGCAGAACAAAGGTGGCATGCCAGATGAGATGAACTGGGGACCTCTGTCTGATACAATACTTCGGAAGCCCAAAGTTGTAAAACGTTCCAAAGTATGGAAAACGTATAAGTATTTCTTATGCAGTTTCCATGGCCAAGGTAAGCCCCTTCAAAAAGTTATTCAACATGCCTTGGAGGATTGATTCACGCCAACTAGGATGCATGTGAATCATAGATTCATAGAAGTCCACTCATAGATGTGACCATTGGATACGTGGAACAAACAGCGGGAGGTCTGATGGTTTTTATATGTAACAACCTTGGACTAATTGACAGACTTCCTTGTACATGTTAGGCCGCCAATAGGTGTCCTTGTAAAAGCAGGAGGGTTTGATGGAAACCAGGGTGGCCAGTGCCAGGAGGAGTGGATGGATTCAATGATCTCCCTACAAAGATTGGTAGGAATGTAGGTGTCACGAATCTGGTTGCCCTTTCATCTTATTGACTCTTGCACCACACAGACTCTTGCTTCATAATGGACTGCATTTCCCATAACCCATTGCACTGATCACCCAACTGTCATAATCACGGACAGACTGATGATCACACAGCTGTCCAAATCACACGCTCACCTGAGAGCCATTACACACACCATACAAAAGACATTAATTTCCTTTTACAGATCGCCGAGTATTGTTTAGCATTTAGCATTCTCCTAATGTTAGCTACATACCAAGCCTTTCCGTGTTTGTGTTCAGTCTCCTGTATTGTTCTGCGTTTTTCACTCTCCCAGTGTTAGCTGCTTTACGGAGACTCGTCTAGTTTATGCCGGTTCATAATTAGTTTAGTCTAGTCTTTTCATGTTGCCTTGTTGTCTGGTTCCTGATCTCCTGCCTCGTACCTGGATTACCCCTCTTGTCAAGCCCTCTGGATATTGTTCGCCGATCAAAGACCACGCCCATTTACTCGCACTCACTCGAGCCTTGCCCTCAATATACCTGTTTGCCAGTTGTTCGATCATGCCTGTGTTTTTAACCATGCCTCTTAATAAAAGCTTGCACGTGGATCTGCACGCCTCTCGTCTTGTCGGCCTCGTTACAGTAGGTGTGGTTCCTGGGGTACTTTGGCTGATTTGGTGTTGGATTCTTCAGCTAGCTGAGAACTGCTTTGTGCTTTCACCTTTTAAGTGGCAGAATATCTAAGACCTTTGCTGTTCTAGAAGGTTTACAAGATTTTCAGAGGCTTGATGACCAGTGACTCATAACACAATTAATGCTTGGCACAGGCCTAGCTGAATACTGGATAAGGAATACCACTGTTGTGAGATGAAATGTATTAGATTGAAACAATGAAACATTTTAAGAATTGTGAGACACAAAAACCAGAAATGGTCAAGAAGATCAATCATCATTCATATTTAATTTTTAATTACACATTTTTTAGGTGCTGTGTTTCTACATATAGTCTGTATTTAATTTTAGTTTATGTATTCATTTTTCTAATTTTCTTAACATTTAATTAAATAATACATTAGCCTGTGCACTAGGAAATGTAGTTATGTCGAATTTGTTGCACAAAACAAACATTTACACCCATGTGGCTGTAGCTAAAACAATTTTAAACAGCAGTTTCTGCTTGTTTTATATAGTTTGTACTGTTGACCTTGAATTTATTGAGGTACTACATGTTTGTTTGTAGTTTTTATAGCTCACTACACAGAAGCACTTTATGTGAATGTGTGCCAAAAACTAAACATTTGAAAAATATCTAAGAAATGGACGATCGGTGACTGTACACATTACGTCGTACATTTTTATAAATGGCAAGCTAAAATGTAGATGTTGTTCATGTACATTTCATGTACAGTTCAATTTACAATTGTACAATTTATAAACTACTTGGTTACAGTGTGCTTTTGCTAAAGAAACAGCTTGTTATGTTTGCACTAGTTCTATAGATGTTTTTATGTTATGACACCAGTGGGGAGCCATTTTCATGAATTCGCCCCAGGGTCCAGCAAACCCACGGACTCGTCCTAAATGTGGGAATGTAAATAAACCACAAGGGCTTGTATAAAGTACTTCCCGTATAGCATTACAAATCAGACCGTCAAATCAGTAAAAATACATTGTTAAAATTAAATAAATGACCACATTTGAAAGAGAATTTGTTTTTGAAGCAGTGGCCAAGAGCTTGGCTGATATTGAGATGAAGTGACCATGCTGACAAAACGTTTCTGGAGAGCATGTAAACAAGTAAGGTTGCTTTGAAATGCACAGAGCCAGATGTTGCAGTATGAAAAGTATCCTTGAACGCTACAGATTTGTGTAATATTTTAGCTAAGTTTGGTTCTGATGACACTAATAGTCATGAAATAGATATAATCATTCATTGATCAACCTCATTCAGTTGACTGAAATTTGAAGCTGCTTGGAATCAGATTTGGTTTTGTGATGGACAACGTGTATTGGAAACATTGCCAGCTACTCTGGGGCTGATCATTTCCTTGCTCTTGATTTCTTTAAAGGTGGGGTATGTATTTTTTCAAAAATGCTTTAGAAAACGGAGTCGGGCCCAGTACCAAAACAAACTTCAAGTCAGTCAGCAGTAATGGGCGTGTCTACTCATGATCCGGAGGAGAGAGCGCTCAGTGCACAGGATGGACATTAGCAGAGTGACGACATATTGAGATGGCGGATAAAAAAACAAAAGAGGAAAACGTCTGCGGAACAAAAGAAGGCTTACACCGTGTCTACAGACTGGACGCAACAAAGCGACCATTGAAAATCATTTTAAATTTGTGTCAATATGTCATAAATAGAACGCGGCAGCAGTTCACTTTCTGCGATTTGTTGTGTCGCGCATCCAGTGTAGACAGCATTAGTAATTATAATGAGTTCTATAGTCACTCGCGTCTGGTGTAAACATGGTGTTACGATTAGACAAGAAGTAGGACCCGTGTAAATATTGGATCAGCTTTCCAGCACCGGAAAAAACTCATGGAGTGGGAAGACCTGCGATCGGACGCAGGGGTTGCTTTGTTTCTTCTCGATAGGTGAGTAACATTGGTTTTGCTTTGATTCACAGATCTAATTGTTGCCTGCGTACGTATGTGTGGGGCAGAGCTATCAAAATAGGGGCGAAACACTTTTGGGGTAGGGGCATGTTTGTTTTGGTGATGTCAAATATCAACATTGTTTACCAGAAATCCCTTACCCCATCTTTAAGTATATTCAGAAAAACCTAGGGCTGGATTCACAAAACATTCTTAAGAAAAATAATATTTTTTACAGTTGTTTTCTTCTTGTTTTCTAACTTAACAATGCTAAGAATATTTCAGTAACACTTTACTTAAAGCCTTAATGTATGTGTAATGCATTATATAGGTATTCCTAATGTAATGTAATATAATCTCATAAATAATCCTGTCCTGTAACCAACGTTAAAATGCATTTTAATATTTAAAGGTTTGTTTGCTATGTGTTTTGATGCATTATGCCTGTGATCTGCAGGTAATGCAAAAAGTTGTCATTTAAGTCTTCAGCAAGAACTGTCATACAATTTGATAACCAAAGTCTGTCATTTTCTTCTTGGGAAATAATATATGTTCTTAAGAAAAATTGAGAACTTTTTAAGATATGCACATTCTTACAAATGTTTTAGAATTCGTCTTAAGGAATCATTTGTTTAAGATCCAGCCACTGTTCTTTTATCTCTCTGATGAGTCTGTCATGTTACTTGCATGTTCTGATTGAACTGTTTCTTGTGGGCGTGTCAGGATGGGCTATAATTCAACACAATATGTTTTTGAAAACCGCTACATCTAGTAAAGATGACATTGACACCCCTGATAACAAGTGTTCGGTTAATAAATAATTAATCTTTGGGATTCATCTCTCGACACACCTTTGACAGAACACGAAAGCATATATTTTTCTTGTGATTGTAAGTTTTATCTATAATGAAATAGCTTTTAGTATATTTTGCCATCGCATGTGTTAATACTGAATTGGGCACTTGATAAAACTTGTCCTCTTTGGAGAAACTGTGTCTGATTCATTGATCACCGAGCAGATAGTGTCTCTTTTCATATGCCACAGTAAAAGTAATGAGGTTTCTGTGTTAAGGAGATAAAAGTATCAACATTGAGTGGGTAGTTAAAGCTGAGCCAAGTAGGCCATGCTGTTCAACCATAATAGTGGCAGCAAAGCCTTTTTTAATTAATACGCTCGAAGATTAGAGACTAAAGTAAACAATGAATTGCAAATAAGAGTGCTGCCCCAAAAACAAGGCACAGATTGTTCTTATGTTCCATTAGCAGTCACTATGCTTGACAGAAACCCAAAAAACAGGACTTCCAAAACCTAGTGATTCACCGCCTAAAGCAGTACTTTAAAGGTACATGACACAAAGGCTGTTTTAAAAGAGGACAACTTAATGACAACTTAATAATGCTTCCAGTATAACATACATAGTCCTGGGGGTATAAATATATAATTGAATTAATTAGTTAAAATAATATAATACAATACACAATTTTTCCAAAGAGTACAAAAGTCTTACTTAGTGTTTTCAAGTGCTCAGCTATAATTCATTTAATACTGAAAAAAAATATATATATAAAAATTATTTAATTATAAACTATTTTGTCCATTGTGTGTATGTGTATACACACACACACACACACACACACACACACACACACACACACACACACACACACACACACACACACACACACACACACACACTACACACACACATAGGATATATATATATATATATATACTGTAAATAATTTAATCATGTATCATGATGTTCCTCTCGCACTGAAATTAATTTTGAAGGCTCCAATATTCTTCAAGCGAAATCTAAGAATTAACTAGTGTACCATCATTTTCAACAGAATCAGGGCAAAACATAGTTTCTTTGGTGTTTGTTTTTTGGAGTTGCCAAAGTGAACCTTCTGGAAAGGCTTGCTCCAGCTGGTGAACACCTTTGAATGACCATTGATTCGTAGCGATTACATAATAACTTTACGTAATTTCTTCTCTAGTTACATTTTTCTGTTCAGTCCACTGAGGTCATCTTCGAGTAAAAACATGAACACAGTGAATAACTGTTTTATAGTAGATATTATAGTTGTAATTCTAAAAGAAAAAAACACTGAAATTTGTTTTTAAATGTTTAATACTGCTTGCTTTACAGTAATCTCTTATGCGAAGTGCTATATAAACAAAATTACGTGACTCTACTGTATTGCCGAATTGCAGAGCTGGTGCAAACATATCCACATTACTACTGTATGATCAGATGCTTTGTTGTGTGTTTATTTTGTTATTAAGAGGGAAGTGCATGGTATGTACCTATTTTTACTCATAAGCAAAGAACAAAAAAAGAACTTCACCTTGAGTAAGTCTACTTGTTTCACACGAGGAGCACTGGAGCTCCAGCCTATGCAGAGCGTTTAAAATCAATCACTTATGAGCTTCCTTTTTCGATTAAAATACTGCCAGAGAAGCCAGCTTGCCTATGTTGCCAATAGACAGTGAGGGAGCTCACTTGGTTTTGGAAAATAGCTATAGTGTCTGTACATAATTTCTAGGGCTTTGATATTCAAATGGTACTACACTACCAAAAGTACAATGCTATGGGCATAAGCAGAATTAGACGGAATTTGTGTTGACCAAAAAAGAGATTCCTTGGCATTTCACAACAAGTCATGTAGGGGAAGTCGTGGCCTAATGGTCAGAGAGTCGGGCTTGTAACCTAAAGTTTGCGGGTTCGAGTCTCGGGCCGGCAGGAATTGAGTTCAATACCACAACTGAAGTGCCCTTGAGCAAGGCACCGAACAGTATGGGTTAAATGCAGAGAACTGGGGGCAGTCGTGGCCTAATGGATAGAGCGTCGGACTTGTAATCTGAAGTTGTGAGTTTGAATCTCGGCTCTGGCCACGACTGAGGTGAGACCCTTGAGCAAGGCACCGAACCCCCGACTGCTCCCCGGGTGCCGCAGTGTTGGCTGTCCACTGCTCCAGGTGTGTGTGCACTTGGATGGGTTAAATGCATAGAACACATTTCACTCCTCATTATACTCTGTATAATTGTGTATGTGACAAATAAAGCTCATCTGAGCTTAATTTGTATTTGTATGTAGAACAATGGGACAATGTTAGTTTTATTGTCAGGGTGAGAAAGAAATAGGGGTGAAACCTTCAACCCACATGACCTGATAGTATCATGCCATCATGAAAAATCTGTGAGTTAGATTGCTTGTAGATGCGAGTGCTTAAATATAGGAGATACACTTTTGGAAACCCTTTCCAAAAAATTATAGTAAGAGGTTTACCCAACAAGAGGGCCAGCAGTCAAGAGACCTAAAAAGAGTCCTCTGAGGCCTGTTACATGATACTAAAAGGATGTCAAGGCTTGTCTGGCCAGTATAATCTTACTCTTAGCTTAATCAGAGAAAAGACAAAGCAACCCAGGCTCATTGAAAACCACAAAAATGTACCTGTACATACATTTCACTCCAGTTTCCAGGTGAAATGAATACTGGAGGCAGTAAAACACCAACAGATTTTGTTCCTTTTTTTTTTTTACACAATTTATGATTTCCGGGCTACGATTATCAAACAATAAAGACATTTTCACACAGTTCTTTACACAATACTATGCTATGACATATAAACAGTTTTACCATAGTTTGCTATTTGCAAACAAATACATTTGACTCTTCGCATCACATAATCTTCTCTATATGTGTTGCTTTTCTGATCTAATAAACATGCTCGGTAGCTCACCTGGTACAGAATTGCACTTGCAATGCAGAGAGCCTGTGTATGAGTTCTGTAATGCAAGAGTTACGGCACTCCATAAAAGAGCTCAAAGCCTTGTGAAAGGAAACTAAAACAACATGGTTGCTTCATGGTATCCTGTGACCTCTCGTAATCGGATTTCAAGGGGAGAGTTTCTGTTGTTGGTATCAAGGCAAGGCAAGGCAAGTTTATTTGTATAGCACATTTCATACACATTGGTAATTCAAAGTGCTTTACATAAAAGAAAGTGAAATAATCATTCACAGCAATAAAAACAAGAAGTTAAAAATAATAAAACAAGGAATTTTAAAATGATATAGAAATTGATTTAAAATGAGATTTAAAACAGTTAAATAGAAAATGATTATACATAAAATACAATGCAGTCAGTTCGGACGTAGCACAGCGCTCATTCAACAAATGCACAGCTAAATAGATGAGTTTTGAGACTGGATTTAAATGTTGCTAATGTTTTAGCACATCTGATCTCTTCTGGAAGCTGGTTCCAGCTGCGGGCATCAAAATAGCTAAAAGCGGACTCCCCTTGTTTTGTGTGAACCCTTGGTATTTCTAACTGACTCGACCCTAATGATCTGAGTGGTCTGTTGGGTTTATATTCAGTGAGCATATCTGACATATATTTAGGTCCTAGGCCATTGAGCGACTTATAAACGAGTAGAAGTACTTTAAAATCGATCCTAAATGTAACTGGAAGCCAGTGTAAGGACCTGAGGACTGGTGTGAGATGCTCAGATTCTCTGGTTCTAGTCAGAATCCTGGCAGCAGCGTTCTGGATGAGCTGCAGCTGTCTAATGGAGGAGACCATTACAATAATCCACCCTGCTGGTGATAAAGGCATGAACAAGTTTCTCCAAGTCATGACTGGAAACAAAACATCTAATTCTTGCAATGTTTTTGAGATGATAGTATGCTGATTTAGTTACTGCTTTGACATGACTACTAAAACTAAGGTCTGTCTCCAGAATCACCCCAAGATTTCTGACTTGATTTTTAGTTGTTTGACCCCTAGAGTCAAGGTATGCATTCATCTTGAGAACTTCATCTTTGTTTCCAAATGCAATGACTTCAGTTTTCTCCTTGTTTAACTGAAGAAAGTTTTGGCACATCCAACTGTTAATTTCATCAATGCATTGGCAGAGGGAGTCAATGGGGCTATAGTCAGATGGTGACATCACTTGTGATAGTCTAGCCAGGATGGTTTAGTGTCCTTCTTGTGCTGACTTTGTCAAGGTAGAGGTATCATGCTGGCAATGTCCTTTTGTACATTATTCCCTTTAATGACACAGTGGTTCCATTCTCAATCTCAACTAGAGATACATTAAAAGGGGCTGTCACTAACGAGGAGACAAAATAGCTGCGCTAAAGGACACTCATGTGGAATGAACTGGGGAATACATTAAAGCCAAGTGCAAGAATTCCAGAAAAGCCCTTTGAAATGGACTTTCTTAATCGACTTGAAGTTCCCAACCGGGGTAAGACTGAATGATTACATTCATATTGGGCACAATGAACATTCTTGCCCTTCTATGACACGGTGCGGGGTGGCTGCTGTACGCAAGTGCCGTGAGACTTTACCAGGACCGTTCCCTGAGGCTGGGGCGTACGTGCCGACTGGCAGCATCCCTTCCAGAGCCCCCTCCTCTTTCCTCCATCTCTCATTCTTCCCTCTCCAACTCTCTCTCTCGATCCTTTCTGAACAAGTGTTTGTATCCCACACTATGCCTCTCTCTGTCGCCCTGTGTGCCAGGATCACCCCATAGTAACTGCCTGATGCCTTTGTTTGCTGCCTCTTGTTCACAAACACAAATGTACAACCAAGCAGATGCACACATAGCTCTCTTTATCCTTGCCCAAGAAGGGGCAAAAAACCAGGGAGGGGGAGAGAGAGGTTTGTGTTAATTGCATGCATGGCGCATCACTAGTCGCATAATGAAGCCACGGCCACCCATTCAGCAGTGTTTGACAATATTCCCGCGTTATTGGTCACATGATGTTATGGCATACCTGAGTTCCATGCAAACTTTGCAAATTTACTGGCAGTTATATTCCCTCAACGACTGTTTTAAAGGACAAATTAGCACACAAGTAAGGCGTTTGCCATCCCTGACTATGGCAGCAGCTAGTGTTTCTCTTTTCAGGCCAGCAGCTCTGCTCAAATGAATAATTACGAGCAGAATGAATGAAATGGGAACATTCTGGAAACCACGTCAGAATTATCATGCTGAGTGGCTTTGGAGGTTAAGCTGACTCTCTTCTGCATGGCCAATACTTTCTGCTACAGTAGAGGAACACTCTCATGCAATCTAGCCATCAATGCTCTCAGGCATTTGTTTGGTAGCTGTGCATCACATCTCAGTCAACACATGGGCTATTACAAGCATGACAAATACTTTATGAGCTTAGTCATAGTTTTATTGCTCTTCCATAGCTCACATGAGCTCAAATCAGACAATTGTTGATATAGAGAACTGTCAAATGAACATTAATTACATTACTCAGAATACTTGGAAAATGTTATTATAAATTCCAAGTTCATATTTTGACTTTGTAAAACTCTAGGAATACAATTCAAGAAGTTGGAGACTTTCTATTTACGCTGCATTTAAAAGAGAGATTGCATCATCCACCTTTTTTACTTTACATGAATTTTCATGCACTTTTATAATGCATATTTTTCTATAAGATTAATATTCACTCACCAGTGATTTCATTTCTCTAGTTAGCATTGCCTGCGTTTGGAGTGAGACTATTCTTGGGTCAGTTGTGCAGTGATGGTGAAAGTTACCTTTAAAAGTAATGCATTACAATATTGCATTACTCCATAAAAGGCAACTAATTGCATTAGTTAAAAAAAGGTTATAGTCAACTAATTGGAATTGGACAGTGTAAATGCGGCCTTAGTTACAGCTTCATGTTCACCATCTCCAATATGGTGGATAAAAAAATAATTTAATAATTTTGAGAAAAAGCACAACAAATTGTATGCGTTTTGACCTTGCAGGGCTGCATTCGCCCAGCAGAACACTAATAACACAGTTGCAAGGCTATTAGTCTACACACAGGCTACAGGCCTTAAATGAGGCGTGCAGAGCCTTTGAAATTGTATCTGTTGTTATATGCTCTGCTAATAAATACTCTGTGTTCTGTCAGTGTAAAATGTTAGTTTTGGTCCTCAGACTTCCTTTTCTTGACTCCAGAGGAAGGAGGAGATATATTATATAACTTAAGTATTACATGATGGATGGAATAACTGAAAAAATTGTAGCAGCTTTTATCACCGAAAAGACATCATCTCACTAATCCCTTCACACTATGTAGATTTATTAAAGACCAAGTGCTAAGTGGAAATGTGATGGTTGCCAGATAAAGTAGACTGTTGACTTTTGCATCCATCTTAGTGATAAACCATATCTTTTTTCTACACCAATGAGGCCTTGAATGGACACCAGATGTGTGACTTGCACGTGTGCACATAGCAAAGTTAAGTCTCCTTGCATGCTGGGGCTGAGGGAGTAAGTGTGCAGGAATAGGCAGGGTGGAGCTGATGGACATTTTTCAGTGCTTTTATTGCAGCTGCGTGCCTCCTATGAGGAAATGAACAGGAATGCAAACAGCTGCTTCATGTCTGTTGTGTTTCAGTTGACTCTCATCATCTTCAGAGCATCCTAGATCGGCAGGCTGTCCTCTTCAACTGCAGGCTGTGCCCCCCCCCAAATTAATTACTGTGCCCTCCACTTTTCATCCTCTCCCCTCCTTGCTGAACGTGATCGATTTCGAAAGCGAAAGTGAAACTGATAAAACAGCGCACATAAGAAAGCGATTGCACGCTTTAGCATCAGCAACTGACGCTAAAGCCCCCCCCCACACACATACCCACACAATGTGATTTGTGCTCACCTTTGAAATTCAAATGCCCCCCCGATGGAGGTGCCCTGGTGCCAGCTCTGCCTGAAATAGAAGACAAATACAAATGCAGTGGTAGGATTGACACAGTGCTGTATTATATAGCAGCTTGACACCTGAAAGGTTTAGGGTAGAAAAATAAATAATTTCAAGAAAACAAAGTCTTAAAAGGATCATATGATGCTATTTTAAAGATCATCATTTTGTGTATTTGGCATAACAGAATATGTTGACATCCTTTAATGTTCAAAAAACACATTATGTTTCAAATACTGTACATTATTGTAGTTCCTCTATGCCCCACCTCTCTCAAACGCGTCATTTTCTACAAAGCCCCTCCTTCTGACAAGCACAGTCTGCTCTGATTGGTCAGCTGACCCAGTGCATCGTGATTGGCCGAACACCACAAGCGTGCGTCGGAAATGTAACGCCCCTTACCATAATCGCGAGCTTCATCTTTCAAAGCAAATATAAAGACAGTTAATAATGTCCTTAGTTTTACCATCAGTACCAGCCGAAGAGTCGCGTGATATACACAGTGATGATGCTCATATGTATTTGCAGTACACAAGCCGCAGTTAAGACAGCTGGCATGCTATAATTTCTGACGGGCTGTACACACCGCGGTGATGTGCTATTCTACATTGTGCAAAACTCTGCATTTGAATTCGCCAGATTGTCATAGCAAAGTCGGAACTGACTTTTTTTTGTTTTTGTTTTTGTTTTTAATAGCCTTTGTGCACAGCCATCCTTGTACTCTCCTAGGTTCACGAAACTGTCGTCAATAAAATGCGTTGCGCAAATTCGAAAATTTGGTTGTGCTGTTCTGTTGTAAACAAATCTTCAGTTTCGGAAGGCCAAATAAAGTGATTTTGCTTTCGGATAGAAACTGACAAGACTGCATCAACACAACTGCGGTTACTGAAACCACGCCTTCTTTCTTTGCATGCACATTTGCCGGCATTATGCAAATATTCCCACATTGTGATTTAGACCTGTGGGGGCGTGTTTGAATGAGGAGTTTTTGCCGGATCTGGATCTGGCTTCTCTTTTAGATAGAATCAATCCTTTTGTGGGAGACTTTGAGCTTTGTAACTCTGCAGATCTTATGTATGCACAAACAGCTACATAACACACTAAAGAAAAGGAAAACAAGAAATCGCATCATATGACCCCTTTAATTGCCCTCCATGCAAAAATGTTATTTCACAATCGACTGCAAGCTTGCATTAAAGGAGACATCAGATGCCCAATTTCCCAAAGTTAGAGGGATTCTTTAGTGTCTTAATGAATAGTCTCTAATGTACTTGGGTTAAAATTTCCCAATGGTAGTGTAAAAACACCTTTTATCTTGTTAAAAACAGCTCTGTTCACAGCAATCCATTTCAGTGTATGTCCCTTTAAATGCTAATGAGCTCTGTCTCTTCCGTGGGGTGACGAGCCGTTCTCAAGAGACTGTAAACTTTAGCCACATTTGCAACGGAACTTGCTAACTAGCACATTATTAGGAAAGGCGATTTGCAAAGATTCATAAAAAAAAAAACTTATACTCACTTCTGAATGTTAAGCTGGATCGCGAATGATTGGCAAGAACATAGAAGTATTTAGGTTGCTCGAGGCGCATTCTCTTCAAAAACATACGTAATCCACTGCGTCTTCAGTGGCTCAGATGTCGGGAGTAAATGACGACTGCTATGTTCATTATTACATCAAAAAACAAAACACCTCAATCGATTAGGAGCCATTATTGTCTACACCTGCTCCGGCATCGAAACAATGGTGGACTGTTCACAGCTCACTCAGGGAGGGTCTAAGGTAAAACACCAGTGTCAATCAACAATCATGGGAGGGGCCTGTGTAGAACTATGTCACTCTGCCAAGAATCTGTGAATGGTTTGATCTGAGAAAGTGCTTATTATTTGTGGAGATTTAAAAAAAGTACTGGGTGGATTTTTATCATTATAGGGTGGTTGTGTACACCCTATAAATGTGTTACACACATTTAAGTTTAAACACCATAAAAAGTGAATTTTGCATCTGATGTCCCCTTTAAGATGCCTCAATCTAATCAAGAACCAGTTGGTAAAACCACATCTCAGATGTAAATCACATTACTGAAGAAAAAATCTGTTGTAGGGATGCAAGATATTAGATTTCAGTCAAAATCCAATATGGCGATATATTTCAACTAATTTTGGCTGATATCTGATAATGATATAAGTCTACATGTATTTCATTTTGCATCTTATGTACTGGAATCTTTTTTTAAGCATAAATTATATTTGTTTATGTATTTATTGTTCGTTTGTTTCAGTTTCAGAGTCCCAAGTCTTGTTTTGAAAAGGATATGGATTCAAATTAAATGAAATAACAATTAAAAATGTTCAAATTAACTTACAAAATAACACTGAATCAGTCCTTACTGAATTTTAGAGACAGATGGATTTATAATCAGATAGTTTCTGAAACTTTTTAAATGATATTCCGAAACAGAGCCCTCAAGACGGGAAGTATTTCCCGTAATATTTTGAGTATTATTAATAAATTGTATTTTTAAAATATTTATTTACGACTGTCATGTGTGTGCTTTTTATTCATTATAGCTTCATTAAACCAATACAGATATGCTTTGATAACATAATTTGCTGCTTAATTAGAAACGAAAGTAATTGTTATTGCTTTTTGTTTTATTTTAGCCTACAACAAAAGTTCAACGCTTCAATCTGCTATTCAAAGGAGCTGTAAAGACAGTAAATAGATATTCAAGACACTACATTTTTTCTCATCCTTTAAAAACAGCTATCAATTGTTAAATTGCATATATAAAATTATGTCATGTCTGCTATTTTTATGTATTAATACTATTTAGTATATAAATAAACCATCAGAAATGGGTGAAATTAAGGCCTATACTTTTCATGCTTTTAGAATATCAGACAGGCTACATCAAAAAAATATATATCATTTTTTTTAATGAACAATGTTGCGTGATAAAAGAAAACATGAAATCAAGATGTGTAAACAAGAACGAATATTTGACGTGGCCTAGTGCAATGCACTTGTTTTAAATTAACTGTTAACTATATGGCTTCTTGGGGATTATTCCTTTAATTTACCCTTATCATAATAACCTACCTATTGCAGAGGAAGATGAAACAAACTCACAAATCAGCCTAAAATATATTGGGAACAGTACAATTGTACAAATTCAATGAAAAATTAGGAAAGTGCTGAGCAAGATATAAAACATGACATTTTGGATTTAATGTTTAAATTGGAACAATGAGTTCTCTTAGCCAATAAGCATTACTTAAACTAGATCAACAACAGCAATTTAAGCTGTATTATACATTTACACTTAAAAGTTACTCTAAGAACATTAAATTAATATAAAAATGTAGGAACATACTGTGGCTATTTCAGCTGTTAAAATTGAAACCAACGAACGATGTTACAGAACCACCACTTAGACCTATACGCCGATTTCACGCAGCCGCCATTTTGAAATCCAAAGCGAGGCTCCGGTGGGAAGAAACCCTGAAGTATTGCCTTTAATCACAGGAGCAGCAATGTCATATTGTTGTGTTCCAGGCTGTACATCCTATCAACGAAAAGAGTGTGATAAAGAGTTGTCATTTCATCGCTTTCCGATGTTTTTTATTTTATTTTATTTTTTTACAAAACAGCTTGTGGGATTCAACATCCTTCATCGGCCCATTTTTCGACATCTGCAATATTAAATCGCGGTAGCAGCTCTAGGTTGGTAGTCCAAGTCATTGTTGTTTACCTTTACTTCCGGGTTTCTTCCCACCGGAGCCTCGCTTTCGATTTCAGAATGGCGGCTGCGTGAAATCGGCGTATTCCTTATTAAGCAGGGGCAGATTTCTCTGAACAAAAATCTACATTTCTGCTTTTTCGCCATCAATGCGATTTCTTTTTTCATCCATTACATTGGAGCCTGTGCTAAACAACCGTTCACTTTCATATTCCGGGGACGCACTGAGGTATCTGCATGCTACATGTGCAACAGTGGGGAAATGGGCCTGGTTGGATTTACAGTATTCCAATGGACTGTCTCTCCGGGGAATTGTGGCTTCAGCTAGGTATGCGTTGACCTACAAATTAGCAAAAAAAACTAATCTTTATATTTTTTTTGCCATTGTGTTCTTTAAAAAAAAAAGTATTGTATTTATCTGAAAGAATACGAACCTGAGATGAGGTCTCAGACAAGACATTTTCCTCCAACATTTCATCATACACGTCCAGCAGCGATCCTGTTTGTGTCTTCTTCTCTAGTGGACCCTCTTTGCTGACATCTCGTTGATCATCACTGCCCATCATTTCATCCACGACTTTAAGCAGCATGTCGCGGACACACATCTTCTTATCCTCGTCAAAATACTGATCTTTGTATCGGGCATCAAGCACGGTTGCAACTAAATACAGTGGTTCGCACTGTACACCACTGAATCGAACACTGACCGCTTTCAGCAAGATTTCTTTGGCTGCCCGCACACCTCGGTCCACGTCACTGCTTTTGCCAAGCAGCCGTGTCAGTGCCATAAAAGCTGGAATTACATCAGCTACAGAGGCCTCTGCAGAACTTATATTTCTGGTCAGCTGTTCAAAGGGTGCAAGTAGTGTGATCATATTTTCAAGAATTCCCCATTGATTTGCTGTCAAAGATGCAGGAAGTTCAAATCCTGGTCAATCCAATGGGCAGTGAGGCTTAACACACTGACAGGGCTTACACTTGATGTCCAGATATCAATCGTAAAGCTCACAGAAGTGGCATCAGCGAGGAGCTTTTCTATGTGGACATAGACGACACTATACAGTTCAGGTAAGGCCACATCTGAGAAGTAGCGGCGGCTAGACATAGCATACAGTGGCTCTAAGCAGTTAATCAGTCTGCGAAATCCTTCGTCCTCCACAACGTCCAGGTATCAGTCATAAAGCTCACACAAGTGGCATCAGCGAGGAGCTTTTCTTTGTGGACATAGACGACACTATACAATGCAGGTATGGCCTCATCTGAGAAGTAGTGACGACTAGGCATAGCATATAGTGGCTCCAAGTAGTTAATAAGTCGGAGAAATCCTTCGTCTTCCACAACCCTAAAAGGGTGATTATCAAGAGTTATCAGTTCGATAATTGTTCTGTTCAAATTTTGTACCGTTTGGTGGTCGTTGCTGAATGTTTTTGCCTTTTCAAATGATTATGCACCTGACGAGTTTTCCTTGGCACGGTTTTTTCTTTTTGCTTCATGAACCGAGCTCATAGAGATCATGATGGTGATTTTTAAGATGAGCTATTAGATTTGTTGTGTTGAAATAATGTGGCTTGTCTCCTCCCAGAAAGACTGATGCCTTGCAATTCATAGCTTTCAGTCACGTGACCTGCTCGAAGACATGGAGGGCAAAACATCCTTAGAACTGCAGGACAAGCCTGTAAATTTTCCATCAGTTTCACAGTCGCAAATATTTAGATCACCTCTCAAAAGAATAAAACAAAGGTATGTGAACAAAATTCAACTTTTGGCCATTTGCAATCCATATTTAGCACCCGTGGCAATATTACAATCATTAAACAGTGCGACAAAATGATGTAAAAACACTTAAAGTGCCTTAATACAGGTGCATCTCCATAAATTAGAATGTCGTGGAAAAGTTAATTTATTTCAGTAATTCAACTCAAATTGTGAAACTTGTGTATTAAATCCATTTAATGCACACAGACTGAAGTAGTTTAAATCTTTGGTTCTTTTAATTGTGATGATTTTGGCTCACATTTAACAAAAACCCAACAATTCACTATCTCAACAAATTAGAATATGGAGACATGTCAATCAGCTAATCAACTCAACTCACCTGCAAAGGTTTCCTGAGCCTTCAAAATTGTCTCTTATGGCGCTTTTTCACTGCATGGTACGGCACGGTACAGTACGGTTCACTTTTGGGGGGTTTCCCCACTGGGTACTGTATCTAGTACCCGGTACTTTTTTAGTACCACTTCGGTCGAGGTTCCAAGCGATCCGTACCGTTACCAAAACATGCCGTGTAAACTCTACTGATCACTGATTGGCCGGAGAAAATCGTCATTACTGCGTCACTGAACTTGTGACACGAGACCCAACATATACCCGCTAGATTTAAACCAGCACCGCCAGCGAAGGAGCGGACGGCGGACGTAACTTTTGTTTGAACAAACGCACCTTTTTGTATCAACCAAAAAATGTCTGTTTCGTGGTCTGTTGAGGAAGTACAGACGTTCCTCTGGTTGATAGCCGAGGAGCGGATCCAGCGAGAGCTTGATGGGGCGACACGGAATTAAAAAGTCTCGTGTATATACTTTTTGCACTTTGTATATTTTTAAAGTATGTTTTCTGTTTATATTTTTACCTTTGTATCTGTGTTTTGCTTCAATTAAAAACAATCTGATCGAATAAGTGTACCTCCAGACTATATTAAAAATGTATTATTGTATGAGCACGTAATGAACCTCTTGAAAAAGTCAAATGATTAATGCCATGATGATACAAACCAACACATACATAAAAAAACAAGGGACACATTGAACTTTTTGAAATATTCAAAGGTTTATTGATAATTCACTTTACAGAACATTCTACAAGAATAGTTCACTATTCAAGTAACTTAACGCAGCACACCTGTGCGAACATCCCTGCTCTCCTCCTCTACAGCCTGTGTCACTGTCACCACAGTCTCTGCTGCTGGGGGTAAATCACAAGCATTCTCATAGGCTTGTCCATTGCTGTTAAAAACATCCACATGCCGAGAATGAAGAACACAATTCCGTCGATATGCTCTTTTGTTGTGTGTTTGTTTGTGGCGCGTTTATGATGATGTCACAGCAGTAGAGGCGGCGCAACTATAACGACACGTGAATAATCCCGCCCACTCTAAAGCGGTACTAAACTGCAGTGGAAACGCAAACCGACCTGAACTGAGCCGTGCTGTAACGAGCCATGCCGAATCGAGTCGTACCGCGCAGTGGAAAAGCGCCATTAGTTTGGTTCACTAGGCTACACAATAATGAGGAAGACTGCTGATCTGACAGTTGTACAGAAGACAATCATTGACACCCTTCACAAGGAGGGTAAGCCACAAACATTCATTGCCAAAGAAGCTGGCTGTTCACAGAGTGCTGTATCCAAGCATGTTAACAGAAAGTTGAGTGGAAGAAAAAGATGCACAACCAACCGAGAGATCCGCAGCCTTATGAGGATTGTCAAGCAAAATCGATTCAATAATTTGGGTGAACTTCACAAGGAATGGACTGAGGCTGGGCTCAAGACATCAAGAGCACCACACACAGACGTGTCGAGGAATTTGGCTACAGTTGTCATCAGAGGCGTCTTACCTGGGCTAAGAAGAAGAAGAACTGGACTGTTGCCCAGTGGACCAAAGTCCTCTTTTCAGATGAGAGCAAGTTTTGTATTTCATTTGGAAACCAAGGTCCTAGAGTCTGGAGGAAGAGTGGAGAAACTCAAAGCCCAAGTTGCTTGAAGTCCAGTGTTAAGTTTCCACCGTCTGTGATGATTTGGGGAGCAATGTCATCTGCTGGTGTTGGTCCATTGTGTTTTTTTAAAACCAACGTCACTGCACCCGTTTACCAAGAGATATTGAAGCACTTCATGCTTCCTTCTGCTGACCAGCTTTTTAAAGATGCTGATTGTGGCGAGGGGGGCGTGGTTCAGCGAAGTCTGCAGCGGGAGAAAGACTCAGGAGACAGCGGTAAGTAAGTGGGTCAAGTGCAAAATGAGGATCACCTGTGTCTGATTGCAGTAATTGGCGTGGAGACCGAATAAAAGCCGCCGTGGAACGGCAGTTCAAAGAGAGAGACGGAGTGAAGACTCGGGCGCACGAGCTGTCAGAGAGAAACAGTCGGAACGAATGCAGAGAGTGATCGCGGAGACGAACGAGAGAGTTGATGTTTCCGGGTGACGCAGAGTGCGCACCTGTGTGAGTTTATCTGCCTTAAATAAAAATACCTGAGTCTTCACGAGCCAACCCTGTCCGCTTCCTTCCTTCCTACGAACTTTGCTACACTGGTGCCGAAACCCGGGAAGGAAGCCGGAACGCCGCTGCCATCATGTCCTCACCATCGGGATCGCCATTTGCGGATGTCATCCAGTCGCTCGCGGGACTCCACCAAGAACATCACAAAGCGCTGATGGATATGAGGGCAGACCAGGAGAGGAGATTCTGTGCCCTCGTCCAGAACCAGCGGGAGGACCGCGAGCTGTTCCGGAGCTGGATGGACCGGGAGGTTCGGGCCGGTGAGAATCCAACGGTCCCGGCCCCGCCCACCCACATGCCGGTACAGAAGATAGGGCCGCAGGATGACCCGGAGGCGTTCCTCGACCTGTTTGAAAAGACAGCGGCGGCATGTGGGTGGCCACAAACGGACTGGCCAGTGCGCCTCATCCCCCTGCTAACCGGGGAGGCGCAGTTGGCGGCGCAGCAGCTGCCAGTCCAGAACCTCCTGGTCTACGACGACCTGAAACGAGCCATCCTCCAGCGGGTCGGCCGGAGCCCCGAGCAGCACCGCCAGCGCTTTCGTTCACTGGAGCTGGGGGAGAACGGCCGGCCCTTCGTGATGGCTCACCAGCTCCGGGACGCCTGCCGCAGATGGCTGTTGGCCGGGGAAGGCGGCGTCGACCATGTCATCGACCAGGTGGTGCTGGAGCAGTTTATTGCGCGGCTCCCTAAGGCGACCGCGCAGTGGGTCCAGTGCCACCGCCCGGCGTCGCTGGATCTGGCCATCCAACTCGCCGAGGACCAGATGGTGGCGTGCCATGGGGTTGGCGAAACCCTACCATCCGTCTCTCTCTCTCTCTCTTCCCCTTCTGTGTCTCCCCCTATTTTCCTTCCCAGGTCCCGTGCCGGCGTGGTTCCTCGAGCCCAGCCTCGATGGAGAGGAGGACCGACACCGGAGTCGGCGTCCGGGAGAGCCCACGCCAGGGAGGCGGGTTCAGCCAGCCCGAGCTCCGCGCTCATTCCCGTTCCTCCGGGGTCTCCACGCCAATTCCTTGTCCCACTTCCCGCCACTAGGGTGGCGGGGAAGCCTGGGCCGGCCTGTTGGCGTTGCGGGGACCCGGGCCACTTCATCGATCGGTGTCCAGTGATGGAGGTGGGGACACTGGTCCGGGTTCCGGACGTCCCACAGGCTGCCCCCGATCAAGCTGGCGGGTACCAAATACCTGTGAGTATTAGGGGGGGTACTTATTGGGCTTTGGTGGATTCAGGATGTAACCAGACCTCGATCCATCAAAGCCTAATTCAGCCCGAGGCATTGGATAAGAGCTGCATGGTTCGGGTGAGGTGTGTACATGGGGATGTGGTGACATACCCAGTAGTGCTGTTAACCATCCAATTTCGGGGGCAAAAGCATAAGGTGGAGGTGGCAGTTAACCCCCGCCTCCGGCATCCGCTGATTTTGGGAACCAATTGGCCAGCGTTTAAAATTTTATTGGGAGTTTTGTGTGTGGATGCCTCCTGCGGAAAAGAGAAGCCGGAGGGGGAGGCGGCCGTGCGAACGGGAGAGGCTGAGCCAGGACCCGCTGAGGCGGCACCAGGAGAACGGAGCGCGGTCGAGAGGCTAATCCTCACGGAGCGTGATGATTTTCCCCTGGAGCAGTCCCAGGACGAGTCGCTGAAAAACGCGTTCGACCAGGTCCGTTCCATTGACGGCCGGCCTCTCCAGTCCGCACGGCCCCCTTCCTATCCCTATTTTGCTATATTAAAAGATAGGTTGTATCGAGTGACGCAGGACGCTCAGTCAAAACAAGATACAACCCAGTTGTTGGTACCAAAAAGCCGTCGGGAAATGCTTTTCCAGGCGGCTCACTGTAATCCTATGGCAGGGCATCTGGGTCAAGCAGCAACACTGAACCGTTTAATGGCCCGGTTTTTTTGGCCGGGCATTCACGAGAATGTACGCCGGTGGTGTGCGGCTTGTCGTGAATGTCAGTTAGTGAATCCCCCGGCCTCCCCAAAAGCGCCTTTGCGCCCCCTTCCGCTAATGCAGGTCCCCTTCGAAAGAATTGGTATGGACCTCATCGGGCCATTGGAACGGTCAGCACGAGGGCATCGGTTTGCATTGGTTCTAGTGGATTATGCAACCCGATACCCGGAGGCAGTAGCGCTCCGCAACATTTCCGCAAAGAGTGTAGCGGAGGCTCTGTTTAGTATGATCTCCCGGGTGGGAATCCCGAAAGAGATTCTCACCGATCAGGGCACGGCGTTTATGTCACGAACCATTCGCGAACTTTATGAGTTATTGGGAATTAAATCGATTCGCACCAGCGTCTATCACCCACAAACGGACGGCCTGGTGGAACGGTTTAATCGTACGTTGAAAACAATGATTCGAAAGTTCGTTCACGAAGACGCCAAAAATTGGGACAAATGGCTGGAACCCCTTTTGTTCGCTGTGCACGAGGTCCCGCAAGCCTCCACGGGGTTTTCCCCCTTCGAGCTCCTGTACGGCCGCCAGCCCCGCGGGGTTTTGGACGTCCTAAGGGAGACTTGGGAGGAGGGACCTTCGGAGAGTAAAAATGAAATTCAGCATGTGCTGGACCTGAGAACAAAACTCCACACGTTGGGGCAGCTCTCCATGGAGAATTTGTTACAGGCCCAGGACAAGCAAAGCCGGCTATACAATCGGGGGGCCAGATTACGCAATTTCACGCCGGGAGATAAAGTACTTGTGTTACTCCCTACCTCTAGCTCCAAATTACTCGCCAAGTGGCAAGGACCGTTTGAGGTCACACGGCAGGTAGGGGATCTCAATTATGAGGTGGTTCGAACGGATCGGAGCGGGGCACGTCAGATTTATCACCTCAACCTCCTTAAAAAATGGAACGAGGTCGAGCCGGTGATGCTGGCGACGGTAGTAGGTAACGAGGAAGATCTCGGGCCAGAGGCGAGCCTCAAAGTTCCATCACTCACTCTGGCCCCGGGGGGGGATCACCTCTCACCCTCCCAGCTCACCGATGTAGCCTGGTTGCAGAGAGAATTTGCGGACGTGTTCTCGCCCCGGCCCGGTCGAACCAACCTTATTCAACACCATATTGAGACCGAGCCGGGCGTGGTAGTGCGCAGCCGGCCGTATCGTTTACCGGAGCACAAGAAAAAGGTGGTCCAGTCAGAATTAGAGGCGATGCTAGAGATGGGAGTAATAGAAGAGTCCCGCAGTGACTGGGCGAGCCCGATCGTTTTGGTACCGAAAACAGACGGCTCGGTCCGATTCTGCGTGGATTATCGCAAGGTGAATGCGGTGTCGAAATTCGACGCCTATCCAATGCCGCGGGTTGACGAGTTGCTTGATCGGCTGGGTACCGCTCGTTTTTATTCGACGCTGGACTTAACTAAAGGATATTGGCAGATCCCCTTATCACCGTTATCCAAAGAAAAGTCAGCCTTCACAACGCCGTTTGGATTGCACCAATTTGTCACGCTTCCGTTTGGGTTGTTCGGGGCGCCCGCTACCTTTCAGCGCCTCATGGACAAAATCCTCCGACCGCACACCGCATACGCCGCTGCCTACCTGGATGACATCATCATCTACAGTCAGGACTGGCAGCGGCACATGGTGCACCTGCGGGAGGTGCTGAGAGCGCTGAGGGGAGCGGGACTAACGGCCAACCCAAAGAAGTGTGCGATTGGGCGGGTGGAGGTGCGTTATCTGGGTTTCCACTTGGGTCACGGACAGGTGCGTCCCCAAATTGATAAGACGGCAGCTATTGCGGCCTGCCCGAGACCCAAGACCAAAAAGGAGGTGAGGCAGTTCCTGGGGCTGGCGGGGTATTACAGGAGGTTTGTTCCTGACTATTCGGAGCTCACCAGCCCGCTGACTGACCTCACTAAAAAGGAGGTCCCAGATACGGTCCCGTGGACGGAGCGGTGCCAGCAGGTTTTCACCCAGGTAAAGGCTGCTCTGTGTGGCGGGCCGCTATTACACTCTCCTGACTTTTCTCTCCCCTTCTTGCTGCAGACGGACGCGTCGGACCGGGGGCTGGGAGCTGTCCTGACCCAGGAGATAGGGGGTGAGGAGCGCCCGGTGCTGTACATCAGTCGGAAGCTCTCTAAGAGAGAGACGATGTACAGCACCATTGAGAAGGAGTGTTTGGCGATCCGGTAAGGCCCTCCGCTATTATCTCCTGGGACGGGAATTCACCCTCTGTTCGGACCACGCCCCCTTGCAGTGGCTCCACCGCATGAAGGATACCAACGCGCGGATCACCCGTTGGTATCTGGCATTACAGCACTTCAAATTTAAGGTGATCCACAGGCCGGGGACGCAGATGACTGTAGCCGACTTCCTCTCCAGGAATGGGGGGGGGGGGGGCTGCAGGCCGGAGGGCTTCCCGGCCTGAGTCGGGCGGTGGGGGTATGTGGCGAGGGGGGCGTGGTTCAGCGAAGTCTGCATCGGGAGAAAGACTCAGGAGACAGCGGTAAGTAAGTGGGTCAAGTGCAAAATGAGGATCACCTGTGTCTGATTGCAGTAATTGGCGTGGAGACCGGATAAAAGCCGCCGTGGAACGGCAGTTCAAAGAGAGAGACGGAGTGAAGACTCGGGCGCACGAGCTGTCAGAGAGAAACAGTCGGAACGAATGCAGAGAGTGATCGCGGAGACGAACGAGAGAGTTGATGTTTCCGGGTGACGCAGAGTGCGCACCTGTGTGAGTTTATCTGCCTTAAATAAAAATACCTGAGTCTTCACGAGCCAACCCTGTCCGCTTCCTTCCTTCCTACGAACTTTGCTACACTGATTTCATTTTCCAGCAGGATTTTGCACCTGCACACACTGCCAAAAGCACCAGAAGATGGTTAAATGACCATGTGTTGGTGTGCTTGACTGGCCAGCAAACTCACCAGACCTGAACATAGAGAATCTATGGGGTATTGTCAAGAGGAAAATTAGAAACAAGAGACCAAAAAATGAAGATGAGCTGAAGGCCGCTGTCAAAGAAACCTGGGCTTCCATACCACCTCAGCAGTGCCACAAACTGATCACCTCCATGCCACGCCGCATTGAGGCAGTAATTAAAGAAAAAGCAGCCCCTACCAAGTATTGAGTACATGTACAGTAAATGAACATACTTTCCAGAAGGCCAACAATTCACTAAAAAATTTGTTTTATTGGTCTTATGAAGTATTCTAATTTGTTGAAATGGTGGATTGGTGGGTTTTTGTTAAATGTGAGCCAAAATCATCACAATTAAAAGAACCAAAGACTTAAACTACTTCAGTCTGTGTGCATTGAATTTATTTAATACACGAGTTTCACAATTTGAGTTGAATTACTGGAATAAATATACTTTTCCATGACATTCTAATTTATTGATATGCACCTGTATATTTAAAACAGTAATATTAATTGAATTCAGTAATCTCTATATTAATGATGCATAGTTTACATAGGCAAGCAGAATATGAACACAATCTGCTTAGTGGTTCAGTGTTTTCCTTCTAATGGTTTTCTATGTAAACCATTTAACGTGAAACTTTGCATATTGTGTTTATACTCTGGGTTTCATCTGCTTGCCTGTACAAAATATTGATTATGTGTAAGGTGTTTACAGAATTTCGTCCCTTTTGATATCTGTATTTTAATTAATATTATTAATAAATATGGGATTAGTTTCCATTGTTATGCTGATGATACTCGACTATACAGCTCAACAAGACCATATTAAACTTCTAAATTATCTAAGCTAATGGATTGTGTTAAAAATTTAAAAGATTGGATGACCAATAATTTTCTCCTATTAAATTCAGATAAGACAGAGATATTACTTATTGGACCACAAAATAGTTCACAGAATCTCTTGGATTAAAATTAGCAACTAGACGGATGTAATGTTACTTCCTCTACAGTTAGAAATCTGGGTGTTATATTAGACAGCAACTTATCTTTTGAAAATCATATTTCCCACGTTACAAAAACAGCATTCTTCCATATTAGAAACATTACCAGGCTACGGAACATGTTAAGTGTTTCTGATGCAGAAAAGTTAGTTCATGCATTCATGACCTCTAGACTGGACTACTGTAATGCACTGCTAGGTGGTTGCACTGCATCTTCAATAAACAAGCTACAGATAGTACAAAATGCTGCAGCTAGAGTCCTTACCAGATCAAGAAAATATGATCATATTACTCCAATTTTACAGTCTCTGCACTGGCTTCCTATTAAGTTTCGTATCAGTTACAAAATATTATTACTTGCCTATAAGGCCTTGAATGATTTAGCTCCTGCGTACCTAACTAATCTTCTATCACGCTACAATCCAACCCGCTCCCTAAGGAACAAAACTCTGGACTCTTGGTAGTACCTCGGATAGCAAAGTCCACTAAAGGAGGTAAAACTTTTTCATATCTGGCTCCTAAACTCTGGAATATCCTTCCTGATAACGTTCGGGGTTCAGACACACTCTCTCTGTTTAAATCTAGATTAAATACACATCTCTTTAGCCAAGCATTCATATAATGCATCTCACAATCTTGTACTGCCAGTCTATCTGAACAAATGCAATTTATTATTCTTTAGCTTGGGCTGAACAAATAATTTTTGCTTGGATGAAACAACAGCTACGTTAATTATGTTTCTATTTATTTATCTGTTTGTGGTAACTAGGAATTACACAAGCTTCAGTCTGGATCCAATCCTTAAATGATTAGAGATGACCGAACACCTGAGAAGAGATGATGCCAACCCCTCAGAGGACCTTAAAGGATGCCAACCCTCAGAAACTATACAGAATTACCAAATTTTGCTATAAGTTAAACATATTAATTCTCTACAATATATAAATATATTGTAGAAACTTAATTTCCTGTAAAGCTGATTTGCAATGATTGTATCGTAAAAAGTGCTATACAAATAAGCTTAAAGTAAACTGAATTTGACTATATTACTACTTAATGCAAACTGCGTAAAAATAACTGGCGGTCAGTGGAGCAAAGCTTCGTTTTGCCCTCCCGGTGGCTGTTCCTATAGGGGTGTGACGTCACGTGAAAACTATCAATTGTTACAAATGGCAACTTTGCAGTCAGTGTGACTTACTGTGAAGTATGTCCACACGGCTAACATAATGCCGTTAGCACTCTTTACAAAAACATGCAAGTTGATGCATGTGCATAATCAACACTCTTTTATCGACAAAGCATATCAGCGTGATTTTCCGTATCGGGCCTATGCCGATAATTAATTTATATGCTAATATCTGCCGATTCAGATTATATTGCGATAATATCATGCATCCCTAATCTGTTGCTATGTACTTCCGCAGCTTCAAATACTACTTCTTATCTCTACAGCTAATTTAAAACCCTCATATCCAAACCTACATCCTAACTCCTACTCCTTTGTAGCCCTATATCCTAACCCAAAGCTGATCCTATAGAGTTAAACCACATGTTGTCAATGCTGGTCCATGTACTGTGATAAGGATAATGTTTTGATTGGCAGAATTGTGAATATATATGAATATTTTCCCCTCCCTCTGACTTGGATGCTGTAAACAGGATAGTGGATTTTTGCAGACTGGAAAGAACAAACTACTTGTAGCCTCAGAAGCCCCATAGTCTCATAGAAACATTATGATTGCATAAAGAGACCAGTGGAAAGCAAGCCATGTCTATGAGTTAGCAGGTGGTTGAGAGATGCTTCAGAGGTTGAGCAATGGCTATATTCATGAGACACATTGGTGCATTTGAGCAGCGAAGCAGCAGGGGGCAGTCTGATCTCAGACAGAGTTACTCAGACTTATCCAGATCTTTTTCATTGAAGAGTGCAAGACCTCAGTCAAGGAATTTTCAATTTCTATGTCTGGTGAACACGCCTTGACCCTGCCAGTGTAGTCAGAGGGTTGTGCCCATTGGTGCCTCCCAAACTTGATGTAATGTTTACAGTGGGTGACACAGTTACAGTATGTGCATCATAATAGAAAACATATTGGACAAATTAAACCAGTTTTGTAGAGCAGTGATTTTACGAGTTGTGAGAGGGGTATGGGGTATGAGTGTATGGAGAAGCTCTGCAGGATTGTGATTTACTGTCAGTGAGATGACTAGCTCAGCGTGCCTGGATGGCTTTCTCTCAGATAGGAAGCAGCTGCTCTTCTGGAGAACCCTGGAGAGGCTTGTTGAGGGCTAGAAGGTGGTTGCTCTGGGTTAACCTCTCCTGATAATCCAAATATGAGAAGAACTTTTTTCTATATATATTGGCATTTCTACCCCCACCCTTAAACTGAGGAACCATAATTAGGGCCCTATGAAATCCCACATTTAATTTTTTCATTTTATTTTTTCTGGATTCCATTGCAATGGTGAAATTTGAGTAAACTAATTGAAAAATTAGTTAATTAATTGAAAAATGTATTGTATATGTGAAATCATGAAACTTGTACAATTTATCAAAGGTTTAACAAAAATGTAAGTTTTAGGGCTTAGTTCCCTCCCAAATGCAATTTTTTTCCAAATACTGTGTTGTTGTTCGGTTGAAATGGTTTAATTAAATTGTATTTATCAATGTCTAATCAATTAAATTCCTAATATGTTTATTTTAACAATTGAATAATACAAATAAATGTTTGAATATGTTAATAGAAACTTTAAAAAATAAAACTTTAGGGCCTTAAATTTTGTTTTGTTTTTTTGATTTCTTCCTAAATTGGGGTTTCTGTTTAATTCAATTTTAAAGTTTTAATTAAATTGTAAAAATCAAAAAGCATTTCCAGTTAGTTTTATTACAATAAGAGGGCCCTGTAAAATATTTATATGAAATATCAATTTATTATCAAAAAGGTGGTAATCAAATTAAGTCATAAAACACTGAAACTAAAACATTGAAGAAAAAATGTGTGATAAGTTTTAATATTTTTGTAATTATTAATATTTTGTTTCTACTGTATAATAATAACATTCACATTGGCGTCACATTTTTTAAGTTAAATTAAACTGATCTTTTATTTCGGCGGGTCGGGTCGTAGAGAATACTTTTGAGATTTGTGTGTATCTGATGGTAGTTTTTCTTAAATGAAATGGTGAAATTCTGGTGAAGTGACTCTCGGAGCAGCTCTGGAGATGAAGTTCACATGTTCATGTCTTCATATACTGAGACAGCAGAGGCTGCTAGGGCTGTGACGGTGGCTGATTTTTATCACCGCGGTGTTAATGGACTAACTACCACCGGTGGCGCGGTGTTGTGATATATACAGTGCTTGAAGTGGAAAAAAAGAAGTGCTGGTACTCACCCGACCCCCCCCCCCCTCCCTTATTTAACTATTTATTTATTTACTTATTTATCAGCGTTCATTATAAACACTCTTGCTTTTAAGCCTCTTTATTTAGGCCTATTGTTAGATTGTAATATCGTACTAAGAATAGAAAGGAAACCTGTTACAAATAAGTTTAACCGTTAAAAATTATTTTTGCAATGATGATTTAAAAACAATGAAATAAATAATAAGGGTTGTATATATAGAAGACTAGTTAAAACTACAAGCACGGTTAGATATGTATTAAAGTTAGCTAAAACTGAAACTAAAATTAAAACCTTAAAAACATTTTCGTTACTTGAAATAAAATATTTAAATGATATTTGAAATAATATAAATGTTAAGTAATAAAGTATTTCATTTTCTTATTCGGTGTCTTTCAATTTCTTATTAAACGTCAAACACGCACACGCACGCACGTACGCACACACACACACATATCAGGAAGAAGGGGGCCCACATTTCTGTCTTAAAGGCATACCCCCTTTAAAACTCGTTATGGTGCCCCTGACACCGCGTCCCCTTCTCGCGCACCACACAATGAAGTAGACCGACTCTGCTTGCGTTCATTCACGTGATGGTCGAGACGAGTATGTGCTTTACATAGTTTCTATATAATTTCTAATCATATATGGGATCATATAGCCTAATCACCCAGACCCTGACGATTTTACTCTGAGTACCGGCACCACAAAAAAAGTGCAGGTACTCTAAAGGCTAAAATATAGAAGTGCCGGTAGTGCATACCGGTGCGGACCGGCCCACTTCAAGCACTGGATATATAAATATATATATATCCAGTATACGTTATATAATAGTATATATATAATACGTTAAATACACTATGTCTACCTCATACGAGCGACGCGGCGAGAACCCATTATAATCAGTGATGCTGTCTATACTAACATTAGATGCGACAGGACAAATCCCTCACATTAAGCTGCCTCGTACTATTTATGACGTCCTGACACAAAGTTCAAATGTCCTGTGTAGACGGACTCAACCCGGTGTCCGGTTTAGACACGGTTCACTGTTCCGCCACCAAGCAAGCGGGCGCGTTAACTCCTCATCTGCAGCACGCGATCTCTGTGGAATAGGAATTGCGCTATATGTTGCCACATTTCTTGTTAGCATCTTCCATTTACCGCTGTCTCGTTCGTATTTGGCCAGTTTGGAGAAAACCTCACCAATACAAACCTGACCAGCTGGGCGTTTGTGATCACGTGAACTTGAGCTTGTACAAACGCGGATGAGCGTCATGAATGGAAATTATTCCAGATCGGCGATGTAGTATTTGGTTTCCCAACAAGGTCCATCGCTCATCACAAAATAAATTTGCTGAATGTAGAATAAACTGTATTTTCCTGCACTCAACCCCTGCCAATCTAAAGTAAACACTGTGTATGGCGTTTGATGTAATTTGTGAATTAGCATAGATTTAAAGTCTAAATAATAAAATTTGCAACTGTTTCTATTATTACACTTGTATACAAAACTTTGTATTACGCTTGTTATAGATTGTGTGACATCACGCGCACTACCGCCATTGGCAATACACAACCGCGGTGACAACTGACCACCGCGGTGAACACGCCGACCGTTACAGCCCTAGACGCTGATATCCTGTCCACATTTTACATCTCGGAGATCATAGGGGTCTAGATAATTGTAATAAATGTATCTAATGTTGAACCTGAACTTCTAATACTGATGCATTCACTGCTGTGTTTTTGTAGCTCTCTTGCAATCATGCTTTTCTTGCAGATGCAAACTTGCACACTACAAGCATTGGTGTTACATGCTCCAGAATTTGCCTGAAAGCTCTAACTCTCCCCTCCTCTCTTTTTCTGCTTCCTGCATGTGTTATTAGTGTGACATCTTGTGACTTTATATGGCAGTTAGTAAATGCTCTACATAACTTGCACTTAGTTATTCAGATATCACTTGCTTTAACATTTGATGCTTTACAAGCATCAGATGCACAGCTGTTGTCTGGTGTAATGTGATACTTAATATGATCCTTGTAAAATCTGAAACACTCCCTGTGGCTCACAAAAATTGGCATCTCCTAAAACATGGCTATAAGTAATTTGGCTTTTAAGTACACGTATAGCTGGCACTGTTGGTTAAAACCAGGTTTGGTGGTTTGGAAGTGCTAAATTCAAAAGTCAACATCACACAAAGAGGATCTTCATCCACTGTAAATCACAGTGGCATGTCTGTTCGGGCTCATATCGCACTTCAAAGGCCTGGAGCCCCTCATCATCCTCTCCCAGAAGCAAGGTATCCCCCACCTTCTTCTCTTTGCCACAGGAGATAGAAGAGACTGTGTGAAAGCAGGAGAGAGAGAGAGAGAGAGAGAGGACATATCCTGCTGGCTGGGGTTTGATGTGGAAGGAGGCATTGTGGAAAGTGCAGTGACCCCAGACGTAAGCTGACGGAATGGGGAAGCCCGCATGAAAGTGCTTGAGTGATAGACATAACAGCAAAGAAGCCCGAGCCGGCAGGGCCTCTCAGCTCTCACAGAACTTTAATAGTCGCGCTCATGAGCCGGCCATGTGCGCCCCATGCAGCACAACACGAAGAACATCAAAAGCCCCAGCTTGCTCCACTTTTATATGAGATCATGCAAGCACTTTTCTTTAATGTTTGCAGCTTCACAACTGTAGTAGATGTGGTGGCAGGACAAGTTTTGTGGAGATCCTGCTCGTCCCGCAGGCTCTTCCACATGTGCACATTTCTCCCAGTCAGCTGATGACTTTGAGATCTTTGTTGAAGCTTCATTTCCTCAACATAAAATGAGTAAATATCAAATTCACTGCTCAGCACCTACAACCTCAATTCAAGAGAAGTTGGGATATGTTGTAAAATACAATAAAGATCACAAATCTGGTATTTGTTCATTTTCTTTACATTTTATTAGATTGACAAAAGTAGAAAGAAAAGATTTCCAAAGTTTTCACTGACCAACGTTAATGTATTTTGTAAATATGAGCAGATTTTATTTTTGACAGCTGCAACACATTCCAAAAAAGTTGGGACAGAGGCTAAATAAAAGTGAAAAGGTTATAAAACATCCATGTTAAACTGTTTTGAGAGAATTGAGTCTCATTTTCAGCTCAATGACTCTCGGCGTATGTGGCAGGGACTGAGGACCATATGTTCCTTTTGAAATAAATCCTCCGCAGAGGTGAGAGCAGATCTGTTGCTGGCCGAAAAGTTAAACAACTTCTCCGGCCACTTTGCATACATTGGCGGCAGCGTGACAATGCAGATCAGCGCGTCAGGAAGCAGCAGACAGAGCAGCGATGATCATGTAATCACTGTGTTGGAGGACGAGGTTCGGAGAGAACTAAGGAGAGTGAACTTCAGGAAAGCAGCCGGACCTGATGGGATTACTGGCTGTGTTCTGAGGTCCTGTGCTGATCAGCTTGCTGGTTTGTTTACATCCATCTTTAATGAGTCACTTGCTACCTCTGTGGTTCCCACCTCCTTTAAAAAATCTGTCATCATCCCTGTGCCTAAGAACAGTAAACCCTCTTGCCTGAATGACTATTGTCCAGTTGCCCTCACATCAATAGTCATGAAAGTTTTTGAGTGACTTTTAAAGAGCCACATTTGCTCCTCCATCCCTGTTACTTTGGACCCTCTTCAGTTTGCCTATCACCCAAATAGATATACTGATGATGCCATCTCCCACGTCCTGCACTCTTCCCTCACTCACCTTGACAGCAGAAATGGCAACTATGTAAGCCTGCTATTCATTAACTATAGCTCAGCTTTCAATACTATAGTCCCCATCAAGCTAGCTGTTAAACTCACAGACCTTGACCTAAAATCTTCACTCTGTGACTGGATCCAATATTTCCTCACCGACAGACCTCAAGTGGTGAAAGTAGGCCAGTTCACCTCCAACTCCATCACCCTGAACATAGGAGCCCCACAGGGCTGTGTCCTGAGCCCCCTGCTATACTCTCTATACACACACGACTGCGTGTCCTTTCAAAGCTCCACTTCTGTTATCAAATTTGCTGATGATACTGTGGTTCTGGGCCTCATTTCCAACAATGATGAGACCGCATACTTGTATGAGGTAGAGAGACTTACATCATGGTGCCAGGACAACTGTCTCTCTCTGAACGTGAGCAAAACTAAAGAGCTGATTGTGGACTTCAGGAAGAGACAGCAGCGGCCCTACACTCCTCTTATGATCAGTGGGACCCCTGTGGAGAGGGTGAGCAGCTTCAAGTATCTCGGTGTAAACATCTCCGAGGACCTGACTTGGATTGCACACATTCTCAAACACAGGTTAAGAAAGCCAGGCAAAGACTGTACCATCTGCGACAGCTGAGGAAATTCAGGGTCTCACCAGCAATCCTAAAAACTTTCTATTCAGAAAGTTAGAAAGTTAGAAAGACAGAAAGTAGGGCTGTGCAATTAATCATATGCGTTTCTCATGTGCATTTCATCAGTAAAGCCGGCTCCGTGATTGCTAGTAAATCTCCATCACCTGTTTTCAAATGGAGCGGCAGTTAATACACAGAGCCGTAGTTCACTGACAAGCTAGGCAATATCGCGTTCAATATCGCAGATTAATCGTATTCGATTATGAATGCAATATTGTGTAGCTTGTCAGTGAACTACGGCTCTGTGTAATAACTGCCGCTCCATTTGAAAATAGGTGATGGAGATTTACCGCCAATCACAGAGCCAGCTTTACTGAAGAGAAGCGCATGAGAATCGCATGCGATTAATTGCACAGCCCTAATAGAAAGTGTATTGACTCTCAGTGTGGTATGGAAACGTATCCAACCAGGACTGCAAAGCTCTGCAGAGAGTTGTGAGCTTAGCTGAGCGCATCTCAGGGTCTACTCTCCCCTCTCTGCAGGACATTTACCTCAAACGCTGCAAAAGCAGAGCTGCTAAAATCATTAAAGACTCAAATCACCCTGGTAATGTCTTTTCTTTTTACTGCCATCTGGCAAGTGCTTCCGGAGCATGATAGCAAAAACTGAGACTTAGGAGGAGCTTCTTCCCTCAGGCCATCATGCCCCTTAACTCAAACTCGGTCTAATAACATCAACATGACTCAATTTAATAAACAGTAAGATATTCACTATTCTCCATCATCCGTATTGTTGCTATATAATATATACTCTGTACAACCTGCATTCACATTCCTCTTGCACATACCTGCTTAAATTATTATTGATTAAGTCCACAGTATACTATCCTGCACATTTTATGTTATTGCACATCTTATTCTTTCTTCTTATTTTTATTTCTACATTTTCTACCTATATTTATGTATATTCTCTTGTGTTGTGTTACAATATTTTGCACTGTCCATTGAGTGGACCTGACCTGACTTAAATTTCACTAGTGATTATATTCTGTATAATTGAGTATGTGACAAATAAAACCTTGAATCATTGAATCCTTTTGAAAGAGTTCACAGTAAACAGGTGAATTGGTAAAATGTCAAGGTATCATGTTTGGGTATAAAAGGAGCATCTCAGTCTTTGATCATGGCTCATCACTTTGTGCCAAATTTCACAAGAGAAGTGTCAAACAAATCAAAAATCACATTAAACAATGCAAAATTGCAAAGAATTTAGGTCTTTCACCAAGTATCATATATAATATTGTGAAAATATTCAGGGAATCCAGAGAAATCATAGTACACAGTATAAACCTCATTGAAAATGCTTGACCTTTGAGCCCTTAGATAGCATTGTATAAGAAACCGCCATGCTGCGGTGTTAAATATAGCCACATGGGCTCAGGAGTACTTCATAAAACCACATTCATTTACCAAAGTCTGCTGCTGCATCAAGAAATGCAACTTGAATCTCTGTTATAGGAGAAAGCCATACATCAATTCTATGCAGCGATGCTGCCGGGTTCTCTGGGCCAGAGCTCATCTCAGATAGTCAAGGAGACAGTGGAAATGTGTACTATACTCAGATGAGTCTACATTTCAACTTGTTTCTGGGAAAAACTGAATTTTGAGTTCTCAGGCCCTAAGACCAAAGGGACCATCCAGACTTTCATCAGCGACTGAAGCAAAGCAAGCATCTGTCATGGTACGGGGTTGCATTGGTGCAAACGTCATGGGTGACTGGCATATGTGCGAAGGTACTATTAACATGGAGGCATATATTGGGATTGCACAGAGATATATACTGCCATCAAGATGATGTCTTTCATGGGAAGTCCATGGTTATTATATCAAGACAATGCCAGCTCTCATTCTGCATGTGCTACAACAGCATGGTTCCGTAGGCAGAATGAATGTGCTGGACTGGCCAGATCTGTCTCCTGTTGAAAATGTATGACCAGTCATGAAAAGGAGAATCAGACAATGACAATCACAGACTGCTGAGCATCTGAATTAATTTATCAAGCAAGAATGGACAAAATTTAGCTTGCAGAACTTTAACAATTAGTATCCTCAATTCCTAAACAATTAAACATTGTAATTAAACCGTCCATTGATGAAATTGATGTCCATTGATGTCCACAGTGTGAAACACGCCTCTTTCCCAACTTTTTCGTAATGTGTTGCAGCCTCTAAAATAAAACATTCTTCATGTTTACAAAATCCATTTACGTTGGTCAGTGAAAACTTTGGAATTTTTTGTTTTTTAAAGAGAATGAACAAATAACAGATTCTTGATTTGATTGGATTTGACAAAATATCCCAGCTTCTCTGGGAATTGGGGTTGTATCCATGCTATGGTTTTGCTGGATAATCTTGATGTTGGTTGCACCACTGGGATTTTGCTTGTCGCACAACATTGACTTTTTTGGAAGTATATAATAATGAAAATGTGTTACATTTATAGGTTATGCTTTTATACGCACTCAAATCGCTTTACATGGTAAAGGGGATATCTCCTCATTCACCACCAGTGTGCAGCATCCACCTGGATGATGCAACGGCAGCCATAGTGTGCCAGAACACCCCCCCACACACCAGCTTACTGGTGGAGGGGAGACAGTGATGAAGCCAATCAATGTATGGTGATGATTAGGAGGCCATGATGGTCAGAGGAAAAATTTGGCCAGGATGCCATGATAACACCCCTACTCTTTTTCGAAGGACATCCTGGGATCTTTAATGGCCACAGAGAGTCAGGACCTCGGTTAAACGTCTTATCCGAAGGATGGTGCTTTTTACAGTATAGTGTCTCCGTCACTACACTGGGGCATTAGGACCCACACAGACCACAGGGTGAGCACCCCCTGCTGATCCCACTAACACCTCTTCCAGCAGCAACCTAGTTTTCCCAGGAGGTCTCCCATCCAGGTACTGACCAGCTCAACCCTGCTTAGCTTCAGTGGGAACCGGTCTTGGGCTACAGGGTGATATGGCAGCTGACATTTACATGGATTTACATGTTGTAGTAGATCTTATTGTGAACAAGCTTTGTTAAAAGTACTGTGTCAAGGTGATACTTACATTTAAAGAACTTAACAATACAGCTGTAACAAAGTTCAAGTTAAGCGAAGATGGAGGAAGGAACCGGCCAACGTTTAAACAAGTTTGATAATATAATAAACAACAAGAAGAAAGTAACCAGAAACCCCTCATGGATGACTGCCGCATAAATTTAAACATAAAACCATAAAACCTGCATCATAAATGTGACCCTGGGCCACAAAACCAGTCGTAAGGGTATATGTCATCTGAAAGCTGAATAAATAAGCTTTCCATTGATGTATGTGTGTTAGTGCAGGACAATACTTGGTGGAGATACAATTATTTGAAAATATGGAATCTGAGGGTACACAACAATCAAAATATTGAGCAAATTGCCTTCAAAGTTGTCCAAATGAAGTTTGCAACAAACTAAGCAATGCATGTTACTTATCAAAATTAAAAAAATTATATATTTCTTATATATATATCAAATTTTGATATTTTTTTTCTTGTTAACATGCCAAAAAATAACATTGACAACACTGTTCTGCATAAAATTTGAATATAAGTGAATTTGCACATTCATTCTTTGTGCTTCTAAACAGCAGAACTATAGTCATTACATAAAGAAAACACTGCGATATCACAAGATTTATATGGAGGTAATATTAAAATAAAATGCCATCAAAACTTTCCTGGCTGAAATGTGGGTTTACAGGTATGGTTTAAACACCACATATCACACAGTATTTTCATTACTCATCATCAGTTGATCGAAACAACACGAAATGTTGGCATGAATGTGGACTGTTTGGTTATTGCTAACTGCAGTTTTATTTTGATGCCGTGCTCGCAGCCATATATACAATTTATTTTAATACTTTTATTTCTTCACCATTGTATTAGTACAGATGTGTCACCCTGAGATCACACCCCTCCCCCCAAACAAATTTAAATATGATGAAATTATAAATGTATTCCTTAAATTACTAATTACCCCCCCCCCCCCCCACAAAAAAAAAAATATATATATAATACATAAAAAAAATCTGTCGCCATGTTGTTCAAAACCCGTATGACTTGGTTTCTTCCATGGAACACAAAAGAAAACATTTGGAAGATTGCTCTGGTCTGTCTGTGCTAGGAACTAAGCCTTGCAAGCTTCAAAAATAAAAAAAGTATCTTTGTTCCTAATACTTGTGTGTTATACAGTCTTCTGAAGTCATACAGTATACAATTTTTGTTTGGTGAACAGACCGAAATTGTTATTCACAAAAAAACAATCTGAATAAGTCATTCACACATTGGACAGACATGGTTCTAATTCAAAATATATTTTGCTAATTTGTTAATGGAAGAAAAGAAAGATGTCAACAGCCAATGCAAAGATGAAGCTCTTGCTCTCACAGCTAATCTCTCAGCATGATAAGAATAAGACACTCTGGCATTATCACAGGGTAAATGAGATTACATGACAGTCTGGACAGTGTGTGTTTCTTTTGCTCATCCAGGGAATGAAGAGAACCTACATTTTTGTCCACTATTAGGAGATAATGGCATGTCTTGGCAAATCTGTGATATCTTATGTTGAATATGTTTTCCCGCTAAGAAGGTTGATTTAGTGTTGTTTGCAAAATGCTGGCAGCAAGTTGTGTTGGAGTGAGACTATCGCTCTCTTTCTCACATATATGCTTTACTATCGTCACGCCTTCTTACAGCCTCTCCTCTGCTAGCACATGTTCTGTCTATAATGTCTCTTTCTGGCAAATCTTCACAGTGGAGCAATGCCAACAATAACCACTTGATTGGCTCTATGACTCCTTCCATGGAGATAAGATTGACTTAATGATAATTATATGAAAAACAAATGTGTTTGTTGTTAATTCCAGCTTTTTTCGTTTAATTATTTGCTATATGAAATACTAGTCCAATTACTTCTAGGGTTACTGGAACACAGGTTAGCTAGGGTTGCACTTAGCAGCAGCATGTATTATATAGCAATTAGCAGGTATTGATGTAGGCTGCAATAGAATATGTGGTACCGGGAAAGATGCGCACATCACCACTTGGCAAGTTTCGGTACTGTGTCTTGCTGCCAGTGGGGAGCTCACGAAACAATCTAAATAAATATCGTTATATTTACTTAGTTGACATTATTTGTTTTAGCTCTTCTGCATTAAATTAGTTGAGTTAACAGTTAATAAACTTTAAATTAAATAAAAAATATTAAATTAAAATGATAATCATATATTTCTGCATGCAGGAGCATTACTTAAGTTCCTGTCACTCACCACCACCTCAGGCAGATTCCCCAGTCCCTTCTCCTGACACTGAAAATGGTAAGTTCAGTGTCAGATATAGTGTTACTTACTATATCAATAGATTTACTTGCATTATCCAACTCTTCTATTAAATTTGTTAACGTAGCTAGTTGATAAACTAATAATAAATAATAAATTAAGATGCTAACCATATATTTCTATAGGAGTATTGCTTAAGTCCCTATCATCACTGCCTCAGACAGAAGATACCCCAGTCCATATGAAGGTCTTTGAATATGGAGGACATAGTGACAGCATTTGCTGTAGCTAAGGCCCGTAAGCACCATTTTTAAGGTGACAATCCGTTACTGTAAATATGAAGATTGTTCAGTATCTTCAAGATTGTATTGTACAGTATTGTATCTTCTGCCATGAAGATGATTACAATTTTGTTAAAGAATAAGCACATAAAAAAAAAAAAACCTATTTATGTTATATTATGTGTTTTGACTACTTTTTGTATGTTGTATAAATATATATCTAGGTAACAAAGATATATTAACAAAATAATATTTTAGAAGGGCCTCATCTATTTTGCCTAGGGCCCCCATTTCATCTTGGTTCGCCTCTGAGTGTGTGGTGAGCGCATACACTTGATTGGCTCTATGACTCTCTCTCCTCTCCACCTGTAGCTGTGTGTGGCACATACTTGATTGGCTCTATGACTCTCTCTCCTCTCCACCTGTAGCTGGTGTGTGGTGAGCGCATACACTTGATTGGCTCTATGACTCTCTCTCCTCTCCACCTGTAGCTGGTGTGTGGTGAGCGCATACACTTGATTGGCTCTATGACTCTCTCTCCTCTCCACCTGTAGCTGGTGTGTGGTGAGAGCATACACTTGATTGTCTCTATATCTCTCTCTCCTCTCCACCTGTAGCTGGTGTGTGGTGAGCGCATACACTTGATTGTCTCTATGACTCTCTCTCCTCTCCACCCGTAGCTGGTGTGTGGGGAGTGCACTGGCTCCGTTGTCCTGTGGCAGCAGTCGCATCATCCAAGGGGATGCTGCACACTAGTGGTGGTTGAGAAGAGCCCCCCCCCCCACCCCACCCCACCCCACATGATTGTAAAGCACTTTGGGTGTACAACAATACACAATAAAGCGCTATATAAATGCATCATTCATTCATTTATTCTTTAAAAGTGCGGGATATCTGTTGGAAATGTAATTACACTGTCTTGTATAATAAGTTGGTTACATGTGGAAAAAGTAGTGTTTTTTCTAAGAACGTTGATGAAAAGGCCTGCTTAGATCAGCATTGATCCCCATGCTGATTTAAGCTGGTTTATGACGGTGTGATGCTGGTCTAACTGGTAAACCAAATGTTGAAAGTTGTTGGAATTTTCATTGAGACCACATTACTCGTAAATTTTATTAGGGCTGGGATCCTTTAGGCACCTTGCAATTCAATCTGATTCAGATTCTATGAATCATGATTCAATTCTATAAGACATGTCACATGTCAAGAGATTTTGGTCTGTGGTGAAACAAGAATCACGCTGTGTCTGCAGATTTGTTTGCTGTGCATTCATGCTGCAACTTCCATTCCATATTGGATTTAGAGGGATTGACTGTGGAGGCCACTGGAGTACAATGGACTAGTTGTCATATTCATGAAGCCAGCCTGAGATGATGTGTGGTGTGGCATGTTATCCTGCTGGAAGTAGCCATTACAAGATGCCTTATGTGACCATAAAGGGATGCACATGGTCATTTAATGATGCTCATTTGCTATCAGGGAAATAATCCATGTCAAGGAAATATTCTAAATACCAGGTTGAACTGTTGACACAACCGTTTACACCAAATTGTGCTCATATTATCTGCTTGACATACTGTATTCACCAATCTTCTACTTTGAAGTGAGCTTGTGCTCAGTTTTTATTTTCCTCTGCTGAGTTGAGTGGAAACTGATGTGTTCTGCTGCTGCAGCTCATCAACTCTTGTAACATGTAGTTATTTCAGTTACTTTCTCGCTCCTTCCCAGCTTGAACCAGTCTGGCCATCCTCCTCTGGCGTTTCTCACTAACAAGGTGTTTTCACCCAGAGCCGCCTCTTCCAGAATGTTTGTTGACTTTCACACCATTTTATGTAAAGTGTAGTGACTGTTGAAAGTGAAAATCCCTGGAGATCAGCAATTTCTTTTACATTCTCATGTTCGGTTTGAACATCAACTATGTCTGCAGGATTTCATGCATTGTATGCCTTCCATATAATTGGTTTATTGAAGTATTTATACAACCCTCTCCTTATCATCGGACATTCAAGTACACAGAATCATTTGTAGGCCATACAATTCTAACCATTAATGAAACTCTGTCATTGGATGAGGGGCGTTTGAAGAGCTAGCCTCAGTATGGCAGCAGCAGTGGATGGATAGGTTACCAAAACGTGAACTAGCAATCTGAAACAATGAACTCAGCACACGAAGGGTTAGGGACTGGGTGACCAGACGTCCCGTTTTTCCTGGGAGTCACAATTCGTTGTCGATTTAAAGGCGAGATAGGCGGAATCACGCTGATAGAAGTGCTCTCTCTCGCATGCTCCACATCGTCAGTTCTTATACAGCGCGTGATCAGTTCTCAGTACTCAGCGCTCAAATACACGTAAATAGAGTACACGAGTATCTCACGCAAATAGAGTCAGTTATGGCTTAAATGAACATAAACAGGTGGGTGAAAACGGAATATGTGACGTATTACATGCATGCCTTCTGTCTTAAAGGGACAGCATTCCTAATTATCTGTGTCATCAATGTTAACCAACAAAATATGTTACATAAATGTATGCTTGTTAAGTAAACCTACTGTATCTGAAAAATGAAAAAAAAAGTTGTATTTGTATCTCTACCAAAGAAATTAGAATTTATTCCAGTTTTTCCTAATTCAATCCTCGGTTCAAATTGATTTGGTCTAAAGAGAGAATAATTGATGACTATTTTTGTTTGAAGACTATATAGAATAGCTACCAAAATAAATGTTGGTTACTGCAGTTTGACAAAGTAATGACTAAAAGTTGACTAAAATGCAATGAGTTTTTGTCGACTAAAACTAGACTAAAACAATGCAATACTCAAATGACTAAAATGTGACAGACTTAAGCATTTTCGTCTCAAGATAATGACTAAATAATTGACACTGATCCAAAGCTTTACAGTCCCAAACCACTTCCTGGTTCGACATTTTATTCAGAAATGTTAGGCAGTTTTAATTCATATGCTATTTAATGTTTGATGATTGCATTGTTTTACATATTCATCTGCTTACATATGCAATTCCTTGTTTCTGCTTCTCCTTCACAGTGAAAATGAAATATGGAAAATTCTGTCAATGGCGGGGAAAGAGTAAAACGTTTTGTTTTACTTTGCATGATTTGTGGTGACCAAAATATGCTTTGTAATGCAGTAAATTGCAAAATAAGTGATTGTATTGTTTCCATGTATTTACGTCACTGTTTACGTCAAAATCTTTCATCTCAAAAGTCATCAAAAACTCTGATGCAGATCATGCGAAACTGCATGATCTCTATAGCTGTTTGGACATAAGGGTTTAGCAGAATTGATCGTCTCTGGAGCTTGAAGGTTCCCTGCAGCTGTGTGTATGTCAGCACGAGCTTTGCTGTTGTGCGTCAAATGCGATGTGTGTGAATCTGGGAGAGATCTCTGGAGACCTTGAGGTCATGTGATTCTTCCTGTGGCGGCCTGGTGCTGATCTGCCTCTCCCTCCATCTCTATCTCCTCTAAGGTCTTGTTCCCACAGTACACTCCTTGCTTGCTTTAGGACATAGAGCAATGTAAGCAGTTGCCGTGGATCCATCGGATATCAGAAGACATCCAATTATTTTCCTTCTTCTGTATCCAAACTTCCGTGTTCTTTTTATTTGGAGAAAGGTTTTTTTGGGGGTTGTTTTTCATTGGGTTCTCTAGTTTGGACAATTCACTGTGTCGTTCTAAGGGAACCAGTCACATACTTACACACCTGGCTCTTGTCCCCCTGTGAACTGCACATAGAGAAAAGCCCACCTACCTTGAAGTCAGTTCTACTCGTTTAGCCCCTGAACCCAGGCCTGGCTGGTGCATTTGCTCAATTTCTTCAGACCCACATCTGGCAGAGTTTAGGTGTGACAAGGTCCGCTGAGCTTTCAGCTTATCGAATTCTATGGCTTCCTTCTTCACTTAAGGTCTCTATTTTGTGAGAGTATATGTGTAATTGAGAAAAAGTGAAGTTAAAAGGGGAAATGTGTAGTCTTTAAAGTTAATAACCAGCCCAAACACATTTCAGATGTGTTGGTCATGGATCACAGATCAGCTGTTTTTCTTCTATTTCGCAATCTGATGTGTCAGACCGCCTTGCATATTTTTCAGTATGGAAAACTGATTGTGTGCATAGTGCATCTTGTACCCTGAGATGTACAGACAACAAACAAACAAACAAACAAACAAACACAAAGGTAGTGTTGTCTCTATGCATTCAGCTCATCTACCCCTTTAGGGAAGTGAGCCATGCTTGGCAGAAACCACAGCAATAAAGTCACAGAAAAACTACAACACTGCAACAGTACTTGTCGCAAACCCACCTGCTCATTTCACTTTCACTACACGCTCCTCTACTGTCTGTGCTACGAGAGTGGTCCCAAAACCCAGATAATTTACCCTTTCTGGCTTAGCAACTGGACATCTGCCATTTTGTAAGACAAGCATTTGCTCTTGATTTGGGGGGCAGTCATGGCCTAATGGATAGAGAGTCGGACTTGTAACCCGAAGGTCGTGGGTTCGAATCTCAGGTTCAAGCTCAAGGCACCAAACTGCTCCCCTGATGCCGCAGCATAAATGTTTGCCCACTGCTCCGAGCGTGTGTTCACGGGGGTGTGTGTGCACTTGGATGGGTTAAATGCAGAGCACAAATTCTGAGTATGGGTCACCGAACTTGGCCACAAATCACTTCATTTTCACTTTCACTTCCTTTCATTGTTCTGAATGAAATGATCTAGGAATATCAATATAGGCTCATTTGAAAAATATAAATTTTTGGCAAAACTGAAAATGTATCTATATTTAGAATTCAGTGAAGAAATTAACACTAAAAGGAGTAAAACACCAACTACTTTTAATATTTTTTGCACAAATCATGATTACGATGCATTTTATCAAGTATGACTTATTTCCTTCTGGGTCCTGTGACTTATTTCCTTCTGTGCCTGATTTATAAACTAATACATTTGGATGTTTGCATCACATAACCAGTGACATATGTATGACTTTTCTAATGTAGTAAACTTGCTCGGTTGCACATCTAGTAGGCATTGCAATGTTAAGAACTCTGGTACAAGTCTTGTAATACATGATTCACAAAATTTGATAAAAGAGCTCAAAGACCAGTAGGAAGACCAAGCTGAAACAGCTTGGATGCATTTTTATCTTAAGTTTTATTTTATTAACACGATTTGTTAGTTTATTTCTATTAGTTATATTATTTTCAAATGTAGTGAAGCACTAACATTTTAGCACAAAATATTGAAACTGAACTTATTTTTAGTACCACTCACTGGGCATTTCACATTAAAGTGTTGTGAAGTGTACAGAAAATAATGTAATAGAATTTTGAAGAAATGTTGCCACAGGCACTTTGTTCCAATAGGCCTAGGTTGAAAAATACTCAAATATGTCACAAGCTTTATATTTTAAATATTTACCAAAACACCAAGTCAAGAAAGCTCTGTGTGTTCACAATTCTGTCTAGCCCTTATAGGAATAATGTCAATACATTTTTACCATTTTATGAACATGTTTTAACGTCAATCATGCTGTTCACAGAAACATCTCTATTTGTTCCTATGGGCCATTCCAAAAAGCCTAATGTATTAAAACATAAAAAAAGATGGGACCGTTGTCTCTTGTCTTCCTTTTCTCTTTTTCTCGCATCTCTTCCCTATCCCTATAGCTCTTCTTTGAAGGTGGACGGTCTAACTGGCCATTTGACTGAAATCAGAGATGCCTGTGTCAGTGCTAGCACTGGCCTCAGAACAGCTCCAGAAAGCACACACAAGGGGTATTTACAAAGACAGGAACTCTCACTTAAGAGGTATTAAGCTGTCCTGCATAAAGAAGTTAATGGTGGGGCAGCTGGTGCCATAACATTAGCCTCCACTGAGCTCAAAAGACAACATAAGATAAGCGGTAGATTAGCTCTCACCAACACACAGGCAGTCCGTACCAGTTACCACACATGCCCTCTGTGCTTAACTAAACACTTAGAGCCCAAGATAAATAGAGAGCATGGGAAAAGTGGTCAGCTTTTATGGGCATACCAAGCTGAGATGTTGCAGTGGCCAGCATTTTTGGGTTTTAAGGTGATTTTTAAGAAGCTAAATCTCATCCTGTCTTCTTCTGTCTGCCCCCCCCCCCCATGTCACTGCTAACACATACCTGCACACATTCATTTACATTCCACACTTTCATTACTAGTAAATCTATAAACCTAACTACTAATCACTAATAAATGTGAATATATACAAAATATTACATTGAAAAACTTTTGAGTGATGCTTTATCCATGTTTTTAGGTGTCAGTATGAAATTCAAAACCACTGTTAATTCATTAGCTGCAGTATAGGCAAATAACTAGAATAATAACTTGAAGTACAACAAACAGTCAAACTAGTTTTTTTGTTTACAATTATTGTTTACGATTACGATAATAAAATAACATAAGAAATACCACTTTGTGATATAAAGCAGCCAAAAAAGACCAACACCAGAAATCTTTTTTCTCTAAGTTAGCAATTTTCAGAAAATAATATATAAACATTCAGCAAACAATATATGATTTTTACCTGATTTCGGATCAGACACATATGTGTTTAATAAGAGTTAAAGTTTTAAAAAGCGGAGCTGAAATTGATTGATGAACCTCTCACAGTTATTGATCAGAACTGAACCAACACTGAACTGAGGTTAGCAGAATCTGAATGGTCTCCCTAAATAAGCTTCCATAATTGATTTTATTATTGTCCTGTTTATCTCTGTGAAGCTGCTTTCAATCTGTATTGTATAAAGCACTATAGAAATAAAGGTGACTATCTTGCCCTGTGGAGGTCATGATTATTGAATGGCATGCTTTTGGCAGACAGAGGGCACCACTGCTCTCCTCAAGAGCTGCCGTTGGTGCTGAAGAAGGTGGCTTGGTCATTTGTGTGTGCAGCTCTATCTAGTGTATTTGGTACTTCTCTCCATTACATGCATTACACACATTTTTATAACATTTTGTTTTCATTAGTTAGTCAAGAAATAATACAACTGATTGGCAGGCAGTTTGATCGACATGTATTTGAGTGAGTGTCCATTAGTCATATAATCTCAGGGTCCATTTACAAAATGTACTAAAAGTGGAAACATTTTGCTTTGGATTTTTTTTTTAAGTTTCTCGTACAGTCCACTATCTTCTCAAAATGATCCCTTTTCACACGGATCTGTGACAACAACTAAACACTCTATAATGCATGTCTGGGCAGTAGTCAGTGATTTTACTTTGTAAAGAAACACTATGCATCTCCGCACATACTCATTCTTCTACTGAAAGATGAATGCGAACAATCAAGGTGGTGAAAGCATGCATGTACATGATGTCACCGTTTTCACAAATTTGTGTTTTTGTAGTTTACAAGAAGGCAATAACAGTATCGTTTTCAAGAACTTGCACTTTCCAACCCGATTTCAAAACTTTGCATATTCAGACAGAACCCCAAAAGCCTAATGTTTATGTGTAAATGAGCAGCCAAAATACATAAGAAGTTTGACATTTTTTGTTGAAAAAATGTGTTGTGTAATTGCTCTCCTAAAAGACAACTTCTAGGTTTTTCCAGTTTCTTAATTGGTTCTTAATCTCAACAAGTTTCACATTAACAACTCTACATGTTTGCTGTGTAAAAACATGGGTCGATTTTCACTTTGGTCCGAACAAAAACAGTAGTAATGGACTTCTTAAAAATGCTAATTCATTTTCTGCCAGTAGGTGGCAGAAATAGAGTGGTTTCCCTGGTAACCGCTGTACACAATGCAGCACTGTGATCACAATCGCTACTTTATCAGGCTTTATTAAATTAAATTAAAATGTCGGTTCAGTCAGTTTCCTTCAAAGATACATTCGTAGAAAGTCACCACGTTTTGACTTTGCATCGTTCAGGCCTTTATATATATTCAATGAAATAATTAACTTTTGAAGTTTAATCCTCACTTTAAGACCTAAGTTCCCAAATGTAAGACCTCTCAAAATTATAATTAAAGGGTTAGTTCATCCAAAAATGAAAATTAGCCCATGTTTAACTCACCCTCAATGCATCCTAGGTGTATATGACTTTCTTCTTTCCGACAATCCCTGTGTTTGTGTTTATATGTGATAGTTTTGAATGGCATGTCACATATCCAGCTTCATACTGTATGTAGGGGGGTTTCTAACACATTAGGTTTACTCGATAACTCATGCGATACAGTGTTGCACTTGTGAGGTGAAGCACTCTGGTACTAATCCTGTGAATATATGGTTCGACAAAACATCTCGAACCAGCATATAAGGAAGTTAAAATAGACCAGCTGAATCAGCGAATGTGTTTTTGTATCACATTTGTTTTGTTAATACTATTAGGTAGGTTTAGGGTTGGGTTTGGTGCAGGAGGTATGTAAAACGTACCTGTGGGAACATTTTTGCAAGATGTATTTGAAATTGAAAGCAGCCTTCTGTTAGTGAGGTTCATATTTTAAATATACAAGTCCACTGCATTCCAAACCACATAAATTATGACTTTGTATAGCATTGTAGGAAAATACAGACGGGTGAGACCGCACACTTCAAGTGTAACATCAAACAAAGCACACATCTCTCACAGCACATCCTGTGCAATGAAGCCTGTGAATGTCCTTGTAATTCACTTCAACCTTTCCGAACTTTATAAAAGATTATTTTACGGAAGGTTTGAGTGGTGTGTGTGTGTGTGTGTGAGGAATTGGAAGCAAGCAGAATACGGGTGTTTCTAAAGCAAACTCTGGTTAAAAACTCATAATTCTCCGATTTTTTTTCTCCCGTCCCTAGTAATTCATACACGCAACTTTAAAGTCTCTCTCTCTCTCTCTCTCTGACAATGGCCGTATTTGAGGAAAAAAAGTTGAGAAGATTGCATCACTGCACATTTCTATCTTAAAACAACTTCCATTTTATCTTCGTGCTGGAATGCGTGCTCTTCTTTGAACAGCAAACCCCACCTACTTTGATTCGATTGGCCATCTACATTTTTTACATTGCCGAGTTAGACCACTGAGGCATTGATCTGAAGCACCTTGCATGTGCAGCAGTTGCATGCACATCTGAAGAATAGGTCAAGTTAATTATCTCACTTTAATGGAGTTTATAGATCCTAACAGGCTGTGTGACTATGAGGAATGATTACTTTAAAATGTAGGTTGGTATGCAGTGTTACCTATTGAGTTATTATCCCTTTGCATTTGCCAGCCCATGGTATGTACCTTAGCATGTGTAAATGTTGCTTCTCATTGATTTTGTCTTTTTCACTGCCTGTATTATTATGGTGGCTATCAATATATATATATATATATATATATATATATTATACAGGTTAATATATGTTCAGTCCCGCAAAGCCTGAAATGCTAAATTGCTACCACATTTTTACGGGCAACTACTTCTGCTATTTTTACCTTAATTTCAGATTTTGTTTTTAATAGCGTGAAACAAAGACTAGCAACAGAACAGCAGGAAAGAGAAGAAATTTGGAAAAATGGCACTAAAGCAGCTAAGCCTCAGCTAATCTTTAAACCGCCCCCCCTCCATCCGCCCTGTTCCCCAGATCAAAGCTACCTTCTACCTTGGGATTTGGCTCCTCAATTAGACGGATTAGTATCAAATCGAGTTTTGATTTGCTTCTCATTGTTACGTTCTCAGTGGGGAATAAGAGCAGAGAAAAGGAAAACGTGAGTGACCCAGAAATGCTGGAAGCAGTCCTGCAGAAAGAGGGGCTCCCATGGAAAGAGGCCCCCTGTATTTGGAGACCCCGGAAACATGTGTTAATGGCCAGTCAGAGACGTTTGTGTGGAACAAAAGGCAGCAGCTCAGCTTTTTTCCTGCTTCCCTTTGCTTCAAAGCCAGTAGATGTGGACAAGGGTGCTTGCCAAGTGACTTTACATGAGAATATTTGATTGGTAATTAAGGCAAAGCTTGAATGAAGGGGTTCTCTAATGTTTAACCGGGCATGGTTGAAGTGTCTGTACACAGTTGAGAATCCGCAGAAGGAATGGGGGGTTATGTGGTGAGGTAAATTCAATATTTTATTTAAGAAACTCTGAATTGCTGGAAATCTGCTGACAGCACACATTGTTCCGGTTTAATTCCAAGCCCGAGTGTGGAGGACCAAAATAAATCACCATGAGAAAAGTACACACAAAACTTGTCATTTCAGTCCAGTGATACAATGCGTTATGTAATGTACTGTGTGTTAGCATAATGCAAATGTTTGAAAGATTAAGTATGTATTGAACTCCCTCTTTTTTAACAATAGGTTTCTGCCAAAAAAAGTTATTGAAACAAGAGACAAATATTCCAGTATGCGCATTACTAAAATTACTAGTAAGTGCTCTGACCTCGACCTGTACATTTTTTAACTGAGATTTTAATATTTTTCTTTTATGTATTGTAATATATGTTTGTATGTTTCTCAGGAGATATTCATTCTCCTGCCAGGCTGTTATTGAAGATAACTTGTGCTTAATTAACTTGCCTGGTTAAATAAAGGGTAAATAAAAAATTACATAAATAAAAATGTAAAACAGAAAGTCGGTATTATGAGAAAAAGAAACTGACAGCGATGCATCTTTCACAGTTTCTCCACAAAACTGCTTCAAAATGGTGTTTGTAAATCAAAAGGTTCAGCAAAAGAACCTCAGGTGGTCCAACAAAATATTATATTATTTTTACTGTATACTATTTATTTTATATTATATATGAATATAGTATTATTTATTCCAAGTTTGCAAAACACCAAATCTTGATGGACTGTTCTACTTAAAATATATGTTAAATATATTTAATATTTATTAAAATATCTAAATGTGTTTAAAAAAAATCAATATAAAATAATAATAGTACTTCACTAACAATAATACTATCAATACTAAAATATAGTATAGTATAGTATATAACTAATATACTGTTAATGCTAACAATTACTATTGTCAGTAAAAACTGTTATTTAAGAAAATTATATATTAATACTTATTGTACTTTATATTACAACTGAAAACTTACAATACTGATATTTATGGCTGTCTTAACTTCTGCATTTTCAAACATTAAACAATCAAGTTTTAAAGCAACAAACATCGGTTACATGTTTTATTAAGTGGGGCTAACTATTTCGGAACCAAACCTTGTTTTATATTTATTGACAAGTCTATGTAAAGATAAACTCATGGTTGGGATCCCAAATTAAATAATTAAAGAATAACGATTGAAAAACACACATTAGTTACAGGGTTGAATGATTTGGTATATTAAGTGTGTAAATTATGTAATTTTCTTGATGTCACATTTCTCTGGAATATTTCTGGTTTTCAGTGAGGGGAAAGTCACTGTGGAAACATGATGTGTGATAGAAAAATGTGTCAACATTCTGACACATACAGTTGGGATGGAGAAAACCAAACATAAGAGAAAATTGGCAAGCATGGATGAAAGAAACAAAGGGTGCATGAGGTGAAAACAGCCTAACAACGGAATTACCAGAAAGTATGCTGTGTCATGTCTCACTTTACTGAACCTGACACAACCTTCTCTTTTCTTCATTTATGCTCTGTTTTCTACCATTCTTGCTCGCTTCTATGCACCAAAACCATACAAATAACCTAGGAACTTAAGTAATATTATTTATAGACTTCATATTGTCACATACCGTGGAAGCAGGGAGAACGCAGGAGGCATGACATAACAAAATAACAGTCTTTAATGACGAAAAACAGGAAAAATCCAACACTGGCTTGAACATAAATCAAAGAAACACAGGAACCGTAACGAGTAGACTTGACACTGGAACACATGGCAAACAAGAACTAAGTACAAAGGATGATTAACAAACACAGGTCGTAATTAAACTAAATGAGGAAACATCAATTAACTAAACAAGAAAAGGAAAAAGACTATATAAAGAAAAAACAGGAAGAACTCTGGGAAAAACCAGACAAAAACGTGACGCATATGGTAGTGATGGATTCTGACTCTGAGACTTGTTATATATATAATTTGATATAGTGTGTCGGTTTACATTTCCAAACATTCCTTTTGCCATTAACTGTAATAATCCAGTGAGATTTTTACATGAGCCAGTGCTCAATACTATATAATACATATTATGGTATATATTTAGTGTAGAAAACATTGAACTCAGAAATTGTAACACACACATACATACATATATATATATATATATATACTGTATATATATCACAATGAGTAAAAAGGGATTATTTTAAATAAAAAGACTGATATAGTATTTTCTCATAAAACGCATCCCAGTAATTGGTGTTTTATTTCCAACTTTAAAATTGTTTTAAAATATTATAAATATTTTATAAAATATAATATTATAAATATACATTATAAATATTCCATAGTTATATTTTAAAAGTAGACCATATGGCTTTATGAACAGGAAAATTTGACCATCTGTACAAAGTCACATGATCAAATTCCCTCATTTACTTGCATTGATTATTGACCAACATGCCTTTTATTTTACATCATGTTTCTTTGTTTTAAGTGGTTCTGAATCCTAAAACTCTATATAAATTAGATTTGAATCCCAGATTTTAAATGTGGTCTCAGACGTTTGGACCCGACTGTGAGGATTTCGCCAAATAGTCCCTAAACCCAAAGGAGGAAATGACAGTAGTCTGGATACGCATCTGTGTCCAGTCCTTGTCATGCTGTATACATCATTGGTGACTTTTCATTTGAGGCATCGCATCATCAGAGATGCGGCGATCTAACATCCGGTTCTGAGTACAAGAGAAGCTGGAAAAAGAGGCTTGGTTGAGTGCTTGGAAGCACGTGTGTGTCTATAGCAGATGAGACTGAAAGCACATCGCTGTGTAAACAAATAATGACTCATCTCAGTGTGTGAGTCATCATCTACATCTGGAGAATCAATGGACTACTTGCATTCAACTTCATGACGTACGTCAGATTTGAAAAATCGCGGCTAGCTAGTTGCGATGTGTTTATGTGTCCTAGTCGCTTAATTCCCAAAATGTAATTTAAATTCATTTCTTCAAGAACGTTTGAAAAGCCGGACTTGTTTACAGACAGAAGAAATACTCTGAACATTACTGTGGAGGTTTAATCTGAGAAAGCATTGGTAGCTAGAGAGCATGCAACATGATGAAGGGATGAAGGGATGAAGGAGACTAGTGAAGGGTTTCAGTGGGAAATAATTTTCCATATCATTGGAAAAGCATGGATAGATATTGTGTGTTGTGATTCATGCAATGATAATTGTAATTGATTGCATGCTATGTATAGTTTATACACCAACTTTCAAAAGTTTGGGGTCGGTAAGATTTTGTTAATGTTTTTGAGTGTTTTGTTAATGTTATTGAGTTTTTGAGTTTCCACCACTGAATAAAAAAATACAACAAGGTAATTATAACTTTTAATCTGAAAGTTTTGACTTTTTTCTCATAATTGTCTGTTCCTGTGGCTCAGTGGTAGAGCATTGCGTCAGCAGCGCAAAAGGTTGTGGGTTCGATTCCCAGGGAACACACATACTAATGAAAATGTATATCCTGAATGCAACTGTAAGTCGCTTTGGATAAAAGCGTCTGCTAAATGAATAAATGTAAATGTAAATGTAAATTGTGAGTTATAAACACCCAGTTTTGATTTATAGTCAAAAAAAAAAAAAAAAAAAAAAATAATATATATATATATATACAGTGGGTACGGAAAATATTCAGACCCCCTTAAACTTTTCACTCTTTGTTATATTGCAGCCATTTGCTAAAATCATTTAAGTCAAATTTCATAATCATTTAATTATGAAATTAAGTTCATTTTTTTTCCTCATTAATATACACACAGCACCCCATATTGACAGAAAAACACAGAATTGTTGACATTTTTGCAGATTTATTAAAAAAGAAAAACTGAAATATCACATGGTCCTAAGTATTCAGACCCTTTGCTGTGACACTTATATATTTAACTCAGGTGCTGTCCATTTCTTCTGATCATCCTTGAGATGGTTCTACACCTTCATTTAAATCCAGCTGTGTTTGATTATACTGATTGGACTTGATTAGGAAAGCCACACACCTGTCTATATAAGACCTTACAGCTCACAGTGCATGTCAGAGCAAATGAGAATCATGAGGTCAATTGAACTACCTTAACAGTTTCTCCACAAAACTGCTTCAAAATGGTGTTTGTAAATCAAAAGGGTCAGCAAAAGAACCTCAGGAGGTCCAACAAAATATTATATTATTTTTACTGTATATTATTTATTTTATATTATATATGAGTATAGTATTATTTATTCCAAGTTTGCAAAACACCACATCTTGATGGACTGTTCTACTTAAAATTATTTTACTAAGTAAGCTCTCTGTAGGACTTGTTTAATATGATCTTACCAGAAAAACTTTTTTTATTTTATACTAGGGCTCCAAGATTTGGAGAAAAATATCTAAATGTGTAAATGTATTTAAAAAAATCAATATAAAATAATAATAGTACTTCACTAACAATAATACTATCGATACTAAAATAATATAGTATATAACTAATATACTGTTAATACTAACAATTACTATTGTCAGTAAAAACTGTTATTTAAGAAAATAATATATGAATAATTATTGTACTTTATATTAAAACTGAAAACTTACAATACTGATATTTATGGCTGTATTAATTTCTGCATTTTCAAACATTAAACCATCAAGCTTTAAAGCAACAAACATCGGTTACATTTGTTATTAAGTGGGGCTAACTATTTAGGAACAAAACCTTGTTTTATATTTATTGACAAGTCTAAGTAAAGATAAACTCATGGTTGGGATCCCAAATGTAATAATTCAAGAATAACACACATTAGTTACAGGGTTGAATGATTTGGTATATTAAGTGTGTAAATTATGTAATTTCCTTGGTGTCACATTTCTCTGGAATATTTCTGGTTTTCAGTGAGGGGAAAGTCACTGTGGAAACATGATGTGTGACAGAGAAATGTGTCAACATTCTGATACATACAGTTGGGATGGAGAAAACCAGACATAAATTGGCAAGCATGGATGAAAGAAACAAAGGGTAGGTGAAAACAGCCTAACAACGGAGTTACCAGAAAGTATGCTGTGTCATGTCTCACTTTACTGAACCTGACACACCCTTCTCTTTTCTTCATTTATGCTCTGTAATCTATCTTTATTGCTCGCTTCTATGCACCAAAACCATACAAATAACCTAGGAACTTAAATAATATTATTTATAGACTTCATATTGTCACATAACGTGCAAGCAGGGAGAACGCAGGAGGCATGCCATAACAAAATAAAAGACTTTAATGATGAAAAACAGGAATAATCCAACACTACGGCTTGAACATAAATCAAAGAAACACAGGGACCGTAACGAGTAGACCTGACACTGGAACTAAGTACACAGGATGATTAACAAACACAGGTGCAAAGAATCGTAATTAAACTAAACGAGGAAACATCAATTAACTAAACAAGAAAAGGAAAAAGACTATATAAAGAAATAACAGGAAGAACTCTGGGAAAAAAAACTGACAAAAACTTGACGCATATGGTAGTGATGGATTCTGACTCTGAGACTTGTTTGCCTACTAAATATATATATATATATATATATATATATATATATATATATATATTGATATAGTGTGTCAGTTTACATTTCCAAACATTCCTTTTGCCATTAACTGTAATAAGCCAGTGAGATTTTTATATTAGCCAGTGCTCAATACTATATAACACATATTATGGTATATATTTAGTGTAGAAAACATTGAACTCAGAAATTGTAACACACACACACTATATATATATATATATATATATATATATATATAACACAATGAGTAAAAATTGATTATTTTAAATAAAAAGACTGAAATAGTATTTTCTCATAAAACGCATCCCAGTAATTGGTGTTTTATTTCCAACTTAAAAAAAAAGTAATTTGTTTATTGTGTACAATGGGGTTCATTTAAAATTAAATGCAAAAACATTATAAATATTCCACAGTTATATTTTAAAAGCAGACTATATGGCTTTATGAACAGGAAAATTTGACCATCTGTACAAAGAGTCACATGATCAAATTCCCTCATTTACTTGCATTGATTATTGACCAATATGCATTTTATTTTACATCATGTTTCTTTGTTTTAAGTGGTTCTGAATCCTAAAACTCTGTATAAATTAGATTTGAATCCCAGATTTTAAATGTGGTCTCAGACGTTTGGACAACACTATGTGAGGATTTCGCCAAATATTCCCTAAACCCAAAGGAGGAAATGACAGTAGTCTGGATACACATCTGTGTCCTGTCCTTGTCATGCTGTATACATCATTGGTGACTTTTCATTTGAGGCATCGCATCATCAGAGATGTGGTGATGTAACGTCCGGTTCTGAGTTCAAGAGAAGCTGGAAAAAGAGGCTTGGTTGAGTGCTTGGAAGCACGTGTGTGTGTGTATTGCAGACGAGACTGAAAGCACATCGCTGTGTAAACAAAAAATGACTCATCTCAGTGTGTCTCATCATCTACATCTGGAGAAACAATAGACTACTTGCACTCAACTCCATGACTTACTTCAGATTTGAAATATCGTGGCTAGCTAGTTGTGTGTGTTTATGTGTCCTAGTCGCTTAATTCCCAAAATGTCATTTAAAATTCATTTGTTCAAGAACATTTGAAAATCCGGACTTGTTTAGATACAGAAGAAATACGCTGAACATTACTGTGGAGGTTTAATCAGAGAAAGCATTGGCAGCTAGAGAGCATGCAACGCTGTTTCACCGCAGATCAGCTTGAAGTCCAAATCACAGAGGGATGAAGGAGACTAGTGAAGGGTTTCAAAGGAAATTCATTTTCCATATCACTGGAAAAGCATGGATAGATATTGTGTGTTGTGATTCATGCAATGATAATTGTAATTGATTGCGTGCTCTTTATAGTTTATACACTAACTTTCAAAGATTTGGGGTCAGTAAGGTTTTGTTAATGTTTTTGAGTGAAAGCCTGTTTCCACCACTGAATAAAAAGTACAAGGTAATTGTAACTTTTAATCTTAGAGTTCTGACTTTTTCTCATAATTGTGAGTTATAAACAGCCTGTTTTGATTTATAAAGTTCAGAAGGGAAAACATATATATATATTTTCTTAGTTGCGAGTTTATATCTCGCAATCCTGACTTTATAACATAAAATTGGGAGTTTATTTTTCACAATTCTGACTGACCGTTTATATCATGAAATCCTGAGGAAAAAAGTCTGAATTATAAAATGTACAAAAATGTATTCAGTGGTGGAAATGGGTTTCCATACTTATCTGCGAAGTCCCTGTCATATCATGGCCATGAATTAAGAATGTGTTCCCCTGTTTCCTCGTTTAAGTTTAAACGTGGCACTGTTGTACTATTTTGTTCCTCTGTTTAAAGCTTTGTACTTCTGCTCATCAAGGCTGTATATATTTGATAAAAAAATGCTATAGAACAGTAATATTGTGAAATAATATTAGAATTTAAAATAGCTCTTTTCTCTATGACTATGTTGTAAATTGCAATCTATGCCTGTGATTTGAGTTTTCAGCATCATTACTCCAGTCCTCAGTGATTCTTCAGAAATCATTCTAATATGCTGATTTGCTGCTCAAATTTTTTTTATGATTATAATCAATGCTGAAAACAGTTGTGCTGTGCTGTTTCACTGTAAAAAAAAATAGTTTCAACTTAAAAATAATTTGTTAACCAGTTGACTTACTTTTTTAAGTTTAGGGAACTTGAAATTTTAAGATACTCAACGTTAATTTAAGGGACAACTGTAATATTTTAGTCGACTAAATTTTTTTTTTTAAGTCAGTGGGGTAACAAATTATTTTAAGTTGAAACAATTTTTTACAGTGTTGGTGGAAACTGTTGCATTTATTTTTTTATGATTATGTATGAATCGAAAGTTTAAAAGGAACAGCATTTATTTGAAATTGATATCTTTATAATTTGAAATATTTTGTAAAATGTTAAATGTCTTCAATGTCACTTTCAATCAATTTAACAAATGATGAATAAATGTTTATTTTCATAATGGAATAAAGTCATATTTCTTGAGGAACAACAATACAGCAACACGTTAATTTAAATGTTAAAACATAACACCCTTTTAACCACTACATGTTTTTTATGTAGCACTATGATTGGGTGGAATTAAATGCTCATGCTCCTCTGTGACTTTCATCAGGAAGTCCATTAGTGATGTCTGTGGGAGTTATGATCCTGTGTGGTCAGGCTGAGGTCAGGACTGTGGCGAGACGCATGCTTGATCGTCTTAATAATATACTCTAGTTACGTCTCAAAGTAGCTGTGTTTAGGTAGTACGTGTGTCATATAGTTCATATGGAGAGTGGGATATAAATGAGCAAACAGGAACGATGAGTGTTTAAGATAAAGTCTTGCTCATATTTATGAAGCGATTGACTCATGGGTAGCTTCAGCAGCATCAGTATCTTGTTGAGAAGTGGGAGCGGAGGCATGTTCCCCTACATGGATGACAGGCGTCTGGCCCAGCTGATGTTCCTCAGCTATCAGACGCACAGTGGAAGATGAATATTCATCTACTCTTATCACATCCTGTCTGTGTGTGTTTGAAGATTTGATATGGAGAGAAATATTCACTGTTTATCGCTCAAAAGTCTCTGCGTAGGATGACCATGAGTCATGCAAGACTCTATTTTCTGATCTAAATTTTATATACATATACTGTTAAATATCTTGAATAGGGAAATATATACTGTATGCTTAATGGGTCCTAATAATATCAGACCTCAAATATAGTAAACTTTACTCAATACAAATTATTTCGCCAGCAAAACCAAGTTTATTGAAAACATGAATTTGTTAATGTCATTATTAACGCACTGCCATAAACAATTTTAATTATATTTTTATCACAGATTTTCATTGTGGCCTTAAGCCTTTTGTACCAAATGATGCATATATTTGCTTACAGTATATGTGTAGAACTATTTACCACTAGAATAGTTGCCTTGTCTTCTGCAAAAATGAAAATAGACTTTTTCTATTGAATGCATATGATGTCTGACATCTTAACGAATTTGAACCATATCCAAAAAAATACTAAAATAAAAATCTTAAGTAACATTATTAGATACTACAGCAGTGATTACTTTGAGGTAGGCTTTTATTTGAAAGACAGTGGGATAATATGACATTTTTCAGTGTTACTATCTATTGCCCCTAAACACTGTTATAACCACCCCCACCAAAAGGGACAACTGAAACACTGACTTCTTGCATTTGATTTACTATTATAGTCTTGTCCTCATTAGTGAAAATATATCAGTTGTATTATTAATACACCTTTGTTTCTTGTTTTAAAAGATGACTAGTTTATTTCAAGTAGTCTGTGAGTTGAGGAAACTGTAAAACTCTACAATTGCCCCCATCTCCCCTACATTGTTTGCATCTCTTTGATTGTCTTTGCATATATTACGTCAGATAAAAAAAGTTGATAAATCACACATAAATGTCCTAAAAAGTGGACCAATAATCTTATTTTATTTGCTTACGCAAAGAAAATTGACTTGTTTCAAAGTACTACTTTCCCCCCAAATCATGTTTTATTCTTTTAAAATCTGATTTTCATTCTTCCATTAAATGCAAAAGAAGTTCAAAATCCTGTAATTGTTATTCACTGAATATATCCTCTTGGCACAGCTCTCAAACCAGTGTTATTTTTGTATTATTGGGGTATTATTATTATTATTGTTGCTTTGACAGTTTTTTATATTTTATTTTATTTCAGTAAACATGTATTTAAAAGTAACAAATGTTTTGTTTTAGTTTTAATTTATTATATTAACTCGGTCTCATGGCACATTTTTCTTATAAATGTCCTGTCGATTATTATTTTGTGGTCATTGAAAATATAAATTTTCATATGGGTTTGGAAAAACATGAGGGTGGTTAAATGACAGGAATTTTATTTTTGGGTGAACTATGGTTTGGAGCTTATTGGTAATGTTGGATCCATTGTCATTTGACCAATATGCTATTTTGCTCCAATTCTTTTTTTTTTACTTCCTTGCTTTATACTGGTTTATGGCACTGAGGGCAACGCTTTGAAGGCCTCCCCTTAAGACATGAGCTCATTGACTTCCTCTCCCACCCATTTCCACAAACACTGCCAGTAAACTGTCACGATTGTGTTCCTCAGCCCAATGGCATCAAAGACTCATTAAATAATGCAATTATAACCTCATTGGCAAGTGAGAAAAGGCACAGTTTAAAGCAGGCTTTGATGACTGGAGGAAGCATTAATGAACAATGATTTGTTGGGACTTTCAGGCCTGCTGGTATGTAAATGTTTATAGAGCTGAGAATGAGCCTTAGAGAGAGAATAAAACAGCCTGTAAACAACAGAGGCCGGGAAGAGTCTGACACACCTTTCAACACTTCACCTTTACAAGAAAATTTGACTGTGGGTTATTTGTATAAATTCAATGAGATTCCCTGGTACCAGGCTCGGTGGAGGAAACAGGGGAGTGGAAAGGTTTCAGGTGGGAAACATGGAAGGCTGGATGAATCCGGGGTAACTATAAATTTAAAAGTGACAGGTTTATTCTGGCTTTCAATCATGAAAGGGCCGATGAACTGGGGAATCAGCTTCCTGCAGGGAAGGCATAGCTGGATGTTCTTGTTGGAGAGCTATTCCTTCTGTCTATGTTTATACGATGGAGTGTAGGTCCACTGGACATCGGCATAGCCCTTTTGACATTGAATGACTCCTTAAACATGGTGGAGACCTGAGTACCAGACCCTCTCACTCTCCTGGAACCAGTAATGTACTGATGGTAAATTTGAAGGTTCCCCAGATCATGAGAACATCATAGCTTTGAAACAGAGTATGCACTGGAAGGTGGTCAGACAGAAATATTATGAAAAGGAGATTTATTGGTACATTACCCAGGCTATGAACTAGCTCCAGATGTTTTGGTGGTGATGGCAGAAGTTTCAGAGTTAGTTGCGGATTTCTTGGACCTTCTGTTCTGTCTGGCAATTCGATTGTTGGTGGTAGAGGATAGACTCACTGTGACATTAAGTTTGAAGAAACTCTTCCACACTTGGGAGATTAATTGTGGACCACAGTCAAAGATAATGTCCTCCAGAAGGTCGAAGTAGTGGAAGACATAGTTCAACAATAATTCTGTCATCTACATGGCAGTGGAAAGACACTTTATATGGATCAATCAGCAGGACTTGGAGAAGTGGTCCACAATTATTAGTATGCAAGAATTACCATTGGAACTAGGAAGTTTAGTAATGAAGTCTATGCAGAGATGTGACCAGGGATGATTGGGAATGGGCAGAGAAAAGAGATTGTCAGATAATACATGGAGAAGTTTCTTTGAGGTGGCACAATATTGACATCCTCTCACAAACGTCCATAGAAATGCCATATTGATTGATTTTGTATCAGAGGAATTAGATATCCTTCTGGTGGAACTGACATTTCTTGGCTTTGAGGTATAGGTTGAACTCTCTCTAATTCTGAAGGACTTCTGCAACATGGTGGCAATGGCCATGCTCTGGGAGTACACTAGGATATCATTGATGTAGACTACAATGAGGCCGTGGAGGTACTCCCAGAGCACCACATGCATGAATCTTGAAAGACATAAAGGGCGATGACAAGGTAATGTGGCATAAAACAGTACTTAAATTGGCCAGTAGGGGACACGAAATCTGTGATGACTCTGGCTCCTCAAGAGTTGTTTGAGAGCAGCAGGGATAAGAGGAAGAGGATATCAACATTTTTCGTGATTTTATTGAAAGCACGGTAATCGATGCAGGGCCACAAACCATTATCTTTTTTCGACCATAAAAAAAAAGGACCTGGAATGAAGCAAGGGAGGTCTTCTGCTCTGGAATGGTTAGTGGATAGATTTTTGCTGCGGGCACTGGTTCACTCGGAATGAAATTGATTGGACAGTCCCATGGCCGGTGCGGAGGCTGTCTTTTGAAAAAACACATTGCTGAAGTGGTAGTAGCACTCTGAGATGTCGACTGATTGTCACTCTACCGGGCTCTCAGGGGACATGGAGAATGCAGGTTTTAAGAAGGAGTTTCAGGAAACAAGTGGGGAAGCGGCTATTGCCCCACTTCAGGATCTCTTCTTTGCCAGGACATCACCGGATGATGTTTAATTAGCCATGGTTTCCCTAGGATTATGCCAGTGGTGTAATTGGCCAATTCACAGTTGAATTGGACCCACTCTGTAACAGACAAGACTCTGATTTAGGGGTTGGCCAGTTATGGACTGGGTCTTGGTAACTCTTCTCACTGAGGGTTTTCGGGAAGCTGAGCTGATGTCAGAGTTCTCCAGAGATGAAGCTCCTGGCTGACCCAGAGTCAATAAGGCTAGTGACTGAAACAGATATATTACAGGCAGGAATGAGTACATTGGTAGTGAGTGGAGTGGAACTGAAACAAGTGATTTTTACAAACCCCACCAGAAGACGAGGGGGATGATGGGACATGTTATGATGGCATGCCCGAGTCACCGCAGTACAAACAGAGATCCTGAGTCAGCCATTGGGAGTAGAGTGGATTCAACTTGCATTGGCTCTTTTACTACAGCATTTACTACACAGAAACTTAGTTAACTAAGAAGCTACATAAATAGCTGTCTTTAAATCGCAGAATGATATCTTGAATTTTATTAAACGCGCAGTTATATTATCTGTGATATTTTTTTTTTTAGCTTGTCAGTGAACTACGGCTCTGTGTAGTAAATGCTGATCCATCTGAACGCACGTGATGGAGACTTACACTGTAAAAAATTCAACATTTGCCCAACTCAAAATGTTCTAGTGACTGGTAACATTAAACATTTTCCATTGGCCCAATTTTTACACATTGAAATTCGGCAAATAGATTTGTTTCGCTTGTGGCAACAGTTAGTTGACATTGGCTCAATGATAAATAATGTGTTGAGCCAATTGGAAAAACATTAAATCTACCAAAGCATGTTATTGGCCAAATTGAATATTTGACATAGTACAAGTATACTTTTTTGGTTTTGCCTAATGTAAAAATGTCCATTGGCCAATTTATATAGCTAAAGCAACTTTACTGAATTACTTATTCCCCATTGTCCCAAATAAAAAAAATTCATTAAATGACACTAAACACTGCCAGATTTGAATACTTTTAATTAAATCTACAATACAATATTGTGAAAAATATTAACATTTAACACAATATACTCATACATTAATTCTTACAAGATAAACAAAGAATTGCATCTTATAAATTAAAACACTTACAAACATGTGCAAGAACACCATAAAATGTAATTTATCTGGGGTTACTTCAACCAGCATTTCATTGCAACGTCACCTGAGCTCATGAAACCGCATCTTAACGGTTTAAACGCATGTACATTCACTTAAAAAAATAAATACACACACACCAAATTTACATAATGGGGTGGTTATTTCACCCAGTTTAGAGTAATTTCACAAATTCTACCATGCATAACATTCTCACTTTAAGCTCATGAAACCACATCTTACTTCACATATTAAACATGTTTTTACAAATGTTTACAAGAGATGCAAAAAACAAAAAAATTGAGCTTTTGAAACTGCATCCAACCCTTTACAAAAGTGAAGAAAGAGGTAATCTGAACTCACAAAGTTTTATCTAATTCAAATATTAAACATGTATATATGTAAGGTGCAAAAACACATGGTGCTCATATTTGAGCTCATGAAACGGCATCTTAAGTTTAAATACTAAACATCAAATACACTTATGCATTTCAAAACAGCATAAAAATGCAAGTTAACTGGGGAGGTAACTTCACCCATTCTTTAGTGTAGTTTCGCTTGAATGGAACCATTCTCAGAAGCGGTACTTTGAGATTGTAAAACTGCATCTTACACAACCAAAAAAATCTTACTTCTCTCCGAAGGGTTTATCACCACCTAGATTCCCAATAATTTGGACCTAAGAGCTTGAACTTTTTTGCTGCACTCAGTGCCAAGGTTTAAAAACACCTTCTGAATGAACTCAAAAGTGAATTTTAAGTCCTTGTTGTACTCCATATTGAATGCATACACCAATCCAAAGAGTACAATGAACGCATTTACAAAGTCTCCCAAGTTGTCAAGCACCACCTCCTCTTCCAGCACAACGGAGACATTCTGTGTACTTGACTGGGTTCTTGAGGTGCAACTGCTGCTGCTTACCATTTCAAGAATTCCCATTTTCATTTCAGTTGTGTGGTTCTCCAATGGCTCTGTACTCTGTAGAAAAACAACAACAACATAGCAATGTCAATATTAAGTCTACATATAACAAATAAATCCAGAACAATACACAACATCATCACAACCCATATTCTCAATATTTGATAAAATATTAAGTTACTTTAGGATCATTTTACTTTGTTGGCTACTTTGGTTGTTTAGTTTGTTTCATATCCTGTCACATATTGCAGTGCACAGCCAACAACAGTGACAAAACATGATTCCATGCATTTACAAAGTAGATTAAAGAATATAAATTGTTTTTTACCAGTATAGTCTTGCATATGATTCCATGTTCTTTGAAATAAAAGGGAAGACCCCGAAGAGCAGTGGCCCTTCTCTGCACAGTCAAGTCTGCCATCTGTACAAAAGTAGTAAAATAATCTGATAACGAATATTTAAAAATTTAGATATGAAGAGTTTTTGCAACAAAAAAAAAATTAGCTGATTGCGCTCTGTAGTCTCCACAGAGTGTGATCTGAACCCTAAACATGTTTTGTCAAAAAAGCCGGTATTGTCCCCTTTCAAGGAATTGCGAGTTCACGTTTTCTGCAAAAGCCGACAAGTCCATTTTAGCGAACATAAAATGTGAATAAAAAAATGACTGTTGGAGTTATCTGTGTTTGCTATTAAACACTTATATATATATATATATATATATATATAAATACTTTCATTGAACTTCAATTTTGTAAATTACCTGTATTCGAGTTATCGGATTTGCAAATTAACTCTTCATATACAAAAAGACCTTTCAGAATAGCATTTCTTAAATCTATGTGGGAACTTCAAAATTAAGCCACATAGATTTTCAGGTCTAAACAGTATTTTGAAACTGTTAAAACCATACACATATATAGACGCTCCATTGGACCGCTCTAGGCACGTAGATGGAATCCATATATATAATCTGTGTATGTGCTACGATGTAACGGTCATATTCAGAAAGCAATGAAACAGAAACTAAATTGTGTTATCCTATATACACAGTTGTGCTCAGAAATGTACATGCCCCTTGCAGAATATGCTAAATGTTAAGAATTTTAACAAAATGAGGGATCATAAAAATTGCATGTTATTGTTTATTTAATACGGTCCCGAATAAGCTATTTCACATGACAGATGTTTCTATACACTCCACAATACAAAATAAAGTAATTCATAAAAATGACCCCATTCAAAAGTTTACATACCCTTGAATCTTAATAATCTGTTGTTTGCTGGATGATCCACGACTGGATCATGTTAGAACATGTTGTTCTGTTTTGTGATAGTTGTTCACGAGTTCCTCATTGGTCCCGAGCAGTTCAACTGCCTGGTGTTCTTGGTGTCTTCTGCATATTTGAACCCTTTCCAACAGGGATTGTACAATTTTGAAATCCATCATTTCACATTGAAGATAATTGAGGGACTCATAGACAGCAATTACAAAAGGTGTAAACATTTACTGATGCTCCAGAAGGCAACAATGCATTAAGAGCTAGGTGGTGTAAAATTTTGAACAGGATGATGATGTATTAATTTTTCTTATTTTGTCTAAAGATCATATTTGTTTCACTTGGTACTGCACTGAAGTTACATAAATACTTGTTACTCAGAAAACTAAATAAGTACAATTTACCCTGATCATCCAATTCAAAAAGTTTACACCCCCCAGCTCTTAATGCACTGTGTTGCCTTCTTGAGCATCAGTGAATGTTTTCACCTTATATAATAGTTATGTATGAGTCCACCAGTTGTCCTCAGTGTAAAAAGACAGATCTCAAAATCAAACAGTCACTGTTGGAAAGGGTTCAAATATAAAAAAAGATTCTGGAAAACCAAAGAACGTGCAGGAGCTGGAGGAATTTTCTGAAGAACAGCAGGCAGTTGAACTGCTTGGGACCAATGAACAACTATCACAAAGTATAAAACAGTCGCAAATCATCCAGGAAACACAGATTATTAAGATTCAAGGGTATGTAAACTTTTGAACTTGGATCTTTTTATAAATTCAATTATTATTTTGTCTTGTGGAAAATATATAAACATCTGTTATGTGAAATAGCTTATTCGTGACAGTATTAATTAAAAAATAACATACAATTTTCTTCATCCCTCTTATTTTGATAAAGTTATTAACATTTAGCATATTCTGCAAGGGGCATGTAAATTTATGAGCTCAAACGGTATATATACTGTAATCAAACACGCTGTTGAAATCATTTTAACTTTGAGCGCCAATAAGCTACTACATAGGCTACTAATACATCGATTAGCAATTGATTATAAATATACTTAATTATTATGAAAATACCAGAGATGGCTTGAATAACACAGATAAACTATGCATTGTCGTAGTCGAGTGTTATTGTATTTATTTTATCATTCACAACGTTTATATCTTCGGTTTACTTATCCATATCACGGTGGAAAAAGAGTTCGCTACTTCTGTGACTGGATCTGTGAATTTTCTGTGCGAGGGCGCCTTCTAGTGTCCAGTATGAATTAAAAACACATCACCCCCCGGTTTCACAGACCGGGCTTGAACCTAGTGCTAGACTAAAATGTAACTCTTAGCTGTTTTAACTGATATATTTTAGGATCAGTCAGTGCAAGTTTATTTCAGTGCATTTGTTTTGTCTCAAGATGCACCCCAACAAATGTTTTTTTTTTTTCTGAGCGTGTTTATAAAAATTACTTAAATGTCATAATTGAACTATGATCTAATCCTGGTTTACTTTTACATTTAGTCATTTTGCAGATGCTTTTAAAGCGACTTACAATTGGGGAATACATAAAGCGATTAATCTTGAAGAGGCAAACAGACAGAGGAAGTGCTTGTAACACCAAGTCTCAGGCATTATTCAAATAAGTACAAGCTAGCAAGGGAAGGAGAGAAAGATAAAGAGAAAGATGAAGATTTAGAAAAAGTGAATAATCAAATTTTTGATAAAGAGAGGTGTAGTCTAGGGTTAATCTAAGCCCTGTCTGTGTGTCTGTGAAACCGGGCCCATGTGTTTAGTGCTAATGGCCAATCCAATTATTAATCTGTCTTTTTTTTTTTTTATAAGTATCGTTTCAGGCACCGGTACCGTTTTAAAAGTATCGATTTGGCACCGGTATCGAAAAACCCCCAAACGATGCCCAACCCTAATGGCTAAGCCAGATTTCACTTTTGGACATGGCAACCTATTTTCACAATATACATAACTCAGCCTGAAGGACAGACGCAGCTAATCACACGCAATCAGTTGACCCGTCTCATTCCCAGTGTTTAGACTTGCAAATCTACTGAGCCTCTATACAAATCAACATGGTAAATATTATGTTATCATTACTAATATCTAGTACACACACACAAAGTGTAAAACAAGAAGGGCGTAACCGTATGAAAATAAGCAAATATTTTGGTTGCTGCATTCCTCATGATATTGCAGTTATCGTGACAGTCCTACATAAATGCTTTTCATATGAATGCTATTCATTATTTTTAAGAACTGAAACCATCTATCTATCTATAATCTGACTATCTATCTATAATCTATTAATAATCTGACTCTATCTACCATCTGACTATCTAGCTATCTATTAGGGCTGCACAATTAATCAATTTTCTAATCGCAATTACAATTACAGATGCCACAATTATGTAATCGTTCAAAGTGGCAATTAATCGTTCAAAGTCCACTTATGTTATCCTGCATGCTTAAGATGTTTTTTTTTTATTCTTTCTACAGGTTATCTTAAGGGTTTTTCCATTGTTTAAATTTTTTGTATAACATTATAATACCATTCTCAGTTTGGCTTTTCTTTATTTAAAGAATAAACCACTCTGATGTATAATTCTCATTTGAGTCTTAATATTATAGAAAAGTAGGGCTGTCGCGATTCGTCGTGACTAGTCGATTTGTAAAAATCGTCGACTTCATTTTGTCATGTCGACTAACCGGAAAAATACCGGAAGTGACGCATTTCACGGACGAGAATCCATAAAACATTATTAGACAGTTTTCCAAGGCTGCATGATATATTAAACCCATACGTAAGCATACTTGTGAATTTACAAACTCTTATGATTTAATTAAATAATTATATGTGATGCAGTTCTAATACAGTATACGCTTTAATTATTTACATGGATGCAGGTTAAGTGCGTGCTTCACACAGCAGCTCCTTATAGCATTTTTGTCCTAAATAAATGGCCAAATATTAAAGATTAAGTGGACATCTGAATTAAATGGTGCTTGGTCAATATTAAACAAGGATTAGATCGTGCAGTAATGTGTAGAAATAATTATCAGGTGGTCAGAGCCCCCTGCAAGCCTTTGTTGTCATGCGTAATGAACATTAGCTCTATTGTTTATTATGCATTTTAAGATTTGTTCATTAAATCCATATGATCTATTGCTTTGATACTTTATTTGAACTAATTATTATTGCATCATTGCTATTATAGGTGTATTTTAAGTCATTTTAAAAGCTGTTGTTCACTTACATCTATTTTTATTACCTATTTTATAATTATAAGGAACCATGAAATCAGTTTCATTTCCAAATTCAGTTTTATTCATTTACATTTTTCTATACTCCGTTTTAATGGTTAAATTAAATTGTATTAATCAAAAAGCCCGTCTAATTAATTGAGTTTTACAGTTTTATCTTTACTAAATTATGTTTTCCATTATTTTCTGGCTTCCATTTTAATGGTTCCATTAAATTTTAATAATCAAAAGCATCTCCAATTAATTGATTTTACATTTTAAAAAAAGTGCTTAAATTATACTAATATATATATATATATATATAGATATATAGATATATAGATATAGATATAGATATAGATATATAAAATACCGCACATTGACATTTTTCACCCAAATAAATTCTGGTAAATAATATCTCTGGTAAATACTCCATTAAAAAGTGTTTTTTGATTATAACTGTATTATTAGACTAGAACACGTGAATGTTGTCATTCTTACTCTATAATACTGAACTTTGATTTCAGTGATTTGGACTATGAGATAGAGTCTAATAAGCAAGTGTCCATGTTGCACTTTACTTTTGCTTTAAACAAGGATTTCATTTGGTTTAATAACATAGTTTAATAAAATATTCTTAAGTATAATTGCAGTTTTTATGCGGGAAATTAATCGTTTAGATGAATCGATTAATTAGTCGATAGATTAATCGAAATAAAATTAGTCGTTAGTGGCAGCCCTATAGAAAAGCAATAAAGGTTTTTCAAGAGTTTGTTCATGTAAAAATATGGTATGCAGTTGCTTCAAACAATGGTATGAACCTCATTCAGTGTAAATTTTGATAATCGTAATTAATAAAATCGCAATTACAATTTTAAGGGAATAATCGACAATTATGCTTTTGCGATTATGTCATAATCGTGCAGCCCTACTATCTATCTATCTATGACAGATTGTATTTCCTTCAAAACATTCAAACTACTTTAAACTATTTCAGACTGAAAACCATCAAACTTAAAAAAATTTCATTATTGCTTGCTAAGTAATGACTCGACATTTTGCACATTCATAAAAGAAAAGTTGAGTTAGAGCTTGAAGCGATCATTGTAGCCAAACATAGTCTAATATGTTGAGCGTGTGAACACACTGGCCAATCAGCAGTGTTTAAAAATCTGCTCAAAGGCACTCAAATGTTAACAGAATATTTATGTTGGGGTGAACTATTTAAACAAAACCTGTGATCTACCTGTCCATCTAGATTGTCCAGCAAACTTTCCAAGTCATCCATGCCTGGCTGTCGTACTTTTGCCCTGAATAGTTTCAGCAAGCTTCTGGTGTTGTTATCCAGTGATGTAAGGAACATGGATTTAAGGTCTATTTGGTTGATCCTTCTAAATTCTGCATAAACCTGTGTGAGAAACATGAGAAAGACAAAAAGGGAGAGAGATTTCAGATATGCACATACGCACACAAAAACAACTATGTACAACATGAGAAACAAACCTGTTCCTCAATAAAGAGTGCTGGCCATCATTTTTTGAGTGTAGATACAAGGGGCTGATCTTCAACAACCTCACGTCTTCTAAGGGCAAATGTGACATCCATCTTTGTATTCAAAGTACACATGTTCACATCTTTTTTCTTCATCTCTTCTTCGATCCATTTCCGTTCATTCTCCAAGGCTTTATCATCAAAACCAGTTGGAAGGTTGGGAAGAAAGTTCAGTTCAGATCTACGTGGTCTTTTCAACATTTGCTTGGATGAATTTCGTCTATTCACAATCATTTCTGCACAACCAAGCTCACGGAGTTTCTGACGGTAATTTTGCTCTTTAAACTCATGGTCCATCCTTCACATCCAGTTTCAGATCCAGGAGCTTTAAGGCAGGGATGTCTCTCTATTAATGCAGATGCAACATTCCTTAAATCAGCATCGCTGGGGTATGCCTTATATGAGTATATGGCTTCTGCCAATTTGCCCAACACTTCCATCAAGACATCTCTTGAGACAATCAGGGACTTGCCATTTTTCTGATATTCCTCATTGGCTTTCTGAAGCTTTAGTTCCACATCATAGGAAAAGCAGGGTATTGGAAACTTGCTTGGCCACTGTTCTGACCTCAACAGAGAAGAGGCCTGTGCTGAATCTGAGGATGTAGATTCTTGGACGCATGTGCTTGCTTCATCTGAAGGGGCATCGGTCACTTCAGAATGCACTGAAATGGGGGTTAAAAGTAGTTCCCAATGAAGTCTCAAAGTAGCCTTTTCTGGTGGAAGTTCGGAAATGTCATGCAAATTGCAAAGTTGATTATTGAAATCTGGATCCTCATACTGAACGGTAAAGCCTCTCTCTATTTGCAGATTTTCACAGAGAATTGTGGAGAGTTCTTCAACAGAGTATGGGGTAGGTACAGAAATTTTTCTAATGTTGTCAGGTGAAAGAATGACTCGCAGCAACATTGCAATCTGGAAGACAGGGAAAGTAGGAGTACAAATGGTAAGTTACTTAATCAAGTAAAAACCTCTTTGGTACAACCATACATCTTCCGCCAACTTTGTAAGCAGCCAGAGGATAAAAATCCACTATCTCTTGTGGACTGAATATGGCCACATCACAGTGCGTACTTGGATTTATCTCATATGCCCGGTAATGTTCAATGTACCATGAGGCAAGTCTCTGCACAATGAATGAAGCCTCAGTGCCACAAATTAAGATCTGATCAATCTGGCCAAACTCTGGAAATCCATTTCCATTTCCAACGCACAGGATCATTCCACTACGGTACTGAGTTGGTGAAAGAAAAGGAAGTTTGGTTTGCATATTTCCTCTCGACTGCTACTCTCAGCCTTGCATTGAGAGAGGATATGTTAAGTACCTTAACGTTTTCAACATGTAGAGGTGCTTTAAACAAGTTTTGTGAGTCCATGGCACATGCCATCATGAGTTGATGCTTGTTGGATAATGTCTTGAGCAGGTTTCTGAAATTCTGTGTTTCATGAACTACCTTCTTGAAAAAGCTGTGTTTCGCCTCGAAGCGCATGGTCCACAGATCAACAAGAGGACCAAAGCAACGGATCAGGTAAGGGTAATGTTCGAGGAAGTGCTGTTTGGGACGCAAATTTGCATCAGGAAAGACCTCTTTAAACAACTTACGATGGCAGGAAATCTTGCTTTCCAGATACCAGACTGCCTCTTCCGTTACTTTTTGGCTCACCACGAGCTCGACAATATCTTTCAAATCCATGATCATATCCCATGCCTTGTCACTCTCAGGGACCAAACCACCAATCATCAGAGACATAAGTCTTAGTAACATCCAGTTTTCGTGCCCGTTTCCTCCTATTGTCTTCTTTGAGAAAAAAGTCTTGGGAATTTTTTGAGGTCTGTTTACTCGATCAGAAGAGCAGTATGGAAATGAGTCGATTATGTTGTTTAGCTCTTCAAGAGTAAAATATTTAGCTTGTATCCATTTCTGCAGACATAGACTTCTCAAATGGCACTATCCCCTCGAAAAGGTCGTGCATTAGATCTGGAGGGAAGCCAGAAATGGTGTGAAAGAATTTAAGATGTTTCTGGAGAACACATTCAGATTTCACACCATCCACAGACATTATAGTCTCAGTGCTGCTGGTCAACTCAGCTATGCAGCGATCATGTTGTTCTTGACTTCTTAGTTGAAAGAGGCCTTGTCTCACCTCTGTATTTTGAATGTCACTTAAAGATGCCAAACAAAATCTGCAAAACTTCTCCACCCGGAAACTCTCTTGAAACCCGGCAAGCCCATGGGCTCCGAGATTATCCGCAGACACAGTAAATGCAGTTCCCCTAACATTCTCTCCAAGCCGTTGAACAAAGATGCCATCCTGCTCAAGAGACTGTAAATCTCTTATGAAAGGGTAAAAAAAAGCTTCAAATCCATTTGCCTTCACTTCTGAGCTTTTCCCAAGCAGAACCAGCTGGATTGAATTTAGACTTGATCGATTCTGGGATGGCCAGTTCAAAATGACCCAATAAACTGCAGTTAGCTTATGTTTTTTACGGGATGTGCCTAAGGGGTTGACGACTTCAAATTCATCAATGTACAAACCAAGTACAAGAGAAAAATTCTGACTATTGACAAGTTGATTTTCTTTGAAATATTTTCCATCAAAAAAGGACTGATAAACACCGTGTGAAGTCTCTTTGCTGGAAAATGTCTTCTCAAACACATCCGGCTGATCAAGCAATGTCTGCAGAACTTTCAGAAGGGGAACATAAAAAAAATGTATGTTTGTCTGCCCTGCTAAACACATATTCAACAGGTTCAATTACTTGGAATTCCTGGTTAAAGTATCGCATTCGTTTATGGTCGGTTGAAAGAATGCCTCTGTTAGAGCAGGCGGTCAAAAATGGGTCAGTTGCATGTAAAGCATGTGCAATCTCAGTGACAACTGACTGATCAACATCACAGTTATGTGACTCAAGAATTTCTTTGACCACAGACAAAGTATTTGATTTGGAGATAGTCAGAATGTCACTAATTTCATTGATGATACGTTGACAGGCCCTTTTTGACACATGTAGTTGTGTCTGCATAGACAAAAACAAGGCTGCAAGTTTGTGTTCAAGTGACTTCTTTGAGACCGCAGGGTTCAAATCAGGGTTCAAATCAGAAGTATGCACTTCTACTTCTTCCTCTAAATTTGGCACACATTCAATGGAAGGAGCTGGATCCGGATCATTGCACCTGTTCTCAGCACAATATGATGTCCTGAAGTCATTCAATCCATGGGATTTGTGCTTCCTGCTCTTATGTGCTTTGAATTTGATGTTACTGTTCGTAATAAAATTACAATTTGAAAATGGACAATGAACCCTCTCATGGTTTTTAAGATGTCCTCTTAAGTGCTGAAGAAATTCAGATTGAGAGCAGATGTCCTTAAAATCACAGTTGTCGCAAGAAAATGTGGCATTCTTACTACCTGTCTTACGATGTTCCCTCCACAAATGTGTCTTTAAAGCCCCAATCGTTTTGAAAATACAAACACATTCTGGATGCAAACAAGAAAAGGAAGTGGCATTAACTGACCAATGGCAAGTTCTGTAGTGCTTAAAAAGAATATCTTGGTGAAGTGAAAAAAACTTGCAGAAACGGCACTGCATGGATTTTTTGGCAATGAAAACCTGCAAAATAAATAAATGACAAAGCATCAAATCTAACAAATGACATAACATTAGCTTAAATTGCATTGACAACTTCAGGAATCCAGACTCCCTTTTTTACTAGAAGTAAAAAATATACTTATAGAAATTAACTTACAGATATTAGCCTACCCCATAAAGTCCCCCATGAGACTAGGAGGAGTGAATAAAGTTTTTTTTTAAGTTGCTTAACCTAATTTATGTTCACCTATACTACAAAAGGGCTTTTAGTATATTTGTTGTTATATTTAATTTCATTTGTTTTTGTAAAATGTAACTTTATAATTGTCTTTTTTTCATGACCCTTTAAAACTAGTCTTTAAAAAACAAAATTACATTCTGAAAGTTTTTTCTGTGAAAATTTCATAATGCTTTAAAACAGGAAAAATGGTCACATAACTCAACCTGGTCACAGTCTGGAGCCTTGATAGACTGACATAACATTGCATTTATTAAAATAAAGTTTTCTGGGGGACAACTACTTACTCAACTTGCCATTAAATCTGGTTAAACCATCAGTCATGTATTCATCCACTGACCTACAGAATATGACAATGGTTAGCAGGTCAGACGAAAAGGTTATACAATTACATTTCACTAGTTACATTTTGTAAGATTAGTCTAGCTGCTCTTTTTACAGTAGTGACAACCACATCTACTGACAAAATTGCTCACTGTTACAATATGCATGTAATATCATCAGCATGTAATAATACTGTCAAGTAACGTAGGCATTAACCCAAACACCACTTCCATTTTATCATTATTCCGAAATAAATTTTATTCAATAACTTAAAAAAAGCCTTTTTTATAGTTATGTATTAATAACAACAACAACAACAACAACAACAAGGGATGCTCCAATCAAAAATTGAGGCCGATCACGATCCTCGATCACAAAAGCAGTATCTGCCGAACTGATCACCGATAGCAATCTTTTTAAAGCCTTATTTTTATCACGTAGAATTATTTATAGTGATACTCCAGTCAGGATTTTTGGACATTTAATCAGGGCCTGAATTATTATTATTATTATGTTTTTTTGAAAAATGGGTAGGGCTGAGACGGTGGTGATGGGCCAAGTACCGGCGGTAACGCTGTGTTTAGATACATTATATATATATATATATATATATATATATATTAGGGCTGTGCAATTAATCGAAATTCAGTTTCGATGTTGGCTTCAAACGATCATGAAAATACAATAATCTAGATGAAACGGAGCCAATTTCACATGCAAATCCAGTCAAATCATGTGTGACTTTTATAAAATGGGACGTGCTTGATTTAATGTTTCTTTGATATTGTGTTTTTAAAAGGGCTGTTTTGTGAATGCACTCGGAGACAGAACAGAACACGGACATGTAGCTGTATGTATGTGTGTGTGTATATATATATATATATATACATACCTCGATTCTGATTGGTCAACAGCTGTGTTTAATTTCACGATACAGCACGGCTATGACCACTTCACCCAACGGTTCTGTGTCACTGAGCAACACCCTTAGCAATCATTTGTAACAAACATGTTGATATTGTCCGGTTTAAAGGGATAGTTTGGCCAAAAATGGAAATTTGACAGTCTTTTACTCACCTTCGAAGCATCCTAGGTGTAGGTGACTTTGTTTCTTTCAGACGAATCCACTCGGGAGTTATATTTAAAAAAAAATGTGATCGTCCATGCCTTAGAATAGAGCGTATTTCCTTATTTGATAAAATAAGGAAACGTTACGTTTCATTTGCTCACTATATTTCCCTAAGGCGCACGCGCGACCCATACGTGCTTCCATTTTACCGTTAGAGGAAGTGAGAGAAAAGAATTTATTATGTTTGAAATATTAATATTTATTACAACAACGCACGCGATTGCTACAGAAGGCCTTCATTCATGCCCAGGAGCCGTGTTTTAGAATCGATGATGGATGTATCACTGCCTTTGGAGTGACACCCATAGGGCTCTATTCTAAGGCTTGGAAGATAAAAAAAAAAAAACAAAAAAAAAAAGTAATATAACTCCGACTGGATTCGTCTGAAAGGAAAAAAGTCACCTAGGATACTTCCAACGCGAGTAAAAGACTGGTGTTACAATGTTTCCAGCCACACTGAACACGCGTTCAGATCGTGTGCTTGCGCAAATGCATTTAAAGCAGCCGTGGTCAGGTATCTTGCCTCATTATTCCACCACCAAGCCGTCATCGCTGGCCTCCTCTTGCAAATAGCAACTGGAAACGCACCGCACCGCTAAAATCTGTCTACACTGGACGCGAAAAAAAGACAGTTAAAAATCATTTGAACTTTGTGCCATCATGTCATTAATGAAACGATCAGTGTACTGTTGGGGTTTTTGTGTTCTATTGTATTTTGTCGTGGCGCTCAGTGCCTCCCGGTGTAGAAATGCCATGTATGGTGTTTGAGGTAATTTGTGAAATTACCAGTCTAAATAAAACAATTTACAGCTAAATGGTATATGCTATAAATAGTGAATTCTATTGGAACTCTTACTATTATTGCATTTACTTACAAAACTTACTTTGTATTTTATGCTTGTTATAGAGTGTGTGGCAGAGTCCTGCATACGGGCGGGTACGGGTGGACCGCAAAAATTGACGTAACGGGTGGAATAATATTGACGTGTCGGGTGCAGTGCGGGTGTGACTGGTGACAGGCACGGGCGGGTTGCGGGTATAATTATAACCAAGACTATTTCGACTTAATCCAGTACATGCTGATACGCAGTTCAATTCAAATGGTCCCATGCTTGTGTTCACGCTCTGTTTGAAGACCGGGCTTCTACAGTGGGATTTGCAAACACTGAGCACTAGCTAATCGACATCTGTATTGACATTGATTTAATGCGGGAGCGGTTCGTGTTGTGGTTATGTCAAATGGGTCGGGTTCGGAATTAAATTAGTGTTGCTGTTGGATAACGGGTCGGGTATTCGGTAGGGATGGGCATTTTAAGCAAATGTAATATTCGATAATCGCTGGGTATTATTCGATTACTATTCGAAAATCGCACCCCTCCCGCGCATGTACCCGCCCACCCACGCGCACACACACACGCACGCGCGCGCACACACACACACACACACACACACACACACACACAGAGAGAGGGGGAGAGAGACCATCCAGGCTTTCAATCTGTATGATAACAAACTGTTTAATTAATTAGAGAATAGTCTATCTTAACCCAAGAAAATTAATGGTTGTAAAGTATGATTGCTGAAACAGATTAATATAACATAACCGAATGACGGCATTTATTAACAGAACATTCCGTCGATTATCAACTGCTCATAAGGCTAGGACATTTCTATTTTAAAAATTAACATGAACATTCATATTATTAAAAAGAAAATCTTAAATCTGATTAATGCATCAATGAATATTAGGCGTAAAACATATTGCGCGCTAAACAGAATATCATTCTTAAAGCATATTACGCGCTAAAACATATTGTGAACCGCCTGAATGACGGCACTTAATATGTGAACATTAATTTTAACGTCTGTCTTCATAACAATAACCTATTTCATAGATACAAATATATTAAATGAACATGTTCACATGCTCGGGAAGAAGACGGGAGTGTTGTTCACAATTAGTTCGGTGAACTTTGAATTGAAACAAGGGAACGAATATAGAGCAGAATATATTCTCAGAATTCCCCGCCTGAGTCTGAGCCCGTCTCTCTCTCTCTCTCTCTCTCTCTCTCTCTCTAGCTGAGCCATTTAAATAGTTCAGTTTTGGTTTTTAATAGCAAATTGGTCATTATTGTGTTTCCTTTCTTTATTAATTTAATTTAGAAATATGATTGGAACATCCTTTGTTTGTTAAATTCAAGTTTGATTTTTTTTAAATACCAAGCGGCCAGCGCAAGTTTGATCAGTTTATCTTTCTCAAATAAATATCTAAATAATTAACGTCATAATATTTTAAGAATAAAGTCAAAATTACGATCATAAAATCATGTTACATTGCCTGAAGTTAAAGTTAAAATTACACCTGTATACTCTGCCAAAAAAATAATAATAATAAGTGTGGCATCCAACCTGTAATTCTTCACATTTAACACGAAAAACAACACAAATATTTTGCATATAAATATAATATATCAACCAGTGGAATATTATTATTTCAGCAAAAAACGAATAATTTGAATGCAGGGAGCTCGTCACGGCTTCATTAATGGGAAACAGGACGTGAAGGCGACGGAGAAGCACTCTCGTGCATCGTTTTGTTAACTTTGGTTTATTATTTTGAGTTGTTTGGGACGCAGAAGCAAACGGCCCTCTCACAATATATTGTTTAACAGGTCTATTGTTCACGCAATCAGGCTGAACGTATCGGAAGTTCTGTTCTCCAGCGTGGTTAGCGCTCACACACAGTGTGTGTATGTATGTGTGCCGCGCCCGAGTGCCGACAGTGCAGTTCGCGCATGTACTGAAAGGAGTTGTCTTTCGCGCCCAAATGCTTTTTAATCGCTTACATTTTTAAACAAACAAGGCTTAAAAACGCATGCAAATGATACAATTTAGTGACCACCTGCAGTGGCCCGATCTGGCAAGTGACAAATCCGAGCGTCCTTCACGCCATCGGACAGTCTTTATTGTCAAGCCCTGTTACACCTTTAGAAAATAATCGCACAACCTAATCGATATTCTATAATTAAATAGAATATTCGAATATTCGATAATCGTGACCCATCCCTAGTATTCGGTTAACTACTGCGGGGTGCAGGTTTATCAAACAGGACCCGTGCAGGACTTTGGTGTGTGGCGTCACACGCATTACCGCTGGAGGCAGTCAGGTTGTCATGTAGACCGTCAGCCCTAAAAATGGGGTAATTCCTCTCTTAGGTGACGCTTTTTAAGACATTTTTTTTTTTTTTTATAATTTATCTCACCTACATTTTTGTTCTTGCAGTGCATTTTTGTTTTTACAATTGTGAAATTATTGCACAATAGCTTACACACAGCACAAACCTGATTTCCACAAACACATTTATCCATTATTTTGATTTCAAATCCAAACATTGTTACTGAACATGATTTTGCAGCATTTATATATTTTTTTAATTACCTATAGTAGCATACATTTAGATCATAATAACCACAGTTAAAAACACATAGCGTGTTTAGTACGGCAATGCCATAGTAAAAATATAACTATATGGTTTCTAGGTATTTGTATGATTGAAAACCAGTATTATAAATAGGCTACATTTAAAAGCACAAAAGCTGTGGCTTAAAATCACAAAAAGACTTTTATATTCTATTACTTCTTTAATACAAGCCTACGAATGTCCATGTTTCTGACACAATACAATTGTGCAGTTAAATTATAGTCGACAACAAATTTGTTGTGTTTTACATAATATTTAATTTTATAGTAATGTATTGGGCTACAAGATAACTGAGGTAACGTTTATCACGTATAACGTTAACTCTGCTATAATGAGAAACACCGCAGGTGCTCCCAAACATTTACACAAAATGTCAGACATCAACTTCAGAAAATTACACAACCTGAATACACGGAGGCCGAGCCTTGTCTCATGGCGACTGTCAAAGCAACTCCACACAAATTACATTTACAAGCTAATACTATTTGACACTAATATCGAATAAACATTTATTCAATAAGAACTCGTTAATACTCACTGTTCAAGTCGTACGTTAGTGTTCTTCAGTAAATGGTGCCTCGCGTGTTCATGCAGGCCTAGCAATGGTGGGTTCACTGAGGGGGAAAATATATTTATAGCAGAAACGTATTCATTGTAGGGCTGTGCGATATGGACAAAAAATATAAATCACGATTTTTTGATTTTTTTTTCGATTTCGATTTTAATCACGATTTTGACACAAACAGACATGCTTTATCTCACATCTTACTTGTTTTTGCACATCTTACTTGTCTTGCACATCTTGTTTTGCACTTTTCTTTATTCTATTACACATTTTACTCTTTATTTCTTTTTTTTACCTATATATATATATATATATATATATATATATATATATATATATATATATATATATATATATATATATATATATATATATATATATATATATATGCTCTTGTGTGGTGTTACTTTTATATAATTTTTATTCTTTGCACTGTCCAATGAGCGGACCTGATTTGATCTACATTTCACTTTTGATTATACCCTGTATCATTTATCATGTGACAAATAAAGAAACATTGACCTTTACAGTTATAAATGCATTCTGTGTGAATTTGAAACATATTTCCAAAGGAAGCCAATTAGACCTTTCCCAAAAAGTTGTAACATGTCTCTAGAACAGACATATGGCAAAATACACATATACACATATATATATATATATATATATTATGTATATGTGAGTAATCAAATCCAACAAAACAAGATGCAACCAGAGCATGTGAGCGAAGCGGAACGGTTCAATATTCCGCTTTGTGTGTGTGCGCTCCGCTCAGTCGTTCACGGCCAAAGCAAACGCTCCGCTAATGATCCGCTCACGCTCACCGGTAAACCGAATCCCGCTCAAATCACGCGCTCACATTAAATGTTTCCAGTAAGATTAGGCATATTTATTTTTTCCTGTTTATAGTGACATTATTGAATAAATGTCTCAATTAAAGCAGTAGTCCGATAAGAAATGGTTATGTTTCAGAGTGAAATTGTTCATTTAAATTAGGGATGTTAATTAACCTTTAACCAACCAATAATAATTTTGAACCATCAATACAATCAGTTAAACGGTTTAAATTCACTTATTTATTTATTTTTAGTAATTTATCAAAATATTTTAAAAGGTTTGCTGCATGGTTAAAATAAGCTACACGTATAAAAAAAACCACGTTTTTTAGAGAGAGCGAGAGCGAGAAAAAAAAAGTAGGCCTAGCCTATAAGTCGCATTTTATTATTTCATTCAGAAATAGGCCGACGCGAATTACAAACATTATAATAAACACTGTAAACATAGCTAGGCAGTTTTAGTTCCCCTCACTCAACAACAAATCCTTTCAATTAACAGTTGGCTAGAAAATAACAAGAATTAAAAATAAGAAGCTATAACGACAAACCAAAACAAATTAATTTAGGCTAAAACAAAACTGAAACCAATGTTGGGTCTCTCCTTCAACACAAAATCAAATGTTCCCGTATTCGCGGTATTTAAATGCCAAAATATTATTTACCTTTTATTTATTTACCCTTACAATATCCACATAAAACAAAATGTTTTGCATAACTTCAGGGCGGTACGGTGATAACGCTAAACAGCACAGATTTTACTACATATTTAAACAGAGCAGTGTGTTTTTCCATATGTTTGACCGGTTGTTTTTTATAATGATAATGAACAGGCTGCATTGTGAAGGTAGAATGCTTAAATGAGCGCATGCGGCGCTGGAGCAATCACTGGATTTATTCCTCTTCCAACAGTGGAAGCAACTCCTCTTGGTCATGAAGATAATCGGAATTGTAAAAGGTTTGCTTTTATTTGTGTACATTCAATAAAAAAAATTATCTTTGCTTTTTTGTAAAATAAGAAAAAAAATAGAATGCATCTTTCTGCCGTCTGAACAAACTCTGCATACTCTAAAAAACACTGGGTTCAAAACAAACCTAATTTGGGCTGGTAAAAGAGTACATTTGGGGTTAATTTTACCCAGTAAATGTGATTGTTTATTTAACCCATCATTAATGAATGATTTAACTCAGCTAATGGCTTTATTCGTTTCTATTATAATATTCGCTTTTTTTTCCTTTTTTTTACTTAATGCATGAAATAATATTTACAGATTAACTTAAATCCTCTAAACTTTTGTAAAATACTCCAGACGTGATAACTTCCTTTATTTCTCATTTGCTTGTTTTTATAAGCTATAAGCCTACACACTGCCTATTTAATCTCGTTTAACAAACATTAGAAGTCAAGATTAAACATTAAACCGATGTAATTCACGAGTAAATGGACCACTCTGTAACTGTGTTTCCACCGTAACGGCGCTGGCTCTCACGCCGAGCTGGAGTCGTGTTCGGCGGGAACGATTACGGATAAGACTCCCTGCGCTTCACTCGTGGACGAAATGTACTGCGATTGCCTTCATAACCTGCTCAACAACAAACAGTCAACAGCTCTGAGGACATGTTTTAACATCCAAAGTATTTGTGTTCTGTATCTTTCAGTGGTGGTCAGTAACGAAGTACAACTACTTCGTTACTGTACTTAAGTACATTTTTCAAGTATCTGTACTTTCAAGTCACTGATTCAAATGATCCGTTTAGAGCGAGTCTTCTTCAGTGAACTGAACTCACAAGTAAAGAACCGGGAGATCTCGTGAGCGCGCGCTACTGATGCTGTGAAAAGTACGTTACTAATGTCGAATTTTAGGATTCATTATTGTAACTGAAAATAATATTTAGGTCAAAACTGTCAGTTGTTTGTGAACTAAATCTGCTGTAAAGGGTGATCTATTTAAGCCCACTGAAATGCTTGAATGCAGACAGATCAACATCAGTGTCTCTAACGTTATGTTTTAGGTCAAAAAACAAAACATTAAAATAACACCGATTAAATAAAATAACTCATGCACGTGTAACGGATGTATACCAGTAAGGGCTGTGTGTAAACCTCACTCCCCTGACCTCAAAAAGAGGCGCTCTAGCGACTGATGCAAGAGGCTGTAGCCTTTGGCGTTCCTTGTTAGAGCGCCCGCCTCCCGCGTCGGAATCCCGGGTTCGCGACCCGCTCGGAGCTAGAACGAGTTAGGATGGTGTGGACCCGGGGGAGATACACACGTTCATATTCCCCGCTGCTGTAACGTTAGCAGTTTTTTTTAAATGCTATGCATTTAGACCTATGTGACGTCTGTTTTTATATTGTTTATCAACAGTATAACGTTACATTTTTATATTGTTTAGATCAACTAGCCGAGTAGACCGATATGAATGTTTATTCATAACCATACTGAAAATAAGTAAATATTGTTAGCTGATGCTAACTGTCTAGCTAACAAGCTTGCTGGTGCTAAGTTGAGGAAATGTTTAGATATAAAGTCCAAATATCTTTATTCAGCCACCTAGATAGATTCCATCTGAGGGAAAAAGAAAGGATGTGATGTTCAGAACATAGTAACTACAGTAATTATCAGAGTGGGAAGTGATGCCCTCTGGGGGCATTGGGCCAGGGGTGTTTTTACACCACAGACAAGGTTTGAGAAGAAAAAAAAATCATTATGAAAATATAATTAGATTTTCCTTAAAATGTTCTTCCTAATTTCAGGCCTAATTCTAATGTCATATATAACTGACATTCTGCAAAACAACAAGTTCTAAAACACTTTTTTCTTACTGGTGAAGATTAGCTGTGAAATCTGTTTTCTCTCAGGTACATGGCAGTGTAAGCTTCACAGCGAACATTACTACATCACTCTCATCAACGTAGTCCATATCAACAAAATATATATCTTGACTCTATATAGTGGTTATTTTGGGAAAACCCCAGGTATTTTGTGCAGTATGATTATAAAAATATGTGCTAATATAAAATTAAATAAAGTAGTCTATATAAAATTGCAAAATAAATCTGTCTATCAGTACTTTTTTACTTAAGTACATAAAAAATTGAGTACTTTTGTACTTTCACTCGAGTAAAATTGAAAAAGCAGTACTTTTACTGGAGTAATATTTTAGTATACGTATCTGTACTTTTACTCAAGTACTTGATCTGTGTACTTTGACCACCACTGGTATCTTTATAAATATAATCGTTTATTTTATGCAAAGCATCAGACTCTTTATCAAGCAATAAGACCGACACGACGTTCGTTTAGTGATTCACACCGCGAATGTTGCTCTGCATAGATTTAAACAACATACTGACAGAAACAATTTTATAAATAAAATAAAATATACACAAACTACCCAAACACTGAACAAATAACCCAAAAAAATTACCCAAAAGGCTCAACCCAGCATCTAGGTGAATTAAGTTGTTCTCTGCTTGCAGAAGTGCTGCAGGTGCATGATGTAATATGATATGATCAGGTGAATCCTCGTTCTGTTGTTTGCTGCTTTTTGCGCATGTGAAATTAATCCCCGAAAAACAGATTTTTAACGGGTCACAGACACTTATTCTTTTTAATTTAATTCAGTTCTATAATATTTGTCGGTTAACGGTTAGGAAAAATAACCGAAATGAACATCCCTAATTTAAATGTATAACCTTTAAAATCTTAATTTAAAAACGTGTCTTGTTTTGAAGCCACTATTTGCGCAAAAAATTAAATAACTGAAAAAGTATACGTTTCCATTAAAACAACTTCATATTCAAAACACGCACACAAGATGAAAAGCAGATATAGAATTTCACAAAATACTTATCAGGCCCATGAAAGCACACACAAGATGAAATGCACTTGACAAATAATTATTTTGTGGCGTAAATAAAAGAAACACTTTCTAAAATTAAAAATAGACCAAAACTGCTGGGAAATGCGGTCCATTAAAACGTGTCAATCTTCACAGGATTTTAGAATTTGCTTTTAGAAACATTAGCTTAGACAAACATTGCTTAGCCTATTCCACAGATTCTGGAAATAACAAATTACCAAAGGGGCATTTTGGGCTGAGCAAGCCGCGGGCGGAGCGGGATCTTCAGAAAGACGCTCTCCGCTCTGAAGGAAATATGATCGCTACTCCCCGCTGTGTGCTCTGCATGCAACTTGCATTTTTTTTGGCCACCAAGTCCTTATCCTGTTCTGAACTCATCTTCCCTGTTTCTTTAGCATACTATCTGTCTGTATGCCCGGTCTGTTCTGTTCTGCTGCAATCTGATTGGTTCGGACAGCATACTGTGGGAGGTTGGGGCAGGGGCGCAGAAAAAAATCGAGCCATAAAGCGATTTAGAAATCGTGCAATCTCAAATCGCGATTTTATTTCGATTTCGATTAATCGCACAGCCCTAATTCATTGTATCTCATACATTTAATATAATAATTATAAAGTGACATAACATAATTTAGTTAAATAAATAGTAACTTTAAGTGACCGAGGGATCAGCATGGGCTGATGTTGTAAACGCCAACACATTAACTTGAAGATGTGAATTCACCTTTACGTTATTTTGCGAAATAAACACTAGTAAAGGCGTGAATTCACAATTAATCTAAAAAAATACAATATAATATACGTAAAATGTACTGTGTCCTCGAGTATAAACCTGGATAATTCGGAGAACCTGGCAATTCGTTTAGCGAATAACGTCAACGTAACGTTAACGTTACTTGTCTGAGGCGGTAATGTAATGCCCGTGTTTTACGTTTTTTTGTCGAAATTACTGAGAGCTGCACTCTATTTAACCTAAAGAGGACTTAATAAATACAGTTCAGTACTCACCGTAACTTTATAGATGAAAATCCGTCTGGAAATTATGTTTCGTTTCGTCGCTCCTAAGCATCTCGCGCTCTCCCGCACACAGGAAATGTAATCCACTACGATTCTCTCACGCGCATGCGCACACTCGTTTTTTGCTGCAAGGCTTGTTGGGCCAAAACACATTTTTCACTTCTGCTTGATAAATTGGCTGAAAACAATTTAATATGTTCGGTGAATATATATTTTTTACTTTAACTTCAGACCTTCAGCTAACATTAGCACAATGTATTTTTTTTGTTTTGGGGTAATTTTTGGGAAGTAATTTGTTGAGCCAATGTTTATTTGTCAGTTTCCTCAATTTTTCTAAATGTTAATTTTTTTACAGTGTACTACTGATTACAAAACCGGCTTTACTGACAAGATGAGCATGCAAACTGCATTCGATTAATCGTGCAACCTTAGAATACTATGTCTGGTCTTCTGTCAGGGAACTAGTGATGTGTTCGATATGACGATGTATCGTCACAGAGATTTGACAATACAAGTTTCGATACAGCTGGCCTTGTATTGATATTGTGGCACATGTGCAGCAGTAGACCGCACTTAATTTGAATACAAGAACGCCATTTAAAATGTTTAACAAACACCAATATTTAATATGGCCACAAAGGAACACTACTGGGTTACCTGATATACTGTAAAGAGACGTAATTCCTGTAACAGAGCTTTCCCACTTGCGCAATATGGAAATATCTGCTAAGTGTGATACTTATCAATGTCAACCTGGCAACCATGTGTACGCGCGCTCCCTCCACAGTGGATAAATGCACTTGCTTTCTGAAAACATCGACTAGCTTGCAGTTTAAATAAATAAAAATAATAAATAAAATGAAGCTCAGGTGAGCTTTATTTGTCACATACACAATAACACAGAGTATAACCAGCAGTGAAATGTGTTCTCTGCATTTCACCCATCCAAGTGCACACACACACCTAGAGCAGTGGGCAGCCAACTCTGCGGCGCCCGGGGAGCAGTTGGGGGTTCGGTGCCTTGCTCAAGGATATCACCTCAGTCGTGGACAATTCCTGCCAGAGCTGAGATTTGAACCCACAACCTTGGGTTATAAGTGCAACGCTCTATCCATTAGAGCCACGACTGCCCCCATAGCGATCTCCACTTCAATATTCTCTTCTCAGAAAAGTTTAATTCATCAAGTGTTCACTTATGAGAGAGAGAGAGATGCTGTGTATTTATGAATTACCACCATAACAGTGAAGCTGTGGGTTTAATTCCTTCAGAAACAACAATGCTTTGTTGAGTAAGGTAATATTGCACTTGAGCGATTAAACTATTTCACTGATAAAATTGCAGGGCAGCGCTTAAATGTTTGTTGCTGAATGTCTGTGTGCGGCCGCAACATGATCCGTGTGTGTGACTGAGCGTGTGTGTGCACATTAGGTTCAGTGAAGACAGCGCATTAGTTTAGAACTCTTCTAATGTTTAATTTTTTTAATGTAGAGAGTGCGTTAATTTGTGCAATGATAACCTACCAGTAATGTTAAGATGATTTTTTTTATATTAATGAGAGTATATTAAAAAATACATTTATTAGACGAGTACATTATTATTTTTGGGTTTAAAAACAAGATGCAGAATATTTTACCTGGTGGGGAGTGCATATGCTATTACCTATATTGTACTGTGGTACAGTTATGGAGGCCCTTCATATTGCAGAGGTTAACTGCCTACTCTGCCTATAGTTAGCAATGGCCCTAAAGCATGCAGTGTTTAATAAACAGCTGTTTTACTAAATTCTTAAATGGTAATCAATGGTGATCTTCCAGGAATCATCATACACAATAGGGACTGGGGAAGGAGACCGGAGTTTCGACAACAAGGAGATACTTACTCAGGGTTCATATCCAGGTAGGTAGCTCGCAGTGGCGTGATAGTAGAAGTCCTAGTAATAGACCAGACGTTGAAGTAGAGGACAGGTTAAACTTAAATAGTGCTTGTGATGAGTGTGATGATTGATGACAGGTGGTAATGGTTAGAAATCAGGGGAATGTGCTTGTTATAAGGGAGTGCCGGTGGAGCCTGGTGAATATGTGACAGTACCATTAAGATGCAATTCTTTGTTGTCATTATTTTGAACTATAATTTTTTTTTCGTTTTAAGTTTAGTTAAACAGTAATTTTATTGTGTTTTTGTCATTTTATTAATGCTTTCTATATAAATAAGTCAATTGTCTGTATAGTTTTTTTGTTTTATTACAAGCACGTTTAATTAATATTGCTTTGTCAACTACACTGACAAAAAGGGCTAGAAACAATAAGAACACTATTAATACTATTTAAATTAAATTATAGTGAATTTCATAAATGGTTACAAAGAAGTGGCAAGTGACATAAATGTGAAATTAGGAAGTACAAAGTGATATAATGTACCTAAAATGATATGACTGAATCTTTAACAAAAAAATAAATAAAAATACCTTAATGACACAAAAATAACAATAGTGCTGGCAAATGTCCACAATATGAGGTTGATAGCGGTGCTTCTCAAATAGAAGGTCACAACCTGAAAATGGTTTACAGTCTGTGACTGGTGGGTCAGCGGAGAAACAACAATACTTGATGCAAAAAAATAAAACACAGTTACTCAAATAACTCTAGATAGCAGAAGAGAAAAATAGGCTTGTTGAATTTTAATAGAGAAATTAGAGAGAGAAAATGTTTTAAAATTATAGGTCATGCATCCAGCTAAACTTAATTAAAAATTAATTTGTCATTTGGTAGAAGCCAGATTAGAAAGATGCTAACACTGACAGTTTGCGTGACAAGCCCTCGTCCTCTTAAATTATGAATCTCCAAAATCTCCACAAGGTAAAAGAAAACACAACCCAGATAATTTTAAAAACAGGTTTACATGCAGGATAAACACAGTTTGTGCTGACAATGTGTTTTGAGCAGGTAATTACTGGTTGCTAAGAGCATACAAATTTACAACATTTAAGTGATGTTTAAAAAACAAACACTGTGCAGCTCATGGTGATATTTCAGTGTTGGATTTTTTAAGGATCTTTTGGTACAATTTTGGTACTGTGTGGGGCCACCATTTGACTTCCAGCCAAACTGGTAGACAAGCGGTGTTTTATAGTGGTCAGTGAGCTGTCATCAGCATCTCGTTGCTCTACCATGTGGACACTTTTAAAACGTGTGAGCTGATTTGAGGTCTGCAGAGGCTCCTGGGTGAATGTCACTCAACAACCCACATCTTATGCTGTTTGGCCAATGACCTACCATTTTTGTTTTTTACACCCAAACCTTTCACATGAAATCTCAATAACTTTTTCATAAAGCTGACTTAACTTTTAATTAAGCAAGGCAAGACAAGACAAGGCAAGTTTATTTATATAGCACATTTCATACACAGTGGTAATTAAAACTGAAAGAGTCATTAAAATAATAATTACAGGAATAACACCACTTACTTTAACCTTCTGTTTAAGATAAATATGGATTTAAAATGAATTTAAAACAGTTAAGTATATAAAATGATTATACATAGTGCAATCAGTTCGGACGTAGCACAGCGCTCATTCAACAAACGCACAGCTAAACAGATGAGTTTTGAGTATGGATTTAAATGTGGCTAATGTTTTAGCTCATCTGATCTCTTCTGGAAGCTGATTCCAACTGTAGGCGACAACATAGCTAAAAGCGGACTCCCCTTGTTTTGCATGAACCCTTGGTATTCCTACTGATCTGAGTGGTCTGTTAGGTTTACATTCAGTGAGCATATCAGCAATGTATTTAGGTCCTAGGCCATTGCGTGATTTATAAACGAGTAAAAGTACTTTAAAATCAATCCTAAATGTAACTGGAAGCCAGTGTAAGAACCAGAGGACTGGTGTCATATGCTCAGATTTTCTGGTTCTAGTCAGAATCCTTGCAGCAGCGTTTTGGATGAGTTGTAGCTGTCAAATGGTCTTCTTTGGAAGACCGGTTATGAGACCAGTACAATATTCCACCCTGCTGCATGGTCATCAAGTCTTGACTGGAAACAAAACATCCAATTCCTGCAATGTTTTTGAGATGATACTGCTTTGACATGACTACTAAAACTAAGGTCTCTCTCTAGAATCACCCCAATATTTTTTTGACTTGATTTAGTTTTTTGACCCCTAGAGTCAAGGTATGCATTCACCTTGAGAACTTCATCTCTGTTTCCAAATGCAATTGCTTCAGTTTTCTCCTTTTTATAACTGAAGAAAGTTCTGGCACATCCAACTGTTAATTTGCGTGTTCCTGTGTGGCTCAGTGGTAGAGCATTTGCGTTAGCAGCGCAAACATTTGAGGGTTTGATTCCCAGGGAACACACATGCTGATTAAACAATGTATGACCTGAATGCAATTGTAAGTCGCTTTGGATAAAAGCGTCTGCTAAATGCGTAAATGTAAATGTAATTTCATCAATGCATTGGCAGAAGGAGTCAATGGGTCTATAGTCATTTGGAGATAGGGCTAGGTAAATCTGGGTACCATATTATTAATTAAAATTAATATTTTATGCCTTACCATTTTTGGTGTGGCTTGTCATTCTTTAGCATTTCATGTACCTTCTTCCTTTACCTTCGCACCAGATCATTCACATTACATTTTTTATTTTTTTTTTCAATTTAAACTGAATTCAATATGGCGCCGAGTATGGCAGCCGTGTTGCGAGCTCCGAGAAAACTTTGCAGTTTTTCGTATGGTTTTTTTTTTTTTTTTTTTTTTTTGTTAGATGTTGTTTGTATAACTGTCTACGATAGACACACGCTTTTAAACATTGGTTCCTCCGTCGCGCAACGCAAACCGGACTTCGAGTTCTTGAATGCCGGTGCTTTGTTCATAGACACCGCATCAGAGCCCTTCGTCTGGGCTGCCAGACCGAAAAAACGCAAGCGGAAAAGAGGGAAGAGAGCTGGCATCCTCGTCAGACTGAGACGCCATGCTTTCTGACCTCCTCTTCCAACCATTTTGCTGGCTAACGTTCAGTCACTGGACAACAAACTCTGTGAACTGCGGGCGCGCATCTCATACCAATGAGAAACAAGGGACTGCTGCGTTATTTGCCTCACAGAAACCTGGATGTCTGCAATGGTTCCAGACTCAGCCATTGAGCTCACGGGCTTCTCCGTGCATCGCTCGGACAGAACGAAAAAGCTCACAGGGAAAAGCAGAGGCGGGGGTGTTTGTTTCTATATCAACAACTCGTGGTGTGATGAAAGGAACATACACTCTATTAAATCCTTCTGCTCCCCTAATCTGGAATTTCATAAGCTTCTGTGTCGACCATTCTGGCTACTGAGGGAATTTACAGCGATCATAATCAGGGCTGTTTACATTCCCCCTCAAGCCAACACAGACCAGGCACTCAAGGAACTGTATGGGAATATAAGTGAGCAGGAAACCGTGCACCCAGATGCAGCTTGTTGTGGGGGACTTTAATAAAGCCAACTTCAGAACAATAGCTACAAAATACTTTCAACACATCACCATAAACACGCGTGGAGATCGTGTACTCACGGTTCTGCATTTCACGGTTTGAAATGCAGAACAACACATCTGCACAAAAACTGCCCACACCTCCCAGCGACCAGGCACTCTGTCTGTCTCCAGCCGACGTAAGGAAGACCCTATCTAGGATTAACCCACGCAAGGCTGCGGGTCCTGACAATATACCTGGCCGCGTACTGAAAGACTGTGCTGAACAGCTGACAGATGTCCTAACAGATATCTTCAACATCTCGCTGAGCCAGGCAGTCATCCCCACATGTCTCAAATCCACGACAATCATACCAGTACCAAAAAAATCACCTGTGTCCTGTCTAAATGACTACCGTCCCATAGCACTGACTCCAATCATAATGAAGTGCTTTGAGAGGCTAGTCATGCACAACATCAAAACCAGCCTCCCCAACACACTCGATCCGCTCCAGTTTGCATACCGCCCAAACCGCTCTACGGATGATGCAATTTCCTCCACCCTCCACCTGGCTCTTACCCACCTAGAAAATAAAGACTCATATGTTAGAATGCTGTTCATCGACTTCAGCTCAGCATTCAACACAATAATCCCACAACAGCTCATCAATAAATTAAGCCTGCTGGGCCTCAACAACTCCCTCTGCAATTGGATCCTGGACTTTTTAACCGGAAGACCTCAGTCAGTTCGGGTCGGCCACAACACCTCGAGCACTACCACACTGAGCACAGGGGCCCCACAGGGCTGTGTGCTCAGCCCGCTGCTCTTCACGCTGCTGACCCACGACTGCACTGCCAAGTTCAGCTCCAACCACATCATCAAGTTCGCCGATGACACATCAGTGGTAGGTCTCATCAGCAACAACGATGAAACGCACTACAGAGAGGAAGTGGCACAGCTGGCTGAATGGTGTGGCGCTAACAACCTGTCCCTCAATGTGGAGAAGACAAAGGAGGTTGTGATGGACTTCAGGAGAAACTCTGTTGACCACCCCCCACTGACCATCGACACCTCGACTGTGGAGAGAGTCAGCAGCACTAAATTCCAGGGGGTACACATCACAGAGGACCTCACCTGGACTACCAACACCAAGTCTATCTCCAAGAAGGCACAACAGCGCCTACACTTTCTCCGCCGGCTGAAAAGAGCAAGCCTCCCTCCACCCATCCTCACCACCTTCTACAGGGGTACCATTGAGAGCGTGCTGACCAGCTGCATCACTGTCTGGTACGGAAACTGCTGTGCAGCAGACCGCAAGACCCTCCAGCGGACAGTGAACACCGCTGCAAAAATCATTGGTGCCCCTCTCCCCTCCATCCTGGACATTTTCCTTACACGATGCTCCAGCAAAGCAAAAAGTATCGTGGAGGACCCCACCCACCCCTCCCACAGTCTCTTCCAGCTCCTACCCTCAGGTAGACGGTACCGGAGTATCAGAGCCCGCTCCGCCAGACTGCTCAACAGCTTTGTCCCCCAGGCTGTGAGAGCCCTGAACTCACATCACACCGCCCCTCTCTGAAACCCCAAACAACACTCCCCCCCCCCCCCCCCCCCCCCCCCCCTCCCTTACCACATCTCAGGAAAAAACTGTTAAACTTTTATCTCTGTGGAATTCAGGTGAGCGGGCCTGCACAAGCCACCTGTAGCAACACCTGTAGCAACACACACATGCACTAGACACTTTCACACACCATTGTGTGTCCAAATCCCACAAAAGACTGACTGTAATATACGACTGTAATGTATGTATGTTTACTGGCTCATGCACCACAAATCACCTTACACTGTTCCCCAGCCAGCTGCTTGAATGTCTCTCTTTTGCACATGTACAGTATTTGAAGTCATCTGCACAGTTGTACAGTTTGTATTTTTTGTACAGTTTGTATTTTTTGTTTCCTGTTTTTTAGTTTATGTATAGGTAACCACTTTTATATATAGCATATGTATAGTCAAAGCTGACAGTAGGTTAGTTTGTGTATAGGTTTATACTGTTTTACTTCGTGTTGTATATCTGTATTTATGTAGCACCGTGGTCCTGTGAGGCACGACATCTCGTCCCACTATATGTCCACACATGTAGTGGAATGACAATAAAGCTCAACTTGAACTTGAACTTGAACTACTGGACCATTGTTACTCTCCCTTTCGGGATACATACAAATCCCTCCCCCACCCACCTTTCGGCAACCCGGATCACTCTTCCGTTCAGCTCCTGCCTGCTTATAGGCAGAAACTGAAACGTGAAGCACCCGCCCTCAGGAAAATCCAATGCTGGTCGGACCAATCGGACTCTATACTAAAGGACTGTTTTGATCACGTGGACTGGGACATGTTCCGGGCAGCGTCTGATGACGACATAGAGGCGTATTCAGATACTGTAACGTGTTTTATCAGGAAGTGTATAGAAGATGTAGTTCCGACTAAAATAATCTGTATCTACCCCAACCAAAACCCGTGGAATAACAGAGATGTTCGATCAGCCTTGTCAGTGCGGACATCTGCCTTTGAATCCAAAAACACTGACGATCGAAAACAAGCCAGTTACGATCTCAGGAGATCCATAAATGCCGCCAAACGACAATACAAAAACAAAGTTGAGGAACAATTCAACAACAACAACAACCTAAGAAACATGTGGCAGTGTATCTACAACATCACAGGCTTTAAAGGGAACAAACCAGCTACTGTGAACATTGACACCTGTCTACCGGACGAGCTCAACACTTGTTATGCTCGTTTCGAGGCTGACAACACCGCCCACACAGAGAGTGCTCCCACGGCTGTTGCAGAAGAGGTAAGTCCACTCTCGCTTTCTGTCGCGGATGTAACCCGATCCTTCAAACGGGTGAACATCCGAAAAGTCGTGGCCCTGATGGCATACCAGGCCGTGTGCTCAAAGCATGCACTTTCCAACTAGCTAGGGTTTTTACAGACATTTTCAATATTTCCCTCTCACTGTCTGTGGTTCCCTCATGCTTCAAAAAATAGATCATTGTGCCCATAATGAAGAAAAATAAAATCACATGCTTGAATGGCTGTAGGCCCGTTGCTCTGACCCCCATCTTCAGCAAGTGTTTTGAGAAGCTCGTCAGAGACTACATCTGCTCTGTGCTGCCTGCTTCACTGGATCCGCTCCAATTTGCATATCGCAGTAACCGTTCCACAGACGATGCTATTGCCATCACCCTGCACACTGCTCTCTCCCACCTGGAAAATAAGAACACCTATGTGAGGATGCTGTTCGTGGATTATAGTTCAGCATTTAACACCATAGTAGTGCCTGCCACATTGGTTGCAAAGCTCCAGACTGAACAGATCTCTGTGCAGCTGGATCCTGGACTTCCTGACAGGCAGAAGTCAGGTGGTCAGAATGGGCAACAACATCTCATCTCCCCTGGTCCTCAACACTGGTGCACCGCAGGGCTGCGTCCTCAGCCCACTCCTGTACTCCCTGTACACACATGACTGTACAGCTACACACAGCTCCAATGTCATCGTCAAGTTTGCTGATGACACAACGGTGATAGGCCTGATCACTGAAAACGATGAGATGGCCTACAGAGAGGAGGTGAGTACCCTGACTAAATGGTGTCAGGAGAACCACCTCTCACTCAACATCGACAAGACCAAGGAGCTGGTGGTGGATTTCAGGAGACAGAGCAGAGTACACACACCCATTACCATCGACAAGACACCTGTGGAGCGGGTAAACAGCTTTAAGTTCCTCGACGTTCACATCACCGAGGATCTCACATGGTCTGCTCACACAGACGCAGTGCTGAAGAAGGCACATCAGCGCCTCTTTTTCCTGAGAAGGCTGAGGAAGTTTGGAACGATCCTGACCGACTGCATCACCGCCTGGTTTGGAAACAGCACCACTGGCAACCGCAAAGCTCTGCAAAGTGTCGTGCGAACTACCCGCCACATTGTTGGAGGTGAGCTTCCCTTCCTCCAGGACATCTACACCAGGCCGTTTATGAGGAAAGCCCGGAGGATTATCAAAGACTCCAGCCACCCATCCCACAGACTGCTCTCTCTGTTGAGGGATAGCTTTTTCCCTCAGGCTATCAGGCTAATGAACAGAAAAAACTAACACACCCTACAGCACACTCCCACTTTACAATATGCACTAACACAGTTCAACTGGACTACACGCACACACTGCACAAACACAACAACCTATCTGCTACCACTGGATTAGAGGTCTGCTACCCGACCCGAACTCGCGGGTCCCGAAATACTGTCGGGTTTCGGGTTAATGTTTAATGGATAGCTTCGGGCTCGGGTCAGGTTCGGGTTTGTAGCTAAACCCAAACTATAAGCAGAGGCTTCGCTGCTTTCATAGACGGACGCACACACATATCAGAGATCGCGCACAAACAGCACGGAAGCTTTTATTTGTAAAATAGCTTCGACAGGCTACTGACTCGCAAGTCACAACATTATATTTATCTGCAATGAGGCAGCAAAATCGCTGTTTTTGAAGTAACTAAGCCTCATTGCTTGTAGAGAGAGACGCGCAACCGCAGGTTCACATGCACGCGCAACTTTCCTCGGTCTCTCTCTCTCTCTCTCTCTCTCTCTCTCTCTCTCTCAAATAAATGATTAATTCATTCAAATAAATACAATCTTATTTAAGATCTTATGTCTGATTTAAACTAGACAGAATGCTAACGAGCCTTAACTGACAAAAAATGACCATAATTTGCACGGTCATCATCTTCTTGTCCATACAAAATTCATAAACTCGGCAGAATGTATGCGACCGCTGCACCTGATGTTCACAAACTTTCATAACTGGTAAATGTTTGTGAAATGGCAGAGCCTTGATTAATCCGTTTCTTTGCATGCAATCGTGAAATGCAACCTTTTTCCTTATTTTTTTAGTTATTCGTTGTGGGGGGGGGGGGATTTCGGGTCGGGTTCGGGCTCTAAATTTAACTGTGCCGCTCGGGTCAGGTCGGGTCGGGTCGGGTCGGTTCAGACGATCTCGGGTATGGGCCGGGTTCGGGCTTCAGTTTTGAGCCCGTGCAGACCTCTACACTGGATACCATGCAACGCACATCCATGACATTGCGTATCCGGCCTATGTAAATCTGCTGCAACTTTTTTTTTTTTTTTTATATTATTATTATTATAATTTTTTTGCATACCATTGTGTATATAGGTGTACATAATGTAAAATGTGTACATTTTGTGTATAATGTGTATTGATTACTGCGAGTATGTCTAATAGTACACTGTGTGTACTGACAATGTGTATGTGTATTCTGCACATTGTCTTCTGTATAAGTCTGTAAGTATGTACTGTCTATATGTACATTTTTTCTGCACTGTCTGGAGCACGCTCTCAAGAATTTCACTCACCAAGGCACACGTGCTGTGGTGATGTGACAATAAAAGTGATTTGATTTGATACCGTGGTTGTCAAATGACTCAATTTCTTACATTAACTCTTCATCATTGACTGAATTTTCTGGCTTTCCGTGTTCTCTATCATGGGTTCACTTAACGCTCGCTGCGTGAGCTTTCATGCTTTGGGAACGCCCCTGGGCGTACCGATTGTCTGAAACCCGTATAGAATCACACCAATTCATTGGCTGATGGTGCGATGGTACGCACTCACGTCGTCAGCTTATACTGGTGAACGCGCCATCTGCTCTTCAGATTTCTCTGCCTTCACGAAGCGGCCATACTAGCCTTCTGTTGCGATTTTTCTGGCCCAAAAATAACTTATTCGGACACGGATTCACCATTTCTCCAGGTTTTTGAAAAGGAGTCATCCGTTTTTCCCCGTCACGCCCCGGAGGCCTCCGCGGCCCCCCGTGAGTCCGCGACCTGGGGTTCGGATGTCGAGCTCGAGGCGATGGAGAGTGAGCAGACAGGCCTCGCATTTTCTCTCCCTCTCTCTCGAGCACACTGGTGGTCGAGGACACTCTAGACTCCCATCTTTCACCTTCTTTGGCGCCTTCTTGGAAGTCTCGTCCCCTCCTTCCAACTAAGCCATGTAGGACCACTTCCGCCCTTATCGGAAAGTCCTACATCGTGGCCGGTCAGGCAGGCATGGCCCTCCATACGATGGCTATCCTCCAAGCCTACCAGGCAGATATCCTTAAGGAGATGGATGAAGGGACTGGTCTGACTCCAGAGGCAGTCGAAGAGCTGCGCAGGGCCACTGACTTGGCTCTGAGAGCCGCCAAGCAAACCGCACACACCGTGGGGCGCTCTATGGCGGGTTCAGTGGCCGCAGAGTGCCATTTGTGGCTCAATCTCACAGAGATTCGTGAGAAAGAGAAGGTGTTCCTGCTGGACGCACCCATCTCACAATCTGGGTTGTTTGGAGAGGCGGTTAGCTCTATGGTGGAGAAATTTCGCTCCACTAAGACGCAGTCGGCTGCTGGAGAGCAATCCCTACCCAGAAAGGAGCCTTCTGGCAGGAGCTGCGCCCAGGCTGCGCATCCTCCCCCGACCCCGGTCTGGGGAGCCCGTGGCCAGCCATTTTCTCTCCAACGACCACGCAGACAGGTTGACCTGAAGCGACCCAGCAGACCTGCTGCTTCGGCTCCTCCGAGTCGTTCCTGATCCTCGAGTCGGGATGAGGAGAGCTTCTTCATCGCTACGAGGCGAGACCAGACCGCAAATGCGTATCTGCCCGCCTCAAACACACTCTCCTCACTTAGATCTGTCACACCCACCCTTCGAGGTTAGGTGTGCAGAAAAAGTCCAGCATCATTTTTCTTCGGTCTGGCAGTTGGGGGACGTGTTGGGCCTTCCCCCTCTACCATCCGTCCTTCTGCCGCCAGCGGACCACGTGTTAGGAGACACAATCGGTTTTCTCCTACAGCGTACGGACCCCGTGCCGGCCATCTTTCAGTCCAGTGCTTCACTCTCCATCATCCCAAACAAGGACGCCAGGGGCTTTCCTTCGTGGTGGAGAGCGTCAATTCTTCCAGGCCTTCTCGACACCCCAAGTCAGGTATGTCTTCCTCAGCACGACACTCTGCTTCCTCCTATCGCATTTCATTCACGAATGGGAGCATCTATCAGGGGTATCGCTTTGGGTTCTCTGCACAATTCGGTCCGGCTACACACTTCCGTTTGGGAGGAATCCCCCCCGCTTCGACGGAGTTCAGCTGACAGTTGTAAATAGCGCCTCGAAGGCTTCTGTGCTACAACAGGAACTTTCCTCCCTCCTACAGAAAGGAGCGATAGAGGAAATACCTCAGTCGGACATCGAACGAGTGTTTTTCAGCCGCTACTTCCTTGTTCCAAAAAGGGACGGTGGCCTGAGACCCATTCTGGATCTGCGGCGCTTGAACGTTTCCCTTTACAAAGGGAAGTTCAAGATGTTGACGATGAAGACGATCATGTCTCAGATTCAAGGAGGGGACTGGTTTGTCACTATCGACCTAAAGGATGCATATGTTCACATCCAGGTCGTCCAGCGACACAGGAAGTTCCTTCGGTTTGCCTTTGGAGGGAAGGCTTACCAATACAAGGTCCTTCCCTTCGGCCTGGCCTTGGCACCGAGAACGTTCACGAAGTGCATGGATGCTGCACTGGCCCCTTGAGGTTCCAGGGCATTCGTGTTCTGAACTACTTAAACGACTGATTCTGGCCCACTCCAGGGAGTTAGTGAGTCGTCACAGAGATATCGTTCTCCGCCACATTCATTCTCTTGGCCTCAGAATGAACGCCAAGAAGATTGTTCTCTTCCCCTCTCAGCAAACTGTGTTTTTGGGGGTTCACTTAGATTCTGTTCAGATGCAGGCCCGTTTGGCTCCTGCCGGGATATCCAATTTTACCACATGTCTGGCCCGCTTCAAGCTAGGCCATCATGTCTCAGTGAGTACCTGCCGCAGGTTGCTAGGCCTCATGGCAGCGGCCTCCCCTGTGTTGCCCCTAGGGTTGCTTCACATGAGGCCGTTCCTTTGTTGGATGAAAGGGCTGAGACTACACCCCACGATACCAGCCACTCGCCTAATCAGGGTGTCGCGTAGTTGCTTTCGGCCCCTTTTACAATGGCGGGACCCCGCTATCCTCCAAAGTGGGGTCAGAATGGGTGCGATTGGCACTCGTGTCATATGATCACGAAGGCAGACGGGGGAATGGACTGAAGAGTTCCTTTCCTGGCATATAAACTGCCTGGAACTCAGAGCTGTCTTCCTGGCTTTGATGCATTTTCACCCCGTTCTTGGGAAGCATCATATAATAGTCAGAACGGACAATATGGCGGTAGTGTCCCACATAAACCGTCAGGGGGGTTCACGTTCGCGCACCCTGGACAGGCTTGCGCGCCGTCTTCTCCTTTGGTCCCGGGGAAAGTTCCTTTCCTTGAGGGCAGTTCACGTTCCGGGAATATTGAACCTTGCGGCCGATTTTCTGTCTAGACAGAAACTCAGGCCGGGATAGTGGATGTTGAACCGTCAGACGGTAACCCAAATTTGGAATCTGTTTGGCGAAGCGGAAGTGGACCTCTTTGCTTCTCAAGAGTCGACCCAATGCCCGCTCTGGTTCTCCCTAAGTTTCCCGACGACTCTGGGCATAGATGCATTCACCCATCCGTGGCCGAATGTAAGTCTGTACGCGTTTCCACCAGTAAAGCTGATTCCGGCAGTCCTATGCAGAGTGAAGGTGAGCGGTGCCCGTCTCCTTCTCATGGCCCCATTCTGGCCCTCCCAGAATTGGTTCTCGGAGCTAACTCCCCTCCTGTATCGGCCCCCTTGGGAGATTCTGATCAGGCGGGACCACTGTCCCAGCTTCAGGGCAGGATCTGGCATCCTCAGCCAGAGATCTGGAAGTTGTGGGTATGGCCCATACGGGGCCAATGGCCTTGATGAATAGTCTGCCTGTCGAGGTTCAGGAGACCATCGCCAGTGCCAGGGCCCCCGATACTAGGAAGCTGTACTCTTCCAAGTGGGGTGTCTTTGAGTACTGGTGTTTGGCTCGTGCAATAGACCTAGTTAACTGCCCTGTTGGTCCAGTGCTGGAGTTTTTGCAAGAGAGACTGACAACAGGGGCGGCCGCGACCATCCTAAGAGTTTATGCCGCGGCCATTGCAGCTCGGAGAGAGCTTGATGAGGTCCCCCTGGGAAGGCATCGTATGGTCTCCGCTTTTATGCGTGGCGTCAAACGACTTAGGCCGGCTCGCCCTATGGCAGTTCCTTCTTGGGACTTATCAGTCATCCTCGAAGGTCTAGTGGCAGCCCATTTTGAGCCCTTAGAGTCAGCTCCAGAGCGGATACTGACTCTTAAGGTTACTCTTTTGTTGGCGCTTACGTCATTGAAAAGAGTTGGAGACTTGCAGGCCCTCTCTGTCAGGGACTTCCTCCAGTCCATCACTGGCCTTCAGTCCACAGCAAACCATTCAGTCTACAAGAAAATGACTCTTCCTGGTTGTAGTGTTTTGTCTATGATAGGCTGATGTCTGCTGACATACATTACATAATGTGTCAGAAATTAAATAAACAGCTGCTTATGTGAATATTTCACCTGTAGATTATCTCATAGATTTCAGTAGGTTTTGATTTAGCTGCTTCTCTTTTACGTTCACACAGTGCTTTGTATATTTATTATTCTGCAGCCGTAAGGAACACTGCAATTTCTCCATAGAAAATGTATCCACTGGTAATGATGAGGAGCTCCTCTGAGAGAGGGTGGGAGTAAAGCACACTGTCATGGCTGATGGTCCAGATTTAACACCTCATTTGAATGTTTTCTGTGTTGTTAGGGAACACTGACTTCGAGACTTGCAAGTAATGTTTGCTGGTTTCTGAAGTTAAGGAACAGGCTTTCTCTAAAAATCCTTTCTCACAATCCAGATTTAAATCATGCCAAATTAAATAAACATAGGGCACATGCTCACACCACAATATTATATCAATGTAATGTTTTTTTGTTTTCATAAAAAAAAAAAACCTTCCTACGTGTACTGCGTTAGGCTAAACAGCACTTGCATGTTGTTGCTTTTTTGATTGTTTTTATTGCTTCTATAATGTCCTCATTTGTAAGTCACTTTGGATAAAGGTGTCTGCTAAATGACTAAATAAATAAATAAATAAAATAAATAATGTTATTCACACTGTTTTTTTGTCATGGCAAGACAATGTATTGTCAATGTAAAGTTAACACTATATCAGAAGATTATTAGGGCAATCAAGCAACAGTGTTGCTTTAGTAACAATTATATATTTTGTAACTTCTATAGATTTATTTGGTTTGTTAAGCTGGAATATTTTTTTATATATATGTATATATATTATATAACATCTCTCTATCTATCATATATCTATCTATCTTTCTATCTATTAGGGGTGTCGCGATATACCGGTATTGATGATAACCGTGATATTCAAATAAACGATTATCGATATCGTGTTAATTTAGTGTGTGAGACGATATACCGGTATTGGCAATAACCGCAATATTTAAAATTAACAGGACTCTTTAACACCACATGTAAATACTCCAGCACCAGTAAGAAGAAGATGCAGCCTCGCAGCTACTCTCAGAGAAAAATGTGTTCATCAGAGTAAGTTCTCATTATTTTACTGGTCATAGAATGGGAAATGTTACATTAACCTGTTAACAGGGGTTTTCTGTGTTCATATATTTAAGTAAAGGGTGATTATTTTAATAAGTACCTCATTTTCTTTTCTCGTCTTTGTGGCAAGGGGGGCATGGTAGAGTGGAGTCTGCAGCAGGGGAATGACCGCAGAGACGAGCGGTGATAAGGAGGCCAAGTGAATGATGACCAACACCTTACACCATCCAACACCGTCTTTAATTCCAGTGATTGGTGGGGAGACGGATATAGCATCCGTTCACCTGTGAAAGAGGGAGAGCATTTGTGGAACGCAGGAGGCTGAGCTGAGAGACTGTGTCGGCAGGGATCCTCACAGGATTTTGTGTTAAACTTAATTTTTGTTAAACAGCCTAATAAAAGCCTTACTCCTGACTTCTTCGTCATTCTTCTACACAAGCCGGGCTACACTGGTGCCGGAACGCGGGACGAGGAAGTCGTCACACCACTATGCAGCAGCAAGCAGGGTCAACGCCGCTTGGGGAGCTGGTCAAATCCCTTGCCGGTCTCCACCACTCACAACATGATGCGCTGATGGACCTCAGGAGAGAACAGGAGGATCGGTTCCACCTGTTGGTACAAGCACAGGAGGAAGACCGGTGGGCCATCCAGAGCTTGTTGGGCCAGGAGTTCCAGCCGGGCTTGGCCCCTCCTATCGCCCATGTCCCGCTGGTGAAGATGTGTGCACACGATGACCCAGAGGTGTTCGTGGACCTCTTCGAAAAGATAGCAGAGGCATGTGGGTGGGATCGCGCTCAGTGGCCGGTTCGCTTGATCCCGCTGCTGTCCGGGTAGGCGCAGGGGGCAGCACAACAGCTGTCTGTGGAGAACCTGTTGGCCTATGCCGACCTGAAGCGGGTCGTTCTTCAGCGAGTCGGGCGCTCCCCCGAGCAGCATCAACAGCGGTTCCGCTTGGTGGATCTGGGGGACGGCAGTCGGCCATTCATATTGGCCCAATAGCTCCGAGATTCTTGCCCATGGGAAGGCTGAGTATGTCTAGTGCCGCTGTTCGACGTCGCTGGATCAGGCCATCCAGCTGGCTGAGGATCATTTGGTGGCGTACCCGGGGGTCGGCGAGCCCCCCGCTAACCCTTTTCTCTCTTCCCAAACCTTCCCTCTCTCTTTTTTGACCTACTCCTGCCCCTAGGTCATGGGGAAATGCACCCCCTCGAGCCCCACAGCACAGAGTGGTGGTCCTGGGGAGCAGACCGGGGTCACAAGGGGGCATGGCGGAGACCGCTGGTGCAGTCGCACCACCTTCACCTTCTCCCTCTCTCCGCCAATCACTTGGCCCTCCTTCTGCCGCTGGGGTGGGGGGGGGTGGGGGGGGGGGGGGGGCCTGGGCCGGCCTGCTGGATGTTCAGGGATCCGGGACATTTCCAGGATCGGTGTGCCATAATGGAAGTGAGGATGATGATCCGGGTCCCCGACTCCCCGGTTGCTGCCCCTGATCAAGCCTGCAGTACCAGATACCTGTGAGTATTAAAGGGGGTACATATCGGGCTTTGATGGAATCGGGCTGTAACCAAACCTCTATTCATCAAAGCCTTATGCAGAAAGTGGCATTGGATATGAGCCGCAATGTTAAGGTAAGGTGTGTGCACAGAGATGTTGTCGGTCACCCGCTAATGCCTGTAGGTATTCAATTCCGAGGGAAAAAGCATAGTATTAAGGTGACGGTTAATCCCCACCTTAGACATCTGCTGATTTTGGGTACAGATTGGCCAGCATTTTCACAATTATTGGGGTTTTTGTGTGCGGATATCTCTTGGGAGACAGGATTAGCGAGGGGAATGGCGTTGGCTCAGGCAGAAGATGCTGTTCCGGGACCTTCTCGGTATGACTCGGAGGAAACGAGAGTGAGGGTGGAGTTATTGCCACCCTGAACGAGATGACTTTCCTCTCGAGCAGTCTCGGGATGAGATGCTTAAAAATGTGTATGACCAAGGAGTCCGCAATATCGATGGACAACTTATCCAGCCTGATCAGCCGCTCTCCTATCCCTAATCTTCCATTATAAAAGATAGGTTGTATCGGGTGACCCAAGATGCCCAGACAAAAGAAGATGCAACCCAGTTGTTAGTGCCAAAAACTGTAGTCACTGTAGTCCTCACTGTAGTCCCAGGCCAGGCCACTTAGGGTAAGCAAAAACACGTGTCATGGCCCGATTCTTTTGGCCAGGCATTCATGAGCATGTTTGCCGGTGGTCTGCGGCATGTCTTGAATGTCAGTTGGTTAACCCTCCGGCCATTTCAAAAGCGCAATTGCATTCATTACCATTAGTGGAGTTCCCATTTGAGAGAATTGGTATGGACCTCATCGGGCCATTAGAACGTTCAGCACGCGGCCATCGTTTTGCATTAGTTCTCATGGATTATGCAACATGATATCCGGAAGCAGTGCTGTTGCGCACCATTTCGGCAAATAGTGTGGCGGACGCACTGTTTTGCATTATTATGCACGACACAACAGAAAGTAAGTTGCATAATGCATTTCTCTCGTGGAAATACAAAGACTATTATATAAATCTGAAAAACAACATCAGTGCAGTGCAATGCAATGCCTACCTGCAACAAAACTTCTATTAGCATCGAAGGATACAATATCTAATCTGAAAAAAAGCATCTTGTGGGAAGTTGCTCTTGATCGTTGAAAAATATTATACAGTAACTCGTTTTTTCTATTTTCTCATATTTGAGTGTTGAATCGTTATCATTACATTTAATATTTCTAAGAATTTAATTGAAAAATGACACAAAATTCTCCTAGAATTCACACTTTGCATTCAGTTAACAGATCCATATGAATCATGCATGAAATAAAAGTTTATAAAGTCACACGATAGCTTTGTGTGATTTTCGACTGAATAAAGACTTTAAAATCATCTGTAATGTTCAAGAACAGATCATCTTTGACGCGGTAATGCGAGTTCATGATTCAGTCCGTGAACAGATGATTATTTTGAGTCAATCTTTTAAATTAATCATTTATTTTGTTTAACGAAACCAGTGTGAATGGCTCACATTAAACTGGATAGATCTGGGGTATGTTTCCCAAAAGAATCATTAGTGAACTGTGGTTGTTAAATTACGTTGAACTACAATGACATTACTTGCGACCATATTTGCTTTGGGAAATGAGCCCTGTCAATTTTGATTCAGAAATTATTTTGTGAATCCATAGAGAGGATTATAAAGAAATAATTTAAAGGTTGGTCCATTCATTAAACAAATCTATTGCATAAATTGGAGAACTGTGCCAGTTGTTTTGGCTACTTTTATGATATGTTTGGTGTGTTTGGATTTGTTTTGAAGCTTGGAATGCAGCATGAAACTGCACAGAATTCCATTCATTATATTAAAATTGAATTTATATTGATTTGTAGATTTAAATTACATAACTTTTTTAGTTGTTCATAGAAATGCGGTGGAACATTGATGTTAAAAAAAACAAATCTTATGACTGGTAGATGTCACTTTTATTTAGAGTTGGAAAACAAAAATAAGACATTAAGTATGTGTTTCCTTGTGTTACATAGCTTAAGTATTTCAAAGTTTTTACATGACTAAATCTAAGTAATCTAACAAAATACATTACTTATTACTTTTTAAAGTATGTATTTTGTAATCTGTAGTAAAATATATTTTAAAAGTAACCTTCCCAGCCCTATATATATATATATATATGTTATTTTTATTTTTGTATTTTTTTTACAGAAGCAGACTTCACACAAAGGGTTAATTCAAATGCACAGGATTTATTATGACAGCAGAGTAATGCAGATGAAAGGTTTGTAAGTATGATACTCTAAGTAGCGGATCCAAGGGATGATGAGTTGATAACTGGGGTATTATGTCTTGACAGGAACTCGTGGACGCGGGTGGAACCACACACCTCAATATGAGATTTGGATGAATTGACAGGAGATTGCTGGAGAAACTGGACAGAGGAGATTGGAGGACACAACGCTGGAGAGGACACAGGAGGTAGGTAAACAGGAAGGGTAGTAACAGGTATATATCTGAGATAGCTACAGGAGTCCACTTCGTAGAAACGAGACTGGACGTTTGAGTGCAGTGAGGTGTGTGGCTTTATAGTGCTGGTTGATGAGGTTCAGATGACGTGCAGGTGTGCTCCATTAGTACTCAGGTGATGATGTGCATTGTGGTTGGCTGGCGTGGGAGCCTGGCCTATCTGTGACATATATATATATAAATATGAAGAGTTTAGATGCAAAAGTCCAATCTGAATTGTTCTTCTAAAATTAGCATTTTTCTCAGGATCCTATGCTGATGTCCAGTTATTTCAATTTAATGGCAATGAAAATACAAGTTACTTACAATAAGTTAAAGTATATATAAATTATACATTTTAAAGTATATTAAGTATATTAAATTGCAATAATATTATATATTTAAATAACATTATTTATTTATTTGCCTTTTATTCATGTCAAGCAAACAAATCTTAATTTAATATATTCATAATTTGAACACTTGTCATACTTATTTTTTTGTTTTTGTTTTTCCCTTTCTTTACTTCATGTTGTAGTGATTCAGTGAAATGGTGAAATGGCTTGCTTCAAAAGTGTGTGCTGTCTTTCTTTGAGCAATGACATCAAGCAATGACAATCTAAAGCAATGACATTAAAATATTTTCTATTGTGACTTAAATCTCCAAACAAGTTGGGCTACTTCATAACATAAAGGGAAATAGCTGGCTGTACTTCAGTATGCAATGGATAATTTCATGTTAGCCACTATCAGTGTTTTCCAAAAAAATGATTTTGCCTCCGTCTTGAAATTGTCAGAGGTGAACAGACTTCTGTATTTAGTTTATGCCAGACATCTTCGTCATAATGAAGTTGTTATGTAGGTGTTGATATTGTGTTTTTTCATTGCAGTTCACTTGGCCTTCTTGTAAAACAGATTAAGTTGTTATGTTTTTTAAATTTCCCAGCCTCTCCCTAATTGACAGTCTTACAAGTCTTTGGTGTAAACGAGACCCCTAATTACTAGCTAACCAGGTATTAGCTGCTATCCAACAGCAGCCCTTGTGAACACAGTTACGGCGGTGTTCGACTCAGATGCATTGTTCCATGAGCTAGACTTCAGTAATTTGCCTTAAGCTGACACACCACAGGAGATGATTTTTCATAGTACATATGGCACTTAGCTTTAATTCAGATGAAACATGCTCAGAAGTGATCTCAGCGGGCCATGGCTGTCAGAGATGTTAAAGACTGGGAGATATTTCCACATGTTAACTGCATGACTATTACCTTTTATTACCTCAGTGAATTGGTGCATATGCTTGTGAAGGGAAACGAATAGCTCTTTAATCATGCTGGGTCATCCTGTGACATAATTTTCCAGGGTTTGGTGAAAAATGTCAAGCGTAGGTTACTGTACACTACCAGTCAATAGTTTGGAATGATTTAGATTTTGTAATGTTTTTGAACAAGGTCTCTTCTGCTCACTGAGGCTGATTTCTTTGATTGGAAATACAGCAAAATTGTATTATTTTGAAATATTATTACAATTTAAAAGCATTATTTTCTATGTTAATATTTTGCTGAATATAATTTATTTCTGCAATCTCAAAGCTGAATTTTCAGCATCATTACTCCTGTCTTCCGTTTCACATGATCTTTCAGAAATTATTCTAATATGCTGATTTGCTGCTCAAGAAACATTTCTGATTATTATCAATGATGAAAACAGTTGTGCTGCTTTATATATTTGTGGAAACCATGGTAAGTTTTATTTTTCAGGATTCTTTGAACAGCATTTATTTAAAAAAAATAATATTTTTGTAACATTATATATCTCTTACTCTCACTTTTAATCAATTTAACATGTTCTTGTTGAATAAAGTTAAAAATAAATAAATAAACAGACCCCTAACTTTCCCGTGGTAATGTATCACAGTTGCCACAAAAAGCAGCACAACTGTTTTCAAAACTGATAATTATTGATTACTGAAGGATCATGTGACACTGAAGACTGGATTAATGATGCTGAAAATTATGCTTTAAGATAACATAAATAAATAACTTATTAAAATATGTATCGTTGGACTAAAGTTCTCTATGGGTTGTTGTTCCATGGACCCTTGCCTCTCTAACTAAACCGGGATTAACAGCAGTGGATGCGTTTGTGACTCAATATTACACAAAGCTGGTATGTACTACTTTTTTATTATGGATGGTTTGATGTGTACTGCTTACTAGGGGTTGCACAGACTAGTCGACTTTAAAAAATCAGAAGTCATTCAACCCCTACTGCTTACACAAATTTAGCAAATACATTCCTTATAAGCTTTCCATCAAAAAACAGCGATCTATCGTCGATGCTTGATGCTTAGACCTTCAGAATGCTATATAGTTTGTCAAGATTAATTTAGTCACGTTTCATTTAATATATTTGTTAACAATGACATGTGCAAACAAAGATCGTTCAGTGCGCTGGCGTCCTGGTGTTAGGTAACAGGTTAAAATATATTACAATAGAAAACTGCTATTTTAAATTCAAATAATATTTTAAGATATGACTGTTTTGACTGTATTTTTTTATATAAAATAAATGCAGCCTTGAATATATATTTAGTCTTTAGACAAACTGCAGACTGCCACCATTTCACTGTTAAAGTTGTATTGAAGCAATTATATTTTCAAGTTGAGTACATAAGTATGCCACCACAACACTTTAAGTTGTTTTAAATGTTTGTTTTGTTGATGATAAACAGCAGTTAATGTTTTCCCAGAAATCTTCTTTTTTTTCTTCTTTTTTGCCAGATTACAAGGTGAGAGAATTCTGAAACTAAATGTTCAATCATTCTCTGTGGCATTGCAAATACGATCATATATATTATGAAGGAATTGGAAAAGAAATCCAGGAGTCCATTTATTCCGACCAAAATCACGTAAAGCAAGTTGTAATTATAACTTCTGAGCCCTTAAATAGGAATTTCCCAGCAGGACTTTCAGGCAGGATTCTCATGCTCTTGTGTTACATCATTTGAGCCTCGCTGCCTTACATCATTAAAGACTCTTGGCAGTACTGTAAGAATTTGCCGACTCTCGTCAGTCTTGATGTTTTGGTCAATACTTCAATTTATGGTGCTTCTTACACATAGAAAGCTATCTCTTAATTCATGTTCAACCTGTCATTTCCCATGCACAGTCTTCTTTACCCATGTCCACAGGCAATAGCAAGAGGGTGAAAGAGGTCTAAATGTGTTGGCCAGCTGTGGTGAGGCTAAGGCAGTAAGGCTAAACTCAGTTTAGAGACCAGGAAGCAGGGTGCACCCATCTTTACTGGCAGGGTTTGCTCACTGCAGGGACATCAGCACCTCAGGAAGCCAAGCCTGGCCTCAGCACTCCAGGGGCAGGGATGTGGCATGTTTACACACCTGGTATATTTATGGACCCTGCCATGGGGAGACACTGAGTGTGAGGGATCCGACTCTTTACAATTGGCCACTCTCTTTCCCTCAATACTCAATTTAAATTATGTTGCCTTCAGAGCAGCATTTACAAGAACCTTCTTCTGTGAAGAAAGATTAGAATGATGACTATGAAGCCTATACATTTACCAGTTATTGTATGCTTGTGATAGATGTCAAACTGTTACTGTATGAATCAAGAAAACAATGAACACCCTTATTTTAGTATCATTGATATTCTATTTTAGTTGTATTAATTTGAATGTTTTGTCATTTTTTTATTTGTTTTTATTACTTTAGTAATTGTTATTTGTGTAATTTGTATTAGTTTTAGTCAGTTTTTGTCTGTCTGTTTTTATTATGTAGTTTTAGTTTTTATCTAATTTTAATTTAGTACTTTAATTTAGGGCTGTAGCTATCGAATATTTTAGTAGTCGAGTATTCTACCGAAAATTCCATCGATTAATCGGATAAGAACAACTTTTTCTTTATTAAAGAGCAATCCTAAACATACAAGAGAAAATAAGGCAGGTCTCTTAAAATGAACAAGTAATTAGCATTTTTATTGCTGAAAATGCATATATTAATTACTGTAAAAGCTAAACCCATTTAGTGCATTTAATTGCCATATTACAATCAAAATGCAAATACAAATATAAAAATCTATTTCAAATTACTTTAAAAAGGTAAACATAGTACAACCTAAAACTAAGACATACATCATAATAAGAGTAATTCAAAAATAATAATAAAACCTAAACATTGTGCAACTTAACTTAAACAAGTTTCAGTCTAACTACAGTTCAGACATGACACACGCCTTTACTGTCTTCTTTTATAAGGCTTTTGTGGCTTTTGTAAGAGACACAATTTAGTGGACAGGAAGCTAACGTGGAACTAAAACAAGAGTCCATAAACATAACATTTATTAACACATTTTTCAGCAACATGAATTTAAAGTTATTTGGAGATTAAACCCTCTTAAATGTATATCTGCATACTGGTGTGTGTGTGTGTGTGTGTGTGTAATCCTTTTAAAGAAGCAGGGTTGCAAACACAGTGCACAAACTTTTTGCACGCAAAAAAAATACATTTAGGTGTTATAATAATTATAGCTATGATTAAAGAAAATGGCAATTATAAAGTTGTGTTTTATTTTCTGTGACCTAATGTTATTTCCTCAGAAATTCTGTGTTGTGCATCTGGTTATCAAATGAAGGCATAAAACATAATTTACTTTATCTTTAAATGTCTGAAAATGAAACTTTTTGGCAAACAAAAGGGAATTCACTATTAAAGTTAAAACATGGAAGAAATGTTGTTTGATCATTCCTCAAAAATTTTAGTTTTCATAATTGTATTAGTAGTAGTAGTATGAACATTCTACTGAACAATAGTAATTTTGTTCAGTAATGAAAATTTGTGATTAGTAATGAAATAGTAATTTCTGATGCAATGTCTTCAAATTAAACCAGACTTTTATTTTGACGGGTTGCCGTGAATACCTTGACATTTCTGTTTGAATGTGATATGACACTAGTTTACTCAAATTAAATGGTGAAATTCTCATGAAGTGACTCTCAGAGCAGTTCTGGAGATGATGTTCATGTGTTTGTGTCCTCATTGAGACAGCAGATGCTTAAATCACTGCGAGCGTCATGTGTGCTTCAGTGTGTGTGTGTAGTAAAGGAAAACGTGTGTCTCTGCCATACATTCATACAGAGATATGACCACGTAATATGAGTTAATGCTCATCAGATCGCTTAAATCAGTGGAAAATGAATAGAAATTGTGATTATGTGTAAAGAAGCATCAAGTAAACGTATAAAATATATAAACCCTGGCAAAGCTATTATTATCATTATTATCATGTGAGCAGAGCATAGCTGGGAAAAGATCAGTGAAGGAGATTTTAACAGCGTTGCCCAGAACAGCTGTACTACAGCATGCCACAGCACAGTAACGCTACTGCAAACAGGAACAAGTATACTACGAAGAAGTTTCCTGTCGGCACGTTATTTTGAGCAGACTCTGCTTTTCTGGTGAGCAGAAGCGGTAACTGAGCAGTATGCACATTGATAGAGAGGAATACTGAACAGAGTGTCACACGGTGCAGTGATGACGGTTGGAAGAGAGTGAAACCTGACACTGCTGGGCGTTGCGGTGCGTATATATATATATATATATATATATATATATATATGCGTGTGTGTGTGTGTGTGGTTTCAAATTTCATGTCTGTTTCATGTCTGTTTTATATGTGCTTGTGTAAGTGTAATTTGCTAAACAGAAGAAGGTCAATTGCTAGACTACTTCTATAAGTGGATGGCCTATTTACATGAAAAAACGGGCCCATGACACAGTCTTGCTGAACACCTAACAATTATGTGTTTAAGAAATAATTTACCGTTGCTCTCAAAATTGAGCTAGCAAATCTAGGACAGTGTGCCGAGATGTAATGAAGACACCAAGACATTTAAATGTAATCATTTCGCAGATGATTTTATCCAAAGCGACGTACAAATGAGGAGAATAGAAGCAATCAGACCATCGAGAGAGCAACGGTATAAAAGTGCCATGACAAGTCTCAGTTAGTCTAGCACAGTACACATAGCTAGGTTTTATTTATTATTTTTGTTTTTAATATAATATAATATAATAGGTAAGTGTTAGTATTAGTTGGTCAGGTGCTGGCGAAAAGATGTGTGTTTAGTTGTTTTTTGAAAATGGCTAAAGACTTTTAAAGACCCAAGAGAGCAATACAATGTTCCAGTCTGGAGAGAACAAGGGCTTGGACAAGGAGTTGTGCGGCTTGCTCTGACAGGAAGTGTCTAATCTTCCAAATGTTGTATAAGGCAAATCTGCAGGACCGGGCCGTAGTATCAATGTGGTCTGTGAAGCTTAACTGATCATCGATCACAACTCCAAGGTTACTGGCTGTCCTGGAAAGAGCTATGGTTGATGGTGAAGAGATGGGTTGGCTGAGACCAAGAGCAGTTCTGTCTTAGCAAGGTTGAGCTGAAGGTGATGGTCCTTCATCCAGCTAGAAATGTCACTCAGACAGGCTGCAATTCGAGCAGCTACCATTGGATCATCTGGTTGGAATGAGAAGTAGAGTTGAGTGTCATCAGCATAGCAGTGATAAGAAAATCCATGCTTATGAATGACCGGTCCTAATGATAACATGTAGATGGGGAAGAGAAGTGGTCCAAGCACTGAGCCTTGAGGAACACCAGTAGCAAGAAGTTGTGACTTAGAAACCTCACCCCTCCTAGACACCTTGAATGACCAATCTGAGAGGTAAGACTCGAACCACAGGAGCGCGGTTCCTGAGATGCTTCTCTTTCTGAGTGTGGACATGAGGATCTGGTGGTTAACTGTGTCAAAAGCAGCATACAGATCCAGCAAGATGAATACTGAGGATTTGGAAGCTGTTCTTGCCAGTCTCATTGCCTCAGTAATCGAGAGTAGGGCAGTCTCAGTTGATTGGCTGCTTTTGAAGCCAGATTGGTTGTTGTACAGAAGGTTGTTCTGTGCAAGAAACAAATAGAATTGGTTGAACACAACTTGCTCAAGTGTTTTTGCAATGAATGGAAGAAGGGATAAACTGATCATGTAGTTTTCAAAAAGTTCTGGATTTAGAGAGGTTTTTTTTTAAGCAGTGGGCTCACCCGAGCCTGCTTAAATGCAGTGGAAAATATACCAGTGTGAAGAGAGGTATTGATAATGTTAGTAAGCGCAGGTATGACTGAAGAAGAAATGACTCGGATGAGGTGAGTGGGGATAGGATCAAGTGGACAAGTAGTGGGATTATTGGAAAGGATGAGTTTGGAAACTTCCGTCTCCGAGAGAGGAGAAAAGGAGGTGAGAGAGTGTGCATTTGTCGTTATGAAGTTATTATCAATATGTTTTGAGCCTCTATCAATTAAGTCATCTGGTGCAGGAGGTATAAAACATGTCATACAGACCATAGTCAGGTAAACATAGATGCAGATGAAATTGAGTCTGTGCCATAATATGTCATGGATGTAGCAGGGAAGAGTTGAGGCTTGGATCTAGTTGCAGCAATTTTAATAAGCAGCCAAAAAATCCACAAACTCTACAGAATTAGAGCAGCCATATCACCCTGCAGCCCAAAACTGGTTGCCCACTGAAGCTAAGCAGGGTTGAGTCTAGTCAGTTCCTGGATGGGAGACCTGGGAAAAATAGGTTGCTGCTAACACCTAGTGAGGCCAGCAGTGCGTGCTCACCCTGCGGTCTGTGTGGGTCCTAACGCCCCAGTGTAGTGACGGGGATGTGTTGTAAACTTTCTTCTTCTAAAGTGTAGAAAACTCAGAAGAGAAGACCAGGAGACTTCGGATTCGATCGTAGGATTCTTTATTGAAAAACCCCAAGCTGATGGTAGCTGCAGTCATCGAAATCTCATCTTAAGTCATTTTTACAGGGTATCTTTATAGGCAGAATTGGAGGAGAGACTTTTTGGAGGTTGGGACAAAACATCAAATAAACATACATCTGAGGGCAATAAACCTAACGAATCCACGTCTGGCCAGGACAAAGCCATTTGCAGATCAAAGGTTGAATCTCTCAGTAGTCTGACTCATTGATCTTACCATTATCATAGAGACAAAAAGCACAGCTGTCCCAAGCCCAAATGGTCAGGAAATGATCTCAAGCACCTTTGCCCCGACACCTCTTAGTCAGGAAGTGAATTCAAATCAAACATAGAATAAAATTTGTAATCCCACAATTCCCCGTTTGAGAGTTCTAATAACTCTCACAAAATACAAATTTAGACACTTAAAAGTTAATTATTGTAACTTGTGATCGTTACAGGCACATTGTACATGTTCTGTGTTGCTTATATGTAATTGCATGCTGACACAGAAACAAAACATGCAATTAGGGTCCGTGAAGTTCTTACGGGTAATAATCTTTTCTGGTTGGAACTGTCATTTCCTCGTGAGAGGCGGGCGTCATTTGCTGAAAGAAAACACTTGATACTAACAAGTTTCCGAACCATGAAGAATTATCTTCAGTCATCTGGTGTAATTTTGCTGAAAGATCAAGAGTACGAAAATCTTGATCATGTTGATGGATGACTGAAGTTCCCGTATGTGAGTCTCTGCGTTGTGTATTTTTTCTTTTCTTCTGCTTCTTCTTTCTTTTCTCTTTCTTGTGTGATAGTTGGCTCGGCAATGGGTCTAGTTGTTTTCTAGAGGTTGTGGCTTTATCCGCAGGTGAGAAGGGTGGTGCATATGGATCTCAGGACAGCCATCAGGTGGTATCTGCACAGAGGAAGAAAGAAACACAAACCAGAGAGACCAACGGCACAGAGCAGTATTTGTAGAGTCTGCAAACATTAGGGTTGTATCCTCTGTTCAAAATATAGTCTGCTATGGTTGTTCCTTCTTTCCCTATTTCTTAATTCCTGCGACACCTAAAGAACAGTGAGGAAAGGATGGACTAATGGAGGGGAAAGGCCTATGAGGAAATCTTCACCTCAGGGTTGGCCCCCGAAGCCTGTTGCTTTCGGTTCTTCCCTGGGCTCCTCACTGGTTCTTGTGTCTGCCCTATCCTATCCCTGCAGGGGGAGGAACAACCTTAAAGTGTGTCACATGAGTCCAAGTTTTCCTTCCCTGACCCAATACTGCAGCTGCTGTAATCAACATCACTTGATGTGGTCCGTACCACTTAGGCTCTAATGGCTTGTTTTTGAACGCCTTTATCATGACCCATTGACCTGGGACGATTGTGTGTCCACCTTCTGGTGGAGTCTGCCAACACGACTCAACTCTCTCTTTGGCACTCTGCACTGCCTTTGTGAGGTTTTCACAGTAAGCGATCAGGGCATCTGAAACAATGTGCACATCAGCATTTCTAAGATCAACCTGTCCTGATGCTTGTGGCCTATAGGGACAGTGAAGGTTCCACTTAATCTTCAACATTCTAGACACTTCCTTGACTACCTGTCCTGTGAAGTGGGTACCTTGATCTGAGTCAATGCAATCTGGTAATCCCCATCTGGGAATGAAATCAGTGACAAGACATTTAGCAGTATGTGCAGCTGTAGCACGCCCTGTTGGATAAGCTTCTACCCATCTTGAGATCAATGTTCTTCTAAATTCAGTTAAATGTGTGTGTGCTGCCGGTAAACTCTGAGATAGTCTCTCTATATCTTTAGGACATAAAGCGTTGGCAACAGTTTGTATTTGCACAACAGAAGAATTGGGAGGAACACTATCAGTTTCCTCAACATTGACTGAATTTACAGGCACATCAGTTACTGATTGGAGAGCTACATCTGTTTCAAAGACTGCTTGTAAATCAGGGTAAATGTTATCAGGCTGACTAACTCCCACATCAGCTTTGGCTGCAGCTTTCTTGAGGTTCAATTTCTTAGTCAAAGTGGACACTCTAGCACGAAGTTCATCGTTCTGTTTCTCTAGCCCTGAGTTACGCTGAGACTGTTGTGTAGCTAATGTTAAACTGAATTCTCTGTAACAACAGATAATGCCTTTCACATTGTTCTTACGAATACTTGCTCCTAGTACCTTTTTACACTCATCTACCGACCAAGTCTTGTCTGGATGAATCTCATATTTCTGCGTTAGTTTTTGTCTAACTTTTTCAGTGACTATTAGGTCCATTTGTTCCCCTAATAGTGTTTTGAATTCACTATCTGCCCACAAAGGAGTTGCAAGACCACTCTTTTCTGTGGTTGGAATCAGTCTAGCATTCATTCTAACCATTTTGTAAGTTTCTTCGGTACCACATAAACAAAACAAACACTTCTCTGATCAACAGAGGGTACACTTGTTTTTTAGCACGTAATGCCAAAAATCTTCCCTGCCTGAAAGAACAGAGGATAACCAAAAATTAGCACGTAATGCTAACCTTCCCTGCCTGAAACAGAGGATAACTCATTTTTAGCACGTAATGCCCAAAATCTTCCCTGCCTGAAAGAACAGAGGATAAACTTTCATCTCTAAAATAAAAAACTTTAGAGGATAAACTCTTCCCTGCCTGAAACAGAGGATAAACTTCCCTGCCTACAAGAACAGAGGATACTTTCATCTCTAAAATAAAAAACTTTAGAGGATAAACTCTTCCCTGCCTGAAACAGAGGATAAACGTCCCTGCCTACAAGAACAGAGGATAAACCAAAATTATTAGCATGAAATGCTAACCTTCCCTGCCTGAAACAGAGGATAACTTTTAGTTAAACAAACCCTACAGATGTATGTTAACTCTTCTCTGACGGCACAGAGGATACACTGGTCTTAGGTTCTTTTGGATTAGAGACAGCCACTCACCACAACCCTTGGTTGAGAGAAAAATTCAGTCTGGGAATCCTTGTTCAGCTTGAAGTTTCGCTGGATTCCAAAAGATGCAGATCTTTGTTTGAGCTTGAAGTTTTTCAGGTGAGGAAGCTGGAACTCTATCCGGGTCCACGGCACCATCTGTTGTAAACTTTCTTCTTCTAAAGTGTAGAAAACTCAGAAGAGAAGACCAGGAGACTTCGGATTCGATCGTAGGATTCTTTATTGAAAAACCCCAAGCTGATGGTAGCTGCAGTCATCGAAATCTCATCTTAAGTCATTTTTACAGGGTATCTTTATAGGCAGAATTGGAGGAGGGACTTTTTGGAGGTTGGGACAAAACATCAAATAAACATACATCTGAGGGCAATAAACCTAACGAATCCACGTCTGGCCAGGACAAAGCCATTTGCAGATCAAAGGTTGAATCTCTCAGTAGTCTGACTCATTGATCTTACCATTATCATAGAGACAAAAAGCACAGCTGTCCCAAGCCCAAATGGTCAGGAAATGATCTCAAGCACCTTTGCCCCGACACCTCTTAGTCAGGAAGTGAATTCAAATCAAACATAGAATAAAATTTGTAATCCCACAGATGCTATACTGTAAAAAGCACCATCCTTCGGATGAGATGTTAAACCGAGGTATTGACTCTCTGTGGTCATTAAAAATCCCAAGTCCTGGACAAATTTCCCCACTTGCCTCTGACCATCATGGCCTCTTAATCATCCCCATACACTGATTGGCTTCATCACTCACCAGTAAGCTAGTGTGTGGTGGGCATTCTGGCGCAATATGGCTGCCATCGCATCATCCAGGTGGATGCTGCACATTGGTTTTGGTTGAGGAGATTCCTGCCCTTCTATGTAAAAGCGCTTTGAGTACCCAGAAAAGCACTATATGAATGTAACAAATTATTATTATTATTATTATTACAGCTTTGCAAAGACAACTACTGAAGACTCAAGACACAAACACATGGCAATATATACACATACAGTATAATCCTTGCCGATTAATATTATTAACATATTTGCTTAACCATTTTAATATGGCTTTTGGTTGCTTTTAGTCAGAAAACATAAAGAAAAGGACTCATAAAGCAAGATACTATAATTTCACATACCTGGCCTATCACTTGAAGCAAACGTCTATCCCTTCTTAAAAGTCTGTGCTAAAAGAGAGCTGCCTGTTGTGCCATTTAATTAAGCCAACTGTTGTAGCCTACATCAGGTGTTCTCCCTTTTTCTTAATTTGTATATACACTGTTTGAATGACAGCTTGGTAAATCTGTTGGTGATCAAATATTCAATATTGCTACTCATCATAAGTAACTTACTTCATACATTATCAACGCAGTGGGAGATGTTGAAACTAATATCACGAAATTTATGTCTCTATAATGAGTGGTATACCAGATATAATGATTCTATAAAGATTGATGTATCAGAAGGGAGGCTAGCCTCCCCTGCAAGATTTCTTTTCTCAACAATCCTCAGCGCTGAAAGTGAACGTTCGATGCTGATTGGCTATTTTTTTATGAGGCATGAGATCTCAGCTCTCCCCGGCCTCCCCCTCCCCTTCTCACTTAGCGGTTGTAATTACATCAGCAGATTTGGCACATTCACATTTTGCGTTAGAAAATTACAGCTGTGAAATTACAAACACATTACAATTACGAGACTCATTTTGAGACATGAACTCAAATGAATTGTGAATTTAATTAACATTAAATAGACCTCCTCCTCCCATTTTCACGTCAAAATTTTGGGGAGGCTGAGCCTCCCTTGCCTCCCCCGACGAGCCGCCACTGAACTCAAGAACACAGAAACCATAGAACCAAGTAAACTTCACAAGTTGGGGAAGTCATGGGATAATGGTTAGATAGTCTCAGGTCCGGCAGGGATTGTAGGTGGGGGGAGTGAATGTACAGCATTCTCTTCCACCTTCAGTACCACGACTTAGGTGCCCTTGAGCAAGGCACTGAACCCCCAACACCTCCCTGGGCGCTGCAGCATAAATGGCTGCCCACTGCCCCGGGTGTGTGTTCACGGTGTGTGTGTGTTCTCTGCTGTATGTGTGCACTTAGGATGGGTTAAATGCAGAGCACAAATTCTGAGTATGGGTAACCATACTTTGCCACATGTCACGTCACGTTTTCACTTTCAATAAGAGTCTTTAGATAGAATTAGATAGAATGTGACGGATAAAAGTACAGTTCCTTTGATTCTTCAGGGAACCAAACATTGCCCAATAAATATTATCTAACGGCTTAACTTTATATCTTTCCCTCACAGCCTAGTTTTAGTTTACATCTACTTAATTATGGCATCTACCTTGACTAAGGCTTGTAAAAAGTAGAGCAACACAATGATTGAAATGCTCAAATGTGTACTGGTACACACTGTGCTTCTTTTGAAGAATTTAATTTACTGGACATCATCTTGCAAGCATCCCCACCCATTTCCATCTGAGCAAATGCTTCATCGCCCATGGGTGGACTGAGCTAAGCTCAAAGGGGATGTATCTGAGCATTACTCAGGGACAGGACAACTTACATCTGGAGCTTTTGACCACACACAGGTTTGATTTGGTTTAATTTAAACAGAATTACAAGAAAATTAATAAGCAAGTTAGAGTAAATTGTGGAATAAATGTGATTTGTTTAAGGCTCGTAATTATATGGGAGTGTGTCCTAAGCTATTAAGATTGAATGTGGAAACCTACAAATTATGATGATGCTGAGGGAAATGATGATGCTTATGAGGTCACTGACTATGCAGAAAAATCTATGTGGTTGAGGATGATTATGAGGATATTGCACAAGATGTTTGAAAAAGCCACAAATGCCTTTCCCCTACGATTAACTGAATCTACAGACAATTCCATAATCTTACACTTAGTGTCATCACAATTTCCGCTAATGCTTCTGTGCATTTTCTCCAGACTAGTTATCTTCAAGTGACATATGTGTAATATATTGCATTACAGCCCAAGGTAGTCTCCCCTACTGACTCAAACCCTTCTAAAATCACCAGACACTGCCAGCCTAACCATCTTAGTCAATCTGGAAGAGCTGTCACTGTTTCAATGCTTTTTAAACTTAAAGCATGTGAAATTTCATATTATCCAGGTTTTTTTACCCTACTTGACTGTAATTCTACAAAACATGATGGTAGAAAATGATTACTGTGGGTTTCCTCCAACTAGTAATATTGTCTAAAGTCTGGCTTAATAATAATACATGTATTATTATAATAAGTATTTTCCATTGTCAGTGTTCCAAATGGCAGCATTTCAGTATTCAACAGCACGTTTTAAAAGAAGTAAAAAAAAAAAACATTTTCCTTGTGACTGTGCATCCGGAGTGTTTTCCACTGTGTTTACCAAACGGTGCATCCAGAGTTTCAGCAGGAACTGTAGGACATAAACTTAACATGTTGTATATATGGACACTTTTGTTCAAGGATGCTGAAACTAATTCATTGTCCGTTATTTTAATACTTACAGTTAAACTAAAACAAAATGAAAAAAAGTTTTTTTTTTTTTTTTTTTTTTTCAGTTAATGTTTATTTTAACTTTTTGTACCATAGCCACTGTATAATAATAACCATGGCAATGAAGAACTTCAAAATTCATGTCTGTTTTAAGTGTTTTTGTGTAACTGTAATTTGCAAAACAGAAGGTAAATTACTAGACTACTTCTGTAAGTGAGTGGCCTACTTACTTGAAACACGGACCCATGCCAGAGCCTTGCTGAACTCCTAAAAACTATGTGTTTAAGAAATCATTTACCTTTGCTGAAAATGTTGACATTTATTAACGAATGCTGAGAGAATATAGTATGCGCCTACAACATTATAAGATCAATATTTAAAAAAAGTTCCTCTGAAAATAAAAATGGTCATGCCCTCGTTGCATTGTAAAGCCATATACTACTTTTTTTCTTCTGCAGAATAATTAACATTCACAATAAATGACAATGAATGTTGCCCAAAATATCTAGCCTCAAAAAGGATGTAAAACCATTACAATTGCCGTAATTTAAAAAACAAGTCCATACTCGTCTATATTCTTCTGAATTCATATGGTAGCCTTGTGTGAGAAAAGTAAAAAATTAAAGCAGTTATCTACCGACAATTTTCAAAAAAGTGTTAATTGCTGTAATCGGGTCACCAAATGAGTGTTAAACTTGAGAATCAGATCAGTGTGATTTGTTAATTAATCATTCAGTGTGGCATTTCACAAAAGCATCAATAGCTAACTATGGTTGTTAGTTATATTGAACTTTATTGGTAACAACGGAACTTGCGACAATAGTTGCTTTTTGGAAATACACTCCAGATCAACTGAATAATCGAAAGGATTCATTGGAGTCCTTGTTCTCTTGTCCTTTAATGAAGAGAACAGATGTCAAGATTTTCAGTGAATAACAGCTTTACTTTGGTCTGTTCCACACAATTATATATAGTAATATATAGACACAGAATGTAGTACGCAAGTTACATGGGTTAATTTAATCGCACATAATGGTGGTTTGTGACACCATTTTCATTGCATGAAAAAATATATTGGACAGTCTTTAAACTTCTGCAAAATCGAATTACACAAGAGCTAGTAAACACAGTATCATTTTTGAGTGAACTACTGTATTCAAGACACTGAACTTACTCACTTGAACTACAGTCAATATTGCTGCCCAAATTAGTTTAACAGGCTTGTTTTTGTTGGTGTCCACAAAACAGGAGACTGATGAAGCTTGTTCTCCTTTTAGAGAGGTGTATGTGGACACTTTGGTCACACTGAAGGTCACACTGAATCACCAAACCTGGAAACATGGACACTAAATCTCTTAAAACCTCATCATTTTAAATGGGAATGAAATACTAAATCACTTGTGTGGTTCTTCCTTTATGCCCAAATATTTGGAATTTTTTACCAATTAAAGTGAAAGAGGCTCCTAGCATTTATATTTCTCAAATGAATATTAATTGATAATGTGTTCAATATAAATGTAACTGATATTCTGAACTTCTTAGGCGGTTTATGAATATAATTTATATTGATATTGTTTGAAATTGTATTGGCAATGTATGATTGCTTGTTTAATGCTCATTAAGCTTTAAATTCCAGTTCCAGTTACGCATGTAACCATGGTTCCCTGAGAATAGAGAACGAGACGCTGCATCCTCTAGAGGCGCTGTGGGAACAACTTCAGCGTGACCGGTGTCTGAAGCATGAATGAAAAAACAACAATGCACTTGACATTGGCAGGTGGAAGCCTATGATGTAAGCAAATGAGCAACTGCGGGAATTAAAATGGCACCTGAGGAAAACGTCATCCTCTTTTTTTCTAAGGGGACACAGACAGGAATGCCGAAGCATGGCCAAGAGATGCAGCGTCTCGTTCCCTATTCTCAGGGAACCATGGTTACATGCATAACCTGAGACGTTCCCTTTCGAAGGGAACTCTACGCTGCATCCTCTAGATGGTGCTGTGGGAACAGTATTCTAATGCCACCATGCTGAGGGATGAGTGTCTGAATAGCTGGATTCCTAAGTCACAGACTCAAGGAACATCATCCCTGCCCAGCAGATCTAGAGCCAAAACCTCCCTACAGGCAAGCTCAAAGCTCGCCATCATAGACTAGCTCACCAAGTATGGCTCTCAGAGTGGAGGTCTCAGGAAAATGACTCTCTAGACGAGAAGAGACTATCTACACTCTATGCTACAAACAGGAAGTGAGACTCAAGAAAGAGCCTGTATATAATACTGCCTAGGCGGAGCTCTCAAGAGCAGAGGCTTCAGCAGAATGACTCCCTTAAATGAGAGGAAGCCTAGCAACACTCGATCCAGGTATGGGAACTCTTAAGAGTGGAGGTCTCAGCATAATGACTCTCTAAGTGAGAGGAGACCTGACTACACTCATGGCTAGAGACAGCTAGTGAGGCTCACAATAGAGCCTACATACTAGTAGTTCTGCCTAAGTGGAGCTCTGGAGAGCGGAGGCTTTACCTGAATGACTCTCTTTAATGAGAGGAAGCCTAGCAACACTCGATCCAGGTAGAGGAACTCTTAAGAGTGGAGGTCTCAGCATAACAACTCTCTAAAGTGAGAGGAGACCTAGCTACACTCAACGCCAGAAGCAGTTAGTGATCCTCAAAAAGTGCCTACATACTCATATTACTGCCAGAGACGGAGTTCTGAAGAGAGGAGGCTTCAACAGGACGAATCTCTAAACGAGAGGAAGCCTAACAACTCAACCCTAGTGGAGGGGCTCTTGAGAGTGGAGGTCTCAGCATAACGACTCTTTAGAACAAGAGGAGACCTGACTACATTCAGCACTAGAGACAGTTAATGAGGCTCCAAAGAGCCTACACATTAATACTGCCTAAGCGGAGCCCTGGTGAGCGGAGGCATCAAAAATGACTCCTAAATTGTGTGGAGAGAGAGAGAGAGCAGAGAGAGAGAGAGAGAGGAGAGAGAAGAGAAGAGAAGAGAGATTAACAATGCTCAATCCTGGTAGGGGAAATCTTAAGAGTGGAGATCTCAGCATAACGACTCTCTAAAGCGAGAGGAGACCTGGCTTCACTCTATGCCAGAGGCAGTTAGTGAGGCTCAGAAGAAAAGAGCCTACACACTCGTATTACTGCCAAAGACGGAGTTCTGAAGAGCGGCGGCTTCAGCAGTATTTCTCTGTTAAACAAGAGGAAGCTAGCAACACTCTGTCACGATGTCTGGTTGTGGTGCCCTGGACTGGCCACTTGAGGGCGCCTTCCCCCTGTCACTGTTACATGTTTGAACTCTGTTTTCCATAGTCCTTTGCTTATTTAGTCTGTATTGGTCATTAACACCTGTAGGTCATTTAGCTCATTATCCATTTCTACTTATACCATGCTCACTCTGTCTGTTGTTGCTGCAGTATTGTTTGGTCATGTTGTATTTTTCTCTTCCCTGTGTCTTGAACCATTCTTTATTACGTTTCGATCTGTTTGGGATTATTTTTACATTAAACAAATTGCACTTGGATCTAACATTGTTTTCTCCTGATTCCCCGTGACACACTCAGCCCTAGTTGAGGGGCTTTTAAAATAGCCCTGGAGAGCTCTTAAGAGTGTAGATAACGACCTCCTAAAAAGAGAGGAGAACTGACTGCGCTCAGCGCTAGAGACAGTTAATGAGGCTCAAAAGAGCCTACACATTATTACTGCCTAAGCGGAGCTCTGGAGAGTAGAGGCTTTCGGCATAATACTCTCTAATGAGAAGCCTAAAAACACTCACCCTTTTCTTTTTAAATACACTTGCATTAAACCCGGTACCATTAGAGAACTTCCTCCTGGATCAGACGATGTAAGTGACAACACATCCTACTCCAGCAGTTCACCTTCGTCAGCCGCCGACGAGACGCGGAGCGAGATTGGCTGTTTCTCAATTCCAAGAACGCAAAGAACAGACTCGTGTCTTGCCAGGCTTCCTTGGAAGAATGAACTCGGAAGGACATAGAACACACATGGTTAATGATGACGTAGAGCGAGAACACAAGGACGCAAGATTGCTGAAGAACGTATATTGAGAAACAGCCATTAACTCCTCTCAAACCCGTCACCAAGCTCCATCTGCGATCCCCACGATCTCAGTCTCCTCGCTGCCTCAGCAACGGCTGGACCTGAGCCGCGAGGGGCAGATGATTTCCCCAATTCACTCGAGAAAAGGGACAAACGAGAGCGGAGCTTTTTCAAAGAAAAACGCTCACAATTAACTCACTCTATTCCCTCGAGAACAGAGCGTGCGTGCTCTTCGCCCAAACACATAACTCATAGCACTCACACTTCAGAAAAAAACGTCCCCTGAAGACAAAAAAAGAGGATGACCTGTTTGCCCTATTTATTCCCGCTGTCGCTCATTTGCTTAAGTCATATGATTCCACCTGCCAATGTCAAGTACATTGTCGTTTTTTTCATTCATGCTTCAGACACCGGTCACACTGAAGGCATTCCCATAGCACCCTCTGGAAGATGCAGCATAGAGTTCCCTTCGGAAGGGATTAAGTATACTGAATTTAAATTCAAAGGAATGTGTGTAAACCCACTAAGTTTGCAAAAACATTTCCCAGGATGCCATTAACTGTTGAATTTTTCACTTGCATTTTATTTATACCCCCTGACTTTAATTCCAATTAAAAGTGAAAATCATCAAATTCTCAAACTTTTTTTCTGTCTGAGTAGAGTTGCATTTATTTCTGTGTAGTGCGAGTACATGACCAGGTCAACATCTGTCCAAGTTAGCTGATTAATGAATGTAGAAACAGCACGGGAATATGAATCATACATCATGCCCCCTACTATCATTATGTTTTGTTGATGAATCTGGTTTGGTGAACCCTGATCTGGTAGCCTTGAATTCACCCATGGGATGTTTATGATATCTGTGCTGAACACACAACTCTATAACAGCCCAAAGCACTAGGTCAAAGGCAACTAGAAGAGAGGGTGTACGTGTCCGCCACGAGCGGGGATTGGCAGGACTACACATTTTCATAAGTTTGGGTTGTTTGAATGATTTGTTGATCATAGCCAATTAAACTGATTGGAGGTCATGTTCTCTAAATGCTGATCAAATGTGTTTTTCAGAGGACGTGCAATGTGGAGCACAACAGAATGCAATTTCTAAAAGTTTAATTCTATTTTGAACTGGAGAGCATATTAAAGATGCAGCGCTCATATATTAAACTTGAAAAAACAGCATGAGACACGTCAGACAAAGACGTCCATCTGCATCTGCATACAGGGACCAGCATTTAACAGCAGGGCCTGAATCCAAGAACACTCAGCCAAGGTTATTTAGACCAAATATTTATAACCTTCTATTGCGTAATACAAGCTCAGTTTACTCCAAAATTATGATCTGCGGATTATAATAATGACAGAAAATACTGACAGTAATTTTGGTGAATTTGTTATGAAAACATTACACTAAATCACACACTGACACTATGTTAAAATCCTCACAGAGAAGCTAGAAAAGTTCAAAGCACAGCTACTACAAATATTGAGGATAAAACTAGTCAGATAAGCTAGTCAGCTTTATGAGGTGTGGAAGATCTAGCAGACCATCTTGACTAGTGGCCAGAGATTGGTCTGTTGCTTTCATCAGAAGATCCATTTAAACCTTTAGTTTAAACTCAAAGCATTGGTGCATTTTTGGTATAACTGGAAGTTACAGTTAATATATATACATACATACACACAGTATATGCACAAATGCACACGTGATGTGTGACTTGACATTATTCTCTCTTTAAAAAAAATGTTTGACAAGCTTAAACCAATGTGTGACATGTCAAAACCACTACCATTGTGAGTACTGGAACCATCTACACTGGAAGCCTTCTACATCACAGTTTGCAGAGTACAGCTTCGTTTTCTGCTTGGTGCCATATTTTTCACCATGGACACACCGAAATATAAAATAATCGCTGCAAGATTTATCTTTGAACCAAAGATAGAAAAGGTTATTCTTGTGGAAAAGAAGTGCACTTAATTGCATTAAATATGTTCTTGTAGTGTTCTTGTCTGCAGTATATATATATATATATGTAATTGAATCCTACTTAAGTGGGTCAAAACGTGCTCCTGCATTTATTATAAATTTATACTAATTATGCATTTTTTTACAGCAATTAAGTGTCCCAAAACATCTTCAGCTTTCAGTAAAGAACATAACTACACTATTTCTGTAATAAGTCCTCTTTTTAAAAGTATGTTGAAGTGTACTTTTATTTTAACAGCATTGATTTTATTAATGTGAATAAAAAAGAATAAGAAAAAATGGGCTTCAGCCTCGATTTCCACAGCGATTTTGCAGACAGGAAGTGAGAAAGCAGCTTTGGGATTCGAATCATTTCCCTGAGTCGGTGCAGGATTAATACCAGATGCTGCTGCAGTGTAACCATCGCTGGCTGAAGGCCCCCACTATAGGGAAGGACCCGGCTTGGCAAGCGGACAGCAGGGAAAGAGTGTATCCCTTCAGCCCTGACTCACCATATCTCAGACGTAGCTCATACGTCACACACGCTAATCAGGAACTGCTGTGCAATTATGCAATATGTAAAAAATATCTCTCTATGTGTGTGTGTGTGTGTGTGTGTGTACGTGTGTGTGAGGCAGCACATATGGGTAGGGGTGTGTTTAGGTACCATTGTCGCTCAGGGTGGATGCAGTGCAGATGCAGTGCGTTTTATCAGATCCAGATGAACCAATGAGAGTGAAGTAAGTTTTCACTATACAACACCAGCGTACATCTATGCATTGATGACGCTGTTTGCTCAGTTTAAAGAAGGAAAGGGAAGCTACAGTGGTTTTATAATGTAGGGGGTTACAGAGTTCATTGGAATACAATCATAAACACCTAAACCACAAGACTACGATTTAAGGAAATGAAATTTGCATACGGTGCAAACCTCAAACCAGGAAGTGGCTTGTCTCACTTAAAATATGAACTGCATGATGTGCATCGTAAATGGCAAAAGCCAGGTTCTCTTTTTACACAACAAAATGTTTTGGAACAACAACAAAACAATAAACAAACAAACAAATGAAGAAGCAATTCAGTGGTTGAGAATTTTTAACAATCACAATAATAATGTGTTATATTAAATATGATTAAATATTATTTCATTTAAATAATAATCACCTCAATAATAATAATAATGTCCAAAATCCATCCGATAATCTAATAAAACATGATCCCAGTGACAATCCCAGAGGAGCTGTGTGTAATGACGACAAGCTCAACATCCAGACCCACACAGATCCTCACGGGCCAACATACCTCAGTCAAACCAAACTAGTTATTTCACTTACTCATTATACGCCTACTGGCATCGCTGTACCATGGCAGCTATTACCTAATTTATTGTACTTTTTCTAGTTACCAGGGGCTAAATTCAGTGGAAAAGCTTTGTATACATGCTGTCACTGGATTTCAGTGAATCACACAGTCGCTTAAATGAGCTACGTTTCGTCTAGTAATCTAAAAGTGTGTTTAAAGTAGCTTGACTCACTTAACCAATATTTATGGTTTGCACGAAAGGATAGATATAGTCAAAATCACAGCTTTATTATAATGTGTAGTGTTTCAAAAGATTCTGGCTTGAATGAACATTTGTAGAGATGTTCTCGATGTTTTAGGTTAATCAAGACTGCATTTATTAGATAAAAATAACAGTAATATTGTAAAATATTATTACAGTTTAAAATAGCTGTTTTCTATTATAATATATTGCAAAATGTAATTGATTGCTGTGATCAAAGCTGCATTTCTGCATCATTACTCCTTCAAAACTCATTGCTAATATGCTGATTTTCTGATTGTTATCACCGTTTAGATGTTCTGCTGATTTTTTGATGAATAGAAATTGAAAGAAAAAAGTAATTGAACTATTTTAAATAAATATCTTCATTTTAACATTTTAGTAATTGCTGATTAAAAGTTACATTTTCCCTGTTTAAAACAACCATCACCAGTTGCAATATGAGCAGTGAATACTCTGAACAAAAGTTTTAAAAGGTTTGTTCTAATATGGTTTGTTCCTTCAGTGGGACACAAAAATAACTGAAGCATGTTTTTGCTCTCTTTTCCATACAAATGAAAGTTGATAGAGACCAGAGACTATTTGTTGTAGTATTTTGTTCTGGACAGTAGAATTGTTTAAAAAAATGGTCAATTGTTTCATTAAATGTGTCTTAAACAACTGAGACAAACTCATTATTAAGTAGGACGTTTTTTACACTCAGAAGCAAATTACAGGTGCATCTAAATAAATTCGAATGTCGTGGAAAAGTTAATTTATTTCAGTAAATCAACTCAAATTGTGAAACTTGTGTATTAAATAAATTCAATGCACACAGACTGAAGTATTTTAAGTCTTTGGTTCTTTTAATTGTCATGATTTTGGCTCACATTTAACAAAAACCCACAAATTCTCAACAAAAATTAGTATATGGTGACATGCCAATCAGCTAATCAACTCAAAACACCTGCAAAGGTTTCCCGAGCCTTCAAAATGGTCTCTCAGTTTGGTTCACTAGGCTACACAATCATGGGGAAGACTGCTGATCTGACAGTTGTCCAGAAGAAAATTATTGACACTTTTCACAAGGAGGGTAAGCCACAAACATTCATTGCCAAAGAAGCTGGCTGTTAACAGAGTGCTGTATCCAAGCATGTTAACAGAAAGTTGAGTGGAAGGAAAAAGTGTGGAAGAAAAAGATGCACAACCAACTGAGAGAACCGCAGCCTTATGAGGATTGTCAAGCAAAATCGATTCAAGAATTTGGGTGAACTTCACAAGGAATGGACTGAGGCTGGGGTCAAGGCATCAAGAGCCACCACACACAGACATGTCAAGGAATTTGGCTACAGTTGTCGTCAGACGGCGTCTTACCTGGGCTAAGGAGGAGAAGAACTGGACTGTTGCCCAGTTGTCCAAAGTCCTCTTTTCAGATGAGAGCAAGTTTTGTATTTCATTTGGAAACCAAGGTCTTAGAGTCTGGAGGAAGGGTGGAGAAGCTCATAGCCCACGTTGCTTGAAGTCCATTGTTAAGTTTCCACAGTCTGTGATGATTTGGGGTGCAATGTCATCTGCTGGTGTTGGTCCATTTTGTTTTTTGAAAACCAACATCACTGCACCCGTTTACCAAGAAATTTTGGAGCACTTCATGCTTCCTTCTGCTGAAAAAAAAAAGAAAAATAATCTTCTTCAAAACCACATACTTAATTATTGATAATTTATGTGATACAAGAAACAGAATATCTTCTATTCTAAGATAATAATTTTGCATTATTATTTGTAATGATCTAAAAGCATGTGCAGCAACACTGTAGTATCAAATTAGGCTATTTTATTTATTTTAGCTTTAGCAATTTCACTAAAGTCACATAACCATTATAGTGTAACAATCGTATTATGGTCTGCCAATGGAAAATATTACAAATAACAAGCAACTTAAGTGTAAAAAAAATCTACATGTTCCCATTCTTGAGCTTGTTACTTGTTCTAAAGCAGGGTGTCCAAAATCAGTCTTGGAGGACCAGTGTCCTGCAGAGTTTAGCTCCAACTTGCCTCAAAACACCTGCCTGAAAGTTTCTACTATGCTCAGATTAGCTGTTTCAGGTGTGTTTGATAAGGATTGGAGCTGAACTCTGCAGGACTACAGCCCTCCAGGACCAAGTTTCGAGACCTCTGTCCTAAAGAAGCCATAGTACAATATAACCCTCCCAAGCAAGGCTGTGTAGCATATAAACCACTTTCAGGTCTGTGTGTCTGTGTGTGGCCACGCATGCATTTGTTTGCTATTTGCCTTTAGTCATATAATATGAATGCTATATAATATATACATCCCCGGGAATGGGGGATATAGACCGTGTTACAGGTGTTCATTTAGTTCAGTTAGAGAACAGACAATTAAAGATTTAAAAAATAAAGAAATAAAAAATTGGAAGTTTTTTTTTTTATTGTTGGGCGATATGGCAAAAAAAAAAAATCTTGATTTTCTCAGAATATTTGACCAATTCTTGATTTTGTAAGATTTTAAATAGTCAACTTGAAAATGTAACTACAACATGATTTAAGCAACTTTTTCTTTATTAATCCTCTAGTTAAAGAAAAGTATATTCTAAGTGCACCACACATGAAGTTGTCTTCATGATGTAAATGTAAAAAAACATCACTAAATATATTTGCAGAAAAGATGCATGAACTACAACTGCATCTTGTACAAACCATTCTTATACATATTAGGCTATATGTTCAGAAATAATACAAGAAAAATGCTTAAAATGATCAAGTAATTCAAATAAAAAATGACTGAAGGTATAACACATGCTATTACTAACTATAAAGACTCTGTAAAACAATGAACAGTAGTTTTCAGCCTGTCACCCTGGATGCAAACCTCAAATATCAGACATACAGTAGTAGGTCATCACAGGTTTTGTATTCGATTATGCTACTTTTGCATTGTTTTTTTTTATATGTAAACATCGTCGCGATTGACTGTTGCGCTCGCGTCTCTTGCAGCGTCTCGTGCATGAAACGGCTTTCTAAAAACACGGCGCTCTAGTTATTAAAAGATGTTTAACTCACATCTTCTGGCATTTTTCCAATTCCACTGCCTGCGTCAACACAAAAGCACATTCTGTATGAATGGCACCTAGAGAGCATCACACGTGAGCGGTTAATCATGTGCATCGACATGCGGTTGGATTGTTCTTTTCTCTTTACTGTTATTATCAAAGTGTCTAATTCTAGCGTTTGGTAATATTTCTATTCAAAATCGCGATTCCTCGATTTATAAAAAATCTAATTGTGGCAAAATATTAAATTCGAATTGATCGATAAAATCTGATAAATCGCCCAGCCATTGCCACAATGTTTGCTTATTTTTTACTTTATTTACATTTTTGTGTAATTTATTTATTTTATTTTACATCCAGGTGTATGCCGTGCCTCCAGGCTTTATTCGTTTTGCTCTTATTCGTTATTTTTCTTATTCATTTTGTGCCACAGCATTTGATGATTTTCTGTTTTTTGTTTTTTTACATTTAAACCTTTTGTAAGTTTGTTATTTTAAATTAGTCTTATAGCATGGTAATTGTGTATTTTTTATTCGTTTTGTTAATTAAATTCCCATGTTTATTGCAGAAAAGTTGTTTTTGTAAGTTATAGATAAGCAATTGACCGGAAATGAAAGTGAAAGCTAAATGCGCACGGGCATTAATAAGGTATTTAAAAGCGAAGGAAAGTCAGAGGGAAAACTCCAACGAACTTTGAAAAACCAAACTGTATAATGCAACTCACGACATCGTGTCTGTGGCCAAAATAAAAATCATTTATGCCTCCCGCACACTCGGAGCCAGGCATATGACGCAGCTGTGCATTAAGGCCTAACAGGCGACCATGACAATGCCCGTTGTAGATGGAGTTAAACCAATTACATTACCCATTTTCCGAACAAGCACGCCAGATTAATATTTTGTTTCGAAAGAGAAAAAAAAAGCATATAGACTTGGACTCGGTCGAGACCAACTGGAACATTTGCGAGTCCAATGACCAAGTCCGAGACAAGTCCGAGTCCAAATATCAAAGATAGAAGTCCGAGACGATAGAAAAACGTCTCGAGTCCGGTCTGCCCTACCAAGTACATATACAGTAAATTAACATAATTTCCAGAAGGCCAACAATTCACAAAAAAAAAATGTTATCGGTCTTATGAAGTATTCTAATTTGTTGAGATAGTGAATTGGTGGGTTTTGTTGAATGTGAGCCAAAAACATCACAATTAAAAGAACCAAAGACTTAAACTACTTCAGTCTGTGTACATTTAATTTATTTAATAAACGAGTTTCACAATTTGAGTTGAATTACATTCTAATTTATTGAGATGTATATTCTCAAGCCAGAGCTCAAGCAGACAGCTTTTTAACTTAAACTTTGTAAATCTAGTCAATCCTGACTTTATTATTTGTTAAAACACGCATTCTTTAGCACAGCTTTCTTCTTTGCAGGGAAATGCCAGTGCGGCTGCCCTCATTGTTCATGAATGGACAGTTGTGCTGGTTTTGAGTTAGACCAGGCCTTGTCCACACACACAGAATGTTCTGGTCCTGTTAGCTCAGCTGAGCTGAAACACTGAGCACATGTTACTATTCAGACGGTTAGTTTGTCTGAGGGTGATTGATATGGCCAGGATGACCCACCCCAAACATGGCTGGGATTAGCCTCAGAAACAAGCCAAGACACACAGTAATATTGTCGCACACACACGTACAGATATGGCAGAGGGCAGCAGACAGTTTTCTCTGACATTAACCGCATCCTCCTCACACTAAATACATGCAGGAGCGGGTCCTGATAAAGGTCTGGCCGGTATAACGGTTTAAATGTGTGCTCGCTTAAGATTTTGCTGTATGGTTTACATGTAAGAGCCACAAAGAAATTCGCAGTAAGCTGAAAATATCGTTTGGGTTGTGTCTCAAATAAGCAAACATGAGGAAGATGCTATAGGGATGTATAGAGAAGTTTAGTTGTTTGCTGTTGTCGAGAAGTGTCACAACATGACACATTAATACTGAAAACAACTGATGTGTGGTTACAGCTGTGGCTCATCCAATCAGAATTAAGATTTAAGCTCGAAGCGTTTCATATTATGAAGCATTATATTTGTATTCATTCCAAATTTGTTCCATTAACAAAGTTCCATTAACAGATAATTGAGATGAAGCACCTTCAAAGTTTTTAATACACTGATATGTAAAATATAGGTATTAATCACATTAATTGTTACATTTCTACACCATCATTCAGTTTTATTTAGCAAGGATTCAGTAAACTGTAAACTGATCAAAAGTGACAGGAAACATATTTATGTCACAAAAGATTTATATTTCTTTGTCACTGTTCTTTTTGCCATATAAATGAAAGTGGACAAAAACATATTTTAGTTTCTGTTTCCGTGTTCCACTGAAGAAAGAAAAGCATATTAGAACAAATCTTTTCTAAGCACATCAGTCACAGCTCATACGGCTACTGGTGATAATTAGTTTAATCAGCTATCACACATTAAATCAAAAGACAATACATTAAAAGACAATAAAAATGATATTGTCTGAATGCACTGTAAGTCGCTTTGGATAAAAGCATCTGCTAAATGCATAAATGTAAATGTAAATTGAAAATGTATCAAAATTTCACAAAAACTTTTATTTTGCTTGAGCAGCAAATCAGCATATTATAGTGATTTCTGAAGATCATGTGACACTCAAGACTGGAGTAATGATGTTGAAATTTCAGCTTTGATCACAGAAATAAATTAAAAAATTCAATATATTGGAAAACAGTTATTTAAAATTGTAATAATATTTCATAATATTACTGTTTTTACAGTTTTTTTAAATCAAATAAATGCACTTTGTGAGCAGAATATAATTTTTTTCAGAACATTAAAAAATACCCTAAACTTATGAACAGTAGTTCATAAAAGACATTTATTGTTGAATAATAATAATAACAATAATTATAATTTGTTACATTTATATTGCTTCTTTGAATTCCAAGCAAATAAGAATATTGTGATATACACCATTACATTGAATTGTATTATTGTTTTAAAAATCAGAATTGCATAATATAACAGTTTTGTCTCTACAAGGAATAAGTTAGCCAATGGCTTAAGAAAAATAAACAGTTTAATATGTATTATTTGCAATCTTGTGGAATTTTGCTTTTGGAGTAAATGAAACTAGTTTTTAGGATGATCTATTTTATATTATTTTGCGGTGTAAAAACCTCCTAGCTGTGAAATAAAGATTTACCTCGACCAAATTTATTTTTCACCATGACCTCAACATTTACTGCTTATGTTTCAAAAGATCTGTTGAACTCTGAGAATATTTAATGTTTTTTTTTTCCTCAGCATGGACTCCAATAACAAACAAGCTCTTTTTTCCTTCTTCATTTCCGCCATGAAGGATATCTCTATAGGGCGTTTTCATAATTTCCCGGCATATTTTTCATAATCCCCTTTCCCCTGTCTGTGGTCAGAGGGGAGGATATAGGCTCTCGTATAATTAGCTGTAGCAGGCATGACCTCTCCTGACCCCTGCCCTGTTGACCCTGTCAGTGGCGGGTGGCCACACACACACACACACACACACACACAGGTCTGGTTTTGTGACTGCCCCAAAAACCCACCGAGCTGCTAATCACAACCTCAAGAGCACCCCCTCATCTTTACAAAGCCTCACATTCTCTATTTACTTTCTTTCACACCTCATAGATGTCTTAAGTCTTCATGTGCCCGCCTCTTTGTCTTCATGCATTCACAGAAGCACAAAGGCCCACATTAAATTGGTTTACCTCATTAGACAGCATAAATTCAGGCTCACGGTCCATTTCTTACAATTGACCAAAACACTGCAAATGCTGCATCATAAACTCTCTACTGGCATCACATCAGCTGCAGAAAACTGGCATAAATGAGACTCCAGAAAGCTGAACTAAGAGCTAGTGATCAATACTGGCTATTTTCAAGGTGACATTGTGCCTAGTGTAGTGTTAGTTCAAAATGTATATATTTTTTTATGCATATAATATGTGTTTAATAACTTCAAACCATTGCTCGAGTCCATAATCAATGATAACGCTTCCTCCAGTTAAAATTTCAGCTGGTCTGAATCAGGAGACAATCTTGCACCGTTTACAAGACAAAACAGTTCTAAACAAATATGTGGGTGGATTTTGATGTGAGGCTTTTTCACTGGAGAAAACATTATTGTGGATTATTATGGATTACTTATATTTTAGCAACAGTTTAGCTTAATTGTTGCTTTACAAGACATTAACTTATGAACTGTAGTGGTGTGGATTACTTGTGATTTTTTATCAGCTGTTTGGACTCACATTCTGACTGCACCCATGCACTGCAGAGCATTCATTGCTAAGACAGTGATACAATGCTAAAGTTATGCAATACTAGCATTCATACAATATGAAGAAACAAACTCATGATTTAGCAAATTTAAATTTTGGGTGAACATTTCCTTTTTAAATTGTTCTATGAGGCACGTTTCTAAAATACATCTTTACTGTTAATTTGGTGATGTTGTTTGAAGATTAAACAAAACTTTTGAGTAAAAACACATCTACATAACTTCATGAACTCTAATAGCCTACACCTACAAAACTTGTCCAAAAAGAGATGCTGTCCAGTAATTTAGAAGACGAGGTTCTTGTATACCCAATTAGAATCACTCTTTGTTAGATAATGACTTTCCAGAGGCGTCAGGGTAAACTTCACTGACATCACTCTAAACACAGACTCCCACTTCTCTTAATAAGACCTGAGATGAGTACTGACAGCTTCTCAAATCTCAGTCTGGCAAGATCAGCATGTCTAAACAACATTTAATCAAAATGGAATTAACTTTTGTGAAATAGAACAATATAAAGACAGGAAAATGTCAAATGGTCATGTTTTTAATTGCTGTCAAGGCTGACTCCAGCATTGACATTAATTCAGTTTCTAAAACTATTTGAATTTGAGAATATTGTATTCAAAATTTGTGACAGCCAACCAGCACAACATTTAATCTATATTACAAAGTCCCATTTCAGTGCAACAGATTGACAGTGACAGAAAAAAAACAGAGATAATACAAATAAGAATTAAAATGAAAGTAAATAAGGAATAACAATATACAAATTGAATGTACAGGTATATAACAATGGACAGTTTTGTATGTACAGGTATATTATGTGCAATTGAAGTGTAGACTAAGTATGTGTGTTAGATATATATGTGTATAAATGTATAAATAGTGTGTGTTCCATAATTATTGTCAAGTGTTCATGAGATGGATTGCTTGAGGGAAGAAACTGTTTCTGTGTCTGGCTATTCTGGTACTCAGAGCTCTGTAGCGTCGACCAGACGGTAACGGTTCAAAGAGTGAGTGTGCTGGATGTGAGGGTCCAGAGTAATTTTGCCAGCCCTTTTGCTCACTCTGGATGAGTACATTACTTGGAGAGCAAGGAGGGTTGTACCAATGATTCGCTCAGCAGTCCGGACTACCCTCTGTAGTCTTCTGAGGTCAGATTTGGTAGCTGAGCTGAACCAGACAGTTATTGATGTGCAGATGACTGATTCAATAATGGCAGAGTAGATCTGTATCGGCAGTTCCTGTGGCAGGTTGAACTTCCTCAGCTGGCGAAGGAATTACAGCCTCTGCTGTGCCTTTTTCACAATGGAGTCTATGTGATTGTCCCACTTCAGGTCCTGGGAGATGGTGGTGCCCAGGAACCTGAATGACTCCACTGCAGTCAAAGTGCTGTTCATGATGGTGAGTGGGGGGAGAGCAGGGGTGTTTATCCTGAAGTCCACTATCATCTCCACTGTTTTGAGCGTGTTCAGCTCCAAGATGTTAAGACTGCACCAGACAGCCAGCTCCTTAACCTCCTGTCTTTAAGCAGACTCGTCACCGTCCTGGATGAGGCCGATCAGTGTGGTGTTGTCTACAAACTTCAGGAGCTTGGCAGAGGAGTATTTAGTTGTGCAGTTACTCGTGTACAGGGAGAAGAGCAGTGGGGAGAGAACACAGCCCTGAGGAGCTCCAGTGCTGCTCGTACGGGTGCTGGATGTGTATTTTCCCAGCCTCACTAGCTGCTGCCTGTCTGTCAGGAAGCTGTTGATCCACTGACAGATGGAGGTAGGCACGGAGAGCTGAGTAGTTTGGGCAGGAGGAGGTTTGGGATGATAGTGTTAAATGCCGAGCTGAAGTCCACAAACAGGATCCTCACATAAGTCCCTGGTCTGTCTAGATGTTGCAGAACATAATGCAGTCCCATGTTTACTGCATTGTCTACAGACCTGTTTGCTCTGTAGGCAAACTGACAGGATACAGTCATGTCCTTCAGGTGGGCCAGCACCAGTTTTTCAAAAGACTTCATGACCACAGACGAACCACAGGCCTGTAGTCATTTAGTCCTGTAATTTTGGCTTTCTTTGGGATGGGGATGATGGTGGAGTGTTTGAAGCATGAAGGGACTTCGCACAGTTCCAGTGATCTGTTGAAGATCTTTGTGAAGATGGAGGCCAGCTGGTCAGCACATGATTTCAGACAGGCTGGTGTGACACTGTCTGGGCCTGGTGCTTTTTTTCCTTTTATGCTTCCGGAAGACCTGGCATACCTCGTCTTCGCTGATCTGAATTGCAGGTGTGGGGGAGGGGGGTGCTGGAGGTGTTAATGGTTGTGTGGAGAGGTGTTCAGGGCGGGTGTGGGGGTGTTTTTTCAAATCTGCAATAGAACTCATTCAGATTGTCTGCCTGTAGTTGATTCTCCACAGTGCTGGGGGATGGTGTCTTGTAACTGGTGATGTCTTTTATACCTTTCCACACTGAAGCAGAATCACTGGAAGAGAATTGGATCCTTAGCTTATCGGAATAATTCCTCTTTGCTACTCTGATCTTTTCCAGTGTGTATTTGGCCTGTTTATACAAGACTTTAACCCCCTTCCTGTAAGCATTTTATTTGGCCTGACGGAGCTGTCTCAGTTTTACAGTGAACCATGGCTTGTAGGTTAAATGAGTCCTGGTAGGAATGCACATGTCCTCACATAAACTGATATACGAAGTGACAGTCTCTGTGAGCTCGTCCAGATCGTTTGCAGCAGCCTCAAAAACACTCAAATCAGTAAGGTCGAGACAGGCTTGTAAAACCCACTCTGTTTCATTGGTCCATCTCTTTACAGTCTTTACCACAGGTTTAGCAGATTTTAGTTTCTGCCTGTAAGTTGTATAAGATGAACCAGCAGTGATCAGAGAGCCCCAAAGCTGCTCGTGGGACAAAGTGATACGCATTCTTTATTGTTGTGTAACAGTGATCCACTATATTACTGTCTTTGGTGGGACATGTGATGTGCTGTTTGTATTTTGGCATCATATAGTGACATGATGTCTGGAAGCAGATCCACATAAATGCCATGTGTAATTTTTATAGGAGTCTAAACTTTCATCTTTTACCTTTACAATATTGAAAATGACTTTTTATCCTGATGATATTTTTAATTTTTCCAAAGACAACCAACATATTAGAAATGGATTCTGAGTAATTTGAAGCGGCTTCATGTTTGAGGCCTGACTGGGTAATTTATGTCACTGAACAGTACTTGAATAACTCTGCAAGTATCACAAACCAAATACTCTGCTTTACTCATAAATTAAACACTGCCTGTCACGTATCCGTCTGTTCTCCACCATTCACTACACACGCCCGCACCTGATTTCACCTGAACCTTCATCAAGCACACCTGCACGTCATCAGATCCTCATCACCACACGTTACTTAAGCACACACCTCACCTCAGTCAAGTATCTGATCTCGTTTCGACATTGTTGGACTCAAGATTCCTGTTCATCATTCTTTGCAGTTATTAAACATAACCATTTACCATCTCCCTTTGTGTCTGAGAGTCCTTCCGTAACACTGCCATTCTACAAACCCATGTTAAATTTCAGAGGGAATCTAGTGAAAATGCTGATTCTCTTCTGGGTTTTAGAACTACAGACTGAACAGCTTTTTTACAAGACTTGTTGCCACAAAACAACAGTAGAAACGTAATATACAAAGGCAGCACGGACAAATATCAAACCATTGTTTTGGCCAACACAAAAATTTACATATTTAATAAAATTACATTTTTTTTAAGTTAATCATTTATACTTCAATGGCTAATTTAAACCAGTTTGAACTAGAATTTTGAGGCACACTTTATTTTAAGGTCCAATTGTCACTATTAACAAACCGTTAAGTATGACTTTTGCCTCAAACTCCTAATTGGCTGCTTATTGATAGTATAAGTAAAGTTAAGTATAAGTTAAGTATTGGGTAGGATTAGGGGTGTAGAATATTGTCATGCTGAATAAGGCATTTATATGTGACCCTGGATCACAAAACCAGTCATAAGTAGCACAGGTATATTTGAAGCAATAGCCAACAATACATTGTATGTGTCAAAATTATCCATTTGTCTTTTAAGTCAAAAATCCTTAAGATATTAAGTAAAGATTACGTCCCATGAAGATATTTTGTAAATGTCCAAATATCAATGTCAAAATGTAATTTTCTCGACCAAATATGGTCATTAACAAACCATACATTAATGGAAAGCTTATCTATTAAGCGTTCAGATGATGTATAAATCTCAGTTTTAAAAAATTTACCCATTATGTCCCTTATGTGGTCCAGGGTCACATATGTGCTTTATAAGTACTAATAAACAGCCAATATGTTCAAAGCAACTAGTTGATAGTGAGAATTTTTCCCTATACTAAAATGTTACCGAATTCTGAAGCCAAACTCTGTGATGTAGTCACACTCATCTTGCACTTCACCATGTGACAACTAGCCCCAGTTGTCTGGTTAAAGGGACACATCTTTCATGAAGACACTGTGAGCTGTAAAATAACGGGGTTTAGCCTGTAGTAAAACACTGATTTGCAGGGAAAATGAAGTTTATAGGAAAGCAGCTCCCAAGAGCGGCATCAGTCTCATGTGTCTGTATCTTTACAGGGCTAGAGAGATTCATTCAGCCCAGCTCAAATGACATCCTCACACGTTACACTTAAACCACACTCCACGATGTGTTTGTGTGAGGAGCTGGGGTAAGATATGCCATCTTTTCCATATATCTTCCAGAGAAGTCATACAGGTTTGAAAAGTCATGTGCTGACTAAATGATGACAGATTTTTCCTTTAAATGTTTTTTTAAGTGACACTGTTTACCCACTGACACATCTTAAGCTATTTGACAGAGTCTGTCAGATTAATCACTTTAGTCATATTTATTCACATTTATTAAGTGACCAGTTGCAAAATCTCAGAAATTACCCAGACTGCTGACAAATGCAAAGTCATGCTTTCCCCTATGAAGCATC
>CM049823.1:3692154-3704654 GCA_027422435.1 Schizopygopsis pylzovi | reverse complement strand
GCAGTCTGTTCAGTGAATCGGGGGTCTGGGAGCGTGACTATAAGGTGGAGACGCGGCGGCGGGTGGAGCAGTGGTGGCACGGCTGCATACAGGAACAGTGGCAGAGAGATGCGGCGGATCAGGTAACTCGTCAATCACATGACTGATGATGCTCAGAACATCAGCTGACTGTCAATAGACTACGTTAACCAGGATCATCATAGCTTTACACCTGTGTGACTTTCATCTTTCTTTCGTCTTTTCAGGCTGGCCTGAGGGTGAATACATTTTTGGTTGAACTAGTGCATTAACATATATATACAGTGCTCAGCGTAAATGAGTACACCCCCTTTGAAAAGTAACATTTTAAACAATATCTCAATGAACACAAAAACATTTTCCAAAATGTTGACAAGACTAAGTTTTATATAACATCTGTTTAACTTATAAAATGAAAGTAAGGTTAATAATATAACTTAGAGAACAACATTTTCAGTTTTACTCAAATTAGGGTGATGCAAAAATGAGTACACCCCACTGAAAGTCTCTGGAGCAAAGCTAAATTTTAGACTACAAATGTCTAATTTAACAAGAATTCAACCACAGGTGAGTCTAATTATTCATTACACAGGTGTTCAGCAGACAGTTGACTATAAAAGTGTGTTACTTAAAGAAAACCCCTTCACATTTCATGCTGTCAGCAATGGCACCACATGGAAGAGAAATGTCACAAGACCTGAGGAAGAAAATTATTTCTTTACGCCAGAAAGGTGAAGGCTACAAGAAGATCAGCAAAGCTTTACTTATCAGTCAGAATACTGCAGCAAAGGTGGTTCAAACATTTAAAAAAGATGGAACTGCAACCATCTCACAGAGACGTCCAGGTCGTCCACGGAAGTTAACACCTCGACAGGAGCGTCTTCTGATGAGAAGGGTTGAAGAAAATCGACATGCAAGTTCACTGCAGTTATCTAAAGAAGTAGAAAGCCAAACTGGGGTGACTATTTCCCGTGACACAATACGGCGTACACTGCAGAGGAATGGCATGCATGGGTGCCGTCCACAAAAGAAGCCTCTCCTAAAGCCCAGGCACAAAAAAGCCCGCCTAGAGTTTGCCAGGGCCCATGCTGACAAAGATGAAGACTACTGGGACTCTATACTCTGGAGTGATGAGACCAAGATAAATGTTTCTGGAACTGATGGATTAAAAACTGTATGGCAATTTTGTGTTCATTGAGATATTGTTTAAAATGTTTCTTTTCAAAGGGGGTGTACTCATTTACACTGAGCACTGTATATATATATATTTTTTTCACAAACATGCTCAAAATCAGATGTGTTTCTGCTGTGGTATTTCTGTGGGCGTTTGTTTATGGCATGGCTTCTAAAAATAGTCTGACCCTGAGCCGAGACCATTTCACACCTCTCGCTTTCATGTGCTGCAGTCCTGCTCCATCTGCCGTGTCTTCCTTTAGCAGTTCTTTCTATTGTTTTCTCTCACTGCTAGTCTTCACATGTTCTCACCACACCAAGGGCTTCTTGTACAGTCAGCTTTTCATAAAAAAAGAAATATGCTTCTCTTGCGCTCCGAATAGATTTTAGTGGGGTCGACTCTCTGAAAACTGACCTCAATTGTTTATGTACCAAATCTAAATTCCACCCACCTGAAGACTGGAACAAAGGAAAATCTTCTCTCCCGTAATGTGTCTCTGTCTCATTCAGCTGCTGAATAATTCAGGCCTTCTTGACCTGCACTGATTAATGCCTGCCCAGTGCGGCGCGCTTCTTCAAAGCCGTCATGAATCATTAAAACTGCCGTGGAGAGCGTGACTGAATGTATGAGCCTAAGCGGCTCTCGCTCTTAAACAAGTCATGTGAAGGCCTCATATTAGGGATCTGCTGTTTACACTACACTAGATGGGATTGCTTGTATTTGACCTGGACAGTCGCCTGAATATTATTACAGCAACAGCATACCCAAAAAAGTACCATTGCATGTTGTCATGGTAAATCAATATAATTATAATGTACACCATTTATGAAACATACCAGTGATTGCATCGTTGCATGCTTACCACCAAAGTTCTACATTTTTCTCTGTTATTTTTCCCCAAATTTCAATTTTTTCTGTTTTAATTTTTCTGTATTCTATTTTAATGGTTAAAGGTGACATATCATGAAAATCTTAAGTGCTATAATCAGGTCCCCAGACATAACCGACTGGTTTTGTAACTCGTGTGTTTTTAACATAAACGTGTGTGTGAAAGAGAACTTAGTTTAGTTCTCTCATGCCATGTGACAGATGTGTGCGCTCAGACAACCCTACATCAGAAGAAGTTTAAACTAATATGATTTAAAACGCATGATTTCAGCACGATAAACATGATATCAGAACCAAAACAGATGTTATTAGCAGGTATGAGCTGTAATGGCACAGCTCTATTCTGGAAAGGGGGCGGGAGCAGCAGCTCATTTGCATTTAAAGAGACAGTCATGAAAAACAGCGTTTTTCTGTTTCTCCTCAAAATAGCCATTTTTAAAACAATATAATAAATAATCTGTGGGGTATTTTGAGCTGAAACGTCACAGAGAACTTCTGGGGATACCCGAGACTTATATTACATATTGTAAAAAGGGTCAAAAATATATATATTTTAAATAAATTGTAGTGATCTGAAATTAATTAATTTAGCTACAATTTATTTAAATAATAATAAAAAAATCCCCCAAATTTAAATACATTTTCTTGAGTTCTGTGTTTTTCTTTTTTTTAATGGTTTAATTGAAATGTAATAATCAAAAACCATGTCTAATTAAAATATATATATTTTTTTACTATAATAGGACTCTATAAAATGTTTTCTTTTTTTGATTTTCAGAAATGCTGTGTTGACTGTTTAAACTTTTCAGGATTTATGATTTAATACAAACTTATCAAATACGCTGGTTAACAAATAAAGGCATAAAACTTTAAAAATGCAATTAATATTTTTAAAATGAAATCAAATGAAAATGTAACAATTCTTGAAAAATGTAATTTCTTGTAAAAATAAAACGTGCTGCACAAAAGAGGTTTAATCATATTATCAATATTATTATTTACTTTGAGAAATACATTCAACTGTACAATACAGCTCAATAATACACAAGTTTTATCAGAATCATTTATGTAAGTGCTTTATAAAACTATAAGCATTATGTTTCTTGATAATCTAACCAAAGAGTTTGAGGTCGCATTGATTTGTGTCCATGCTATGGAAGTCAATGGGACCTGAAACAGTCTTCAAAGTATCTACAAAAGAAAGTTATAGAGGTTTGGATCATCATGGAAAATCGTACAGAAATTCTTCCAAACGAAAAAGGCACAGACTGACTCAGATTTTCTTTCAGAGCTCGCGGAAGAAGTTCTACGTCCTCTCCATGTTCCCGTACCCATCGGGTCAGCTGCATATGGGCCACGTGAGGGTTTACACCATCAGCGACACCATCAGCCACTTCCAGAGGATGAGGGGCCATCAGGTACTTTGACTCTTAAAACTGCTCTCTGTCGGCAGCACACACACAGTTTGATGATTTATCCTCTCTCCTTCACCCACACACACCCACACACACACGCACACGCACACGCACACGCACACCCACACGCACGCACGCACGCACGCACGCACGCATGCACACACACACACACACACACACACACACACACACACACACACACACACACAAAGACACACACCCCCCCCCACACACACACACAGACACACACACACACACACACACACACACACACACACACACACACACACACACACACACACACACACGCACGCACACACACACAAAGACACACACACCCCCACACACACACACACAGACACACACACACACACACAGACACACACACACACACACACACACACACACACACACACACACACACACACACACACACACACACACACACACACAAAGACACACACACACACACACACACACACACACACACACACACACACACACACACACACACACAAAGACACACACACCCCCACACACACACACACACACACAGACACACACACACACACACACACACGCGCTCACGTAAAGGGAAAGCTGCAGTCAAGGTCTGCTGGAATGATGTGTGTTTTAATTATGAGGTGTCTGAATAATGGAAACGCTGTGAATGTGTTCTTCATCAGAGCTCAGCGTTTGTCATGTTCAGAAAGTGCACACCTTTTGAAAACGGCTCTTTCTAAAGCCTGTGGCTTTAGACGTGATGTTATGATGTGTGAGAATGTTTCTGAAAAATGCTGTCAGTTTATAACAAGGAGACGCAAGGTCATTGCAGATATCATTATCCTGATGCTAAACTAATGGAGTGTGTTTTGTATGGGGGGTGTTGAGGCTTGAACTGATATGACTACAGGAGTGGATTTATGTCATGGTAACAGTGATGTATAGAGGAGTCATGTTGCTGACAAGTCAACATGTGATTTATTTCCATGTGGTAATGTCTTTTTTAACACATTCTGGTGTGGTTGAGGAGAGACCCCCCCACATGATTGTAAAGCACTTTGGGTGTACAGCTATACACAATAAAGCGCTATATAAATGCATCATTCATTCATTCACAATCTCATTGGAAAAATGTGCCTTTACCTACATTTTTGTAAAAACATCCCTATATATACAATACCCTCCCGTTTCTATCTGAAATGAACACTAGTGTTATTAGTATATGCTAGGATTATTGGTTAATAAAGACTAGTTTCACACAGAGAACTGTTATGATCTTAAAACATTGTACCGTAGTTGGTTTGTGAACTGCATTTTGAATACATTTTGACGTGCATCTAATAACCAGCGCTATATGATTTCTGATGTAGTAAACTTGCTCAGTAGCTCAGCTGGTACAGCACTGCACATGCAAAGCTCAAAGACATGGCGTGGTTGATTTAGCTAATTGCTTTTGATTACACTATTGCTTAGATTTAGCGTAGGCATTTCATTTAATTTCTAATCTGCTGTGATACAAAAAAACTGAAATGAAAGGATTTACATTTCACTACTGATTATATTCTGTCAAATTGAGTATGTGACGAACAAAAAACCTTGAAACATTCATCTGTTTTGGATAAAACTTAACATGCTTTTCACTTTGAAAGAGTTGCCGAAATATCATTGTGTACGAACAAGCTGTAAAATAGCAAAACATGTCAAAGTCAAAGTTTTACAAAGCAATATTTACCCCCGTAAACTCTTTCAAGGTCATTTTTACCTTCATAAGGGCAGTTTTTCCTTACATTATTTGATGTATGCATCTTCTTTTTTGTAAATTTGTAAAGAAAGTGTGCATTATGATGCATTTTCATTAGTTTTTTGCAAAACAACTGACATACTTGATAACATCAGTTCGCACATTTTGCAAACAATAATTAGGACGTTGTTAGATTTCGGTTTCCAACAACCTTCGCTTCTCTTGGTGGTCATTTGTGTTATCCTTCAGTCATTATGGTCGATGATACATCATGAGTCTGTGCTTTCCTCAGCAGATGTTTGCTGTTTGTTCTTTCTCTGTTTCTCTGTCTTTGAGTCTCTGTCCCTCGTGTCCTTTGAATCATCCCCTCATCCATCTCTGTCCTCTGCGTGACGAATCTCTCTCAGTCAAAGGCGCAGGCAGCATCTGGTGTGTGTTGTAAGCACAGCACTAAGCGTGTGATGATTTAATGGAGCTTGACGAAGCGCTGCTGTTGATTGAATTGGAATTGACAGTGTTCGTTTCGAAGGCATCGCCAAAACAGTTTGAGTGAGCGACTATCAATCTCGCCATGCTGTCATAGACTTAACCCCGTGTTTGTTCTTACATGTTTAGTTGCCATGAAAATAGCTTAAGATGCTGACATGGCATTAAATAAATCTATACTTCTACTACTCTTACATGTTTAGAGAACAACAAAAAAAAGCCTTGGCTATATATATATATAGTTCTAATAATAACTTATAATTATTATATAATATAGTTAATATAAATAATAATAATGTTATTGTATATTCTGCAGCACAAAACCAGAGAAACAATTTATTTTGTACATTTTATTGTTTTATTATTTTTGTGTTTTTTTTATGTAAGTGCAATTTAATATATAATACATTGAAAATAAATTCAAAATGTTTAAATAAAGCAAGTGTTTGTGCCTCCGTCTGTACCATGGTAAAATCACAGTAAAGCACCGTTTAAAAAAATAAATAAAACAAGGACAACAACAATATGGTAAGGTTCAAGGTTCAAGGTTTCTTTATTTGTCACATGATAAATTATACAGGGTATAATCAAAAGTGAAATGTAGATCAAATCAGGTCCGCTCAGTGGACAGTGCAAAGAATACAAAAAATAATGTAAAAAATAAAAAAATAAAGTCAAAATTAAATTATATAAAAGTAACACCACACAAGAGTATATATATATATATATATATATATATATATATAGGTAAAAAAAGAAATAAGAAGTAAAATGTGCAATAGAATAAAGAAAAGTGCAAAACAGTAAAACAGTAAAACAGTAAGATGTGCAAAACAAATTGGATGTGCAAAAAACAGTATATGGGACTTAATAAATATTAGTATAAACAGGAGGGATGAGAGGGATGTGCAATGGGTTGTACTGGGTATGCACACATAGCGGCAATATGGATGAAGAGAATATGAATGTTTTGTTATTTTTTTTTTTTTACAGATAATAATGAGTCTTGTGAGTGTTTATGAAACAGAGTTTGAGTTTAGGAGCCTGATGGCCTGAGGGAAGAAGCTCTTCCTCAGTCTCTCTGTCTTTGCCATCAAGCTCCTGTAGCGCCTGCCAGATGGCAGTAAACAGAAAAGATGGTTACCGGGGTGATTTGAGTCTTTGGTGATTTTAGCAGCTCTGCTTCTGCAGCGTTTGAGGTAGATGCCCTGCAGAGAGGGGAGAGCAGACCCTGAGATGCGCTCAGCTAAGCGCACGACTCTCTGCAGAGCTTTGCAGTCCTGGTTTGTGGCATTATTATACCACACTGAGATGCACTGAGTCAGAACACTTTCTATGGCCCCTGAATAGAAAGTTTTCAGGATAGCTGGAGAGACCCTGAATTTCCTCAGCTGTCGCAGATGGTACAGTCTTTGCCTGGCTTTCTTAACCTGAGTCTGAATGTGTGTAGTCCATGTCAGGTCCTCGGAGATGTTTACCCCGAGGTACTTGAAGCTGCTCACCCTCTCCACAGGGGTCCCACTGATCATAAGAGGAGTGTAGGGCCGCTGCTGTCTCTTCCTGAAGTCCACGATCAGCTCTTTGGTTTTGCTCACGTTCAGAGAGAGACAGTTGTCCTGGCACCATGATGTAAGTCTCTCCACCTCATCCAAGTATGCGGCCTCGTCATCGTTGTTAATGAGGCCCAGGACCACAGTATCATCCGCAAATTTAATGATAGATGTGGAGCTGTGAGAGGACACGCAGTCGTGGGTGTATAGAGAGTAGAGCAGGGGGCTCAGGACACAGCCCTGTGGGGCTCCTACATTCAGGGTGATGGAGTTGGAGGTGAACTGGCCGACTTTCACCACTTGTGGTCTGGCGGTGAGGAAATCTTGAATCCAGTCACAAAGTGAAGTGTTTAGGCCGAGGTCTGAGAGTTTAACAGCCAGCTTGGTGGGGACTATAGTATTGAAAGCTGAGCTATAGTCGATGAATAGCAGCCTGACATAGTTGCCATTTTTGCTGTCAATGTGAGTGAGGGAGGAGTGCAGGACCTGAGAGATGGCATCATCAGTAGATCTATTTGGCCGATAGGCAAACTGAAGAGGGTCCAGAGTAGCAGGGATGGAGGAGCAAATGTGTTTCTTTAAAAGTCTCTCAAAAACCTTCATGACTGTCGATGTAAGGGCAACTGGACGATAGTCATTCAGGCAAGAGGGTTTACTGTTCTTGGGCACAGGGATAATGACAGATTTTTTAAAGGGGGTGGGGACCACAGAGGTAGCGAGGGACTCATTAAATATGGAAGTAAACAAACCAGCAAGCTGATCAGCACAGGACCTCAGAACACGGCCAGTAATCCCATCGGGTCCTGCTGCTTTTCTGACGTTCACTCTCCTTAGTTCCCTCCGAACATCATCCTCTGAAAGGGTGATAGCATATTCATTGCTGCTCTGTCTGCTGCTTCTTGACGCGCTGCTCGGCAGAATCGCGCCGCTGTTGCATTCAAAGCGGCCGTAGAAGTTGTTTAGCTCTTCGGCCAGCAGCGGGTCTGCTCTCACCTCCACAGAGTTGTTGTTTCCAGAGGAACAGATGGTCTTTAGTCCCTGCCACATGCGTCGAGAGTCATTGAGCTGGAAATGTGACTCAATTCTCTCACTGTATCGGCGTTTAGCGGCTCTTACTGCGCGACGGAGAGCATAACAAGATGACTTGTACTCACTCATGTTTCCTGACAGAATACCGGCATTGTATGCGGCAGTTCGATGGTTAACCGCGTCACGAATTGTTCTGTCCACCCACGGCTTCTGATTTGAGAAAGTCTTTATTGTAACCGTTTCAGTGGCCTGTTCGGTTAGTGTGTTTACGAAGCTTAATGCTACCTCCGTGAATTCGCTGACGTCAGATGAACTCGCCCGGAACATGTCCCAGTCGACGTCATCAAGAGACGCCTGTAGCGTAGCTTCAGAGTGGGGGGACCAGCGCGTCACTTCCCTCTCCACCGGGGGTTCTTGAAGGATCCGTTGTTTATAATCCGGTGTGAGGAAAATGGCGGCATGGTCTGATTTTCCAAACGCCGGCAGTGAGTGGGCTTTGTAGGCATTTTTGAATTGGGTGTAACAATGATCGAGTGTATTCAGTCCTCTGGTTGGACAGGATATATGCTGATGAAAGTTAGGGATGACCTTTTTGAGGTTAGCCTTGTTAAAGTCCCCCGCTACGATACATGCAGCGTCAGAATGTATGTTGATATATCCGCTGAGTTCATCGTGTAGTTTAGACAAAGCCAAGCTGCTATCTGCCTGTGGTGGTATATACACGGCAGTAACGACGGTTGATGAGAATTCCCGGGGCAGATAAAATGGGCGGCAGATAATGGAGAGGTGTTCTAGATGAGGCGAGCAGGAGCGCGACAGAATGGAGATGTTCCTGGGGTCACACCATTTCTTGTTAATGAAGAAACACACTCCACCACCTTTGTTTTTTCCGGCCTCGGCTGTTCTGTCCATCCGAAAAACAGAGAAGTTGTCAGACGGCGTTACAGCGTTGTCCGGGACCGAAGGAGTGAGCCATGTTTCGGACAAACAAATGATGTTACAGTCTCTGATGTCCCGTTGGAAACTAATCCTGGCTCTAAGATCGTCCATCTTATTATCCAAGGATTGGACATTGGCGAGCAAAATACTCGGCAAGGGGGGACTGTGAGCCCTTTTTCTCAGCCTGTTACGAATTCCAGCACGTTTCCCGCGGTGTTTCCTTCGCCTCCTGGTATTATTGAGGCGGCCTTTGTCAGCTTCGGTGCTCCGAAGAATCTCCAATGGCCACGCTGGATCTGTGTATAAAGTGTCCTGGATCAGGTTAGTGTAACGCTGTCCAATGTCCAAAAGTGTTCTCTTGTCGTACATAATCATTGCAGACGTTACACGTATAAAAAGGGAGATAAAAATAGAAAAAAAACACATAAAAACACAATTTTGAGCGGAGCTAATTCACAGGCGACTGAACTCAGCAGCGCCACCGGAAGCCTGGTAAGAGGTAACCGTGTTCAAATAATAGTTACATTAATTGTAAAAAGTAAAATAATTCATAATTTCCAACTGGCAAATAGACCATGTATATCTAAGATATTTGTATTCGACTAAAGGTCCCATATTGTCAAAACTGAAATTCCCTGACTTTTTCATGATAACAGAGGTTTATGGGATATGTAACTACCATTTAAGTTTCGGTCTACAGTAAAGCTCACACAGCCTGCATAAAGTAGCTGTGCTTTTTCACGAGCGCTTGTGACTTCCGTAAAAATGTGACGTCAGAACTACTCAGTCACCATCCCGAACATCCCCCTCCGTCCTTTTACCAAACCCTCAGACAACATGACTGAGCAACAACAACACGGAAACAAGTCAAAAAGCTTAACTTTAACGGACGAAACCAGATCAGCTGACCTGTAACGTTACACTCTCACTCAAAGGATGGACTGTTACTATGAGGTGGATCACGACTAACATGTATAGTAAAGATAAACTCACCAAGTCTATCTAGTCATGATGAAGATGTAAATACATTTCGATTTCAGCAGGCAACTATTATTCCAGCCACAATTAATCACAACACTGTATATACAATTACAAGTAATTATATATAAATCGTCAGTTTGTTGTTTTACACACATGAACACAGACATTATTTCATACACCGCATAGTCCTGAGATGCAAGAACACTTCAGACGTGCCCATTACAACAAAAGATAATACTTTATTGCACATTTTCTGATAAGAAGCGTGCGCTGCAAACGTGATCATGTTTACCGATTGTTTCTGTCCAGTCCGCTCGTTTTATCAAGTTTAACCACAGCTGTCGTCGGTTTTTTGTCTGGCAGTGGCAGCAAGTATGAGATCAAATTTCTAATTTAAGGCTGTATTACATCAATTCTGGCTCCCAACATCACAACAAGATGATATTTTAAGCTCCTTGTGTAGCTGAATCTGCGCTGGTTTGAATGGGCCGCCTCCTTTGCTTTGCTTCCTGCCAGCGCGGTGACGTAATTATGACGTCGGCCTTACATGACCCTAGTTACCTGTGGTTGGCTTAGCCGTGCATCACTCAGAAAACAACAGGCCAATCAGAAGAGAGACTCATGAATATGAATTAGACAGGACAAATCGACCTGTTTTTACCAGAGCTCCTGAGAGAAGAGCTGTACAAATATATTGAACTGGTTTTTGGTACTTATACCGCAAATGTACACTCACTGGCCAATTGATCAGGTACACCTTGCTAGTACCAGGTTGGACCTCCTTTTGCCTTCAGAACTGCGTTAATTCTTCGTCTCATAGATTCAACAAGGTGCTGGAAACATTCCTCAGAGATTTTGGTCCATATTGATATGATAGCATCACACAGTTGCTGCAGATTTGTCATTTGCACCTCCATGATGTGAATCTCTCGTTCCACCACATCCCAAAGCTGCTCTATTGGATTGAGATCTGGTCGATGGACATGGTCAGCAACAATACTCAGGTAGACTGTGGCGTTTAAACGATGCTCAATTGGTACTAAAGGGCCCAAAGTGTGCCAAGAAAATATCCCCCACACCATTACACCACCAGCAGCCTGAACCGCTGAGACAAGGCAAGATGGATCCATGCTTTCATGTTCTTTACGCCAAATTCTGACCCTACCATCTCATACCATACCAACCTACCAGCTCACTGGATATTTTCTCTTTTTCTGACCATTCTCTGTAAACCCTAGAGATGTTTGTGTGTGAAAATCCCAGTAGATCAGCAGTTTGTGAAATACTCAGACCAGTCCGTCTGGCACCATCAACCATTCCACATTCAGTCACTTAAATCCCCTTTCTTCCCCGTTCTGATGCTCGGTTTGAACTTCAGCAAGTCGTCTTCACCACATCTAGATGCCTAAATGCATTGAGCTGCTGCCTTGTGATTGACTGATTAGCAATTTGTGCTACCAAGCAATTGAACAGGTGTACCTAATAAAGTGGCCGGTGGGTGTATATTCTTAAGAACATCAAAACCTAAAATAAAACTCCAGGAAGGTGAACAGTATGGGACCTTTAAAGCTGCAGCAAAGTGGAGTTGGCTGCAACATTTAGTTTTATTATAATTTGCTATGTGTTTAAATGTTTTTCTTTGATGATATATGAGAGACAATAAACAAACAAAATAAAGCAACGCAAACAATGATGACAAAAAAACAAGATCTTAGTCAAAACATTACAGCAGCTATGATGCACCAGCACAATCTGCAGATTTGCCCATCAAATTAATACATGATTCCCACAAGTTCCCACACTAGGTGCTTTAAATGTAATTCTAATCCAATCCATAAATGTTTTACCGAACCCAAATTTCTCCAAAACATGTATTCCCACTCAATTTGTTCAAAAGCCTTCTCGGCATCTAACGAAATCAACGCATTATTTTTTTTAGAGCAAATTGGATCATATATATTGTTAAAAACTCACCGTAAATTAAAAAATATGCATCAATTTGGAATGAATCCATTCTGATGGGTGAACTATTTTAGCTATATGAGACTATATGAACATTTTACTTAACAAATTTAGTTTCAAATGGGAGTAAAATCCGGCCTGTACGAAGAAACATTATTAGGATCTCGATCCTTTTTTGGCAATAAAAATATTATATTCATTCAATGCTTGTAAAAATGCACAATTGTCCTTAATGTACTGAAACATACGGAGCAGCAGGGAGCCAACATTTCACTGTATTCCTTCAGCTATGAATCCATCCGGACCGGGTGCTT
>CM049823.1:3664654-3682154 GCA_027422435.1 Schizopygopsis pylzovi | reverse complement strand
TGTGAAACTCGTGTATTAAATAAATTCAATGCACGCAGACTGAAGTAGTTTAAGTCTTTGGTTCTTTTAATTGTGATGATTTTGGCTCACATTTAACAAAAACACACCAATTCAATCTCAACACATTATAATACTCCATAAGACCAATACAAAAATGTTTTTAGTTAATTGTTGGCCTTCTGGAAAGTATGTTAATTTACTGTATATGTACTCAATACTTGGTCGGGGCTCCTTTTGCTTTAATTACTTCCTCAATTCGGCGTGGCATGGAGGTGATCAGTTTGTGGCACTGCTGAGGTGGTGTGAAGCCCAGGTTTCTTTGACAGTGTCCTTCAGCTCATCTGCATGTTTTGGTCTCTTGTTTCTCATTTTCCTCTCGACAATAAGATTCTCTGTGTTCAGGTCTGGTGAGTTTGCTGGCCAGTCAAGCACACCAACACATGGTCATTTAACCATCTTGTGGTGCTTTTGGCAGTGTGGGCAGGAGCCAAATCCTGCTGGAAAATGAAATCAGCATCTTTAAAAAGCTGGTCAGCAGAAGGAAGCATGAAGTGCTTCAATATCTCTTGGTAAACGGGTGCAGTGACGTTGGTTTTCAAAAAACACAATGAACCAACACCAGCAGATGACATTGCACCCAAATCATCACAGACTGTGGAAACTTAACACTGACTTCAAGCAACTTGGGCTTTGAGCTTCTCCACCCTTCCTCCAGACTCTAGGACCTTGGTTTCCAAATGAAATACAAAACTTGCTCTCATCTGAAAAGAGGACTTTGGACCACTGGGCAACAGTCCAGTTCTTCTTCTCTTAGCCCAGGTAAGACGCCTCTGATGACAACTGTAGCCAAATTCCTCGACACGTCTGTGTGTGGTGCTCTTGATGCCTTGACCCCAGCCTCAGTCCATTCCTTGTGAAGTTCACCCAAATTCTTGAATTGATTTTTCTTGACAATCCTCATAAGGCTGCGGTTCTCTCGGTTGGTTGTGCATCTTTTTCCTTCCACTCAACTTTCTGTTAACATGCTTGGATACAGCACTCTGTGAACAGCTTCTTTGGTAATGAATGTTTGTGTCTTACTCTCCTTGTGAAGGGTGTCAATGATTGTCTTCTGGACAACTGTCAGATCAGCAGTCTTCCCCATGATTGTGTCGCCTAGTGAACCAAACTGAGACCATTTTGAAGACTCAGGAAACCTTTGCAGGTGTTTTGAGTTGATTCGCTGATTGGCATGTCACCATATTATAATTTGTTGAGAGTGAATTGTTTTTTTTTGTTAAATATGAGCCAAAATCATCTCAATTAAAAGAACCAAAGACTTAAACTACTTCAGTCTGCGTGCATTGAATTGATTTAATACACAAGTTTCACAATTTGAGTTGAATTACTGAAATAAATGAACTTTTTCACGACATTCTAATTGATTGAGATGCACCTGTATATGCAATGTGGAGAGGGTTGCTGAACCAAAGAAAAAAATCATGGTTGTTTTGAAATATACGTACACTACTGTTTAAAAGTAAAAAAATTGGGGGTTGGTAAGATTAATTGTTTATTTTTGGGAAAGAAGCCTTTTTGCTCACCAAGGTTGCATTTGTTTGATCAAAGATACAGGAATATCAGTAATACTGCGAAATATTATTCAAATTTAAAATAACTGTTTTCTGTGTGAATATATAGTAAAATGTAATTTATCCTGTGATTTTCAGCATCATTCCTCCAGTCTTCAGTGTCACATGATCTTCAGAAATCATTATAATATACTGATTTACTGCTCAAGAAACATTTCTGATTATTATAAATGTTGAAAATAGTTGTGATGGCATGACACATGTATTTTCAGGGTTATGTGATGAATAGAAAGAACTGAATTTAGTTGAAATAATTTGTTTTGGTATTTTGTAACATTATAATTGTCTTTACTGTCATTTTAAATCAGTTTAATACATCCTTGCTGAACAAAAGTCTTAATTTATTTAAAAAAATAAGATACAAATTATACCAACCCCATACTTTTGAATGGCAATGCATAAAAAGAAAAATTATGTTAAATTGTTTTATTTATCTACTAATTAACAGAGGGAATTAAACGTTGATTGATGATTAACATGCATGTATATCATCTGCTTTTACTGTAGCCTTCTGAATTGATTTCAGGCACATGTTTTTAACACTCTTTATGGTTTAATGCTATTTATAAAAGCCTTTAAATGTTACTCAGGAACTTTTCATTCTAGATGTATTTTAGAATTGATTTAATATTTTTTTCCATAAATGGACACAAAGCACTCTTCAAAGACCGCTCACTAGAAATGAAAATATCTAAAGCTTAAACACATCTCTCCTGCCTGTGGCTCTTTAAACCCAGAGTGCCGTTAGGCGTCTTGTATGGTCGTGTTTGTGTGCTCTCGGCAGCGGGGTGGTGTTTGACTGTCTCTGTGGTAATCCAGCTGATGAGCGGCTCTGGGCTTGGGCCAGACGTGCCACTTGGAGTTCAGTTTTGCCTAATTGGATCAGAAAATGTCTTCGTCATGCTCTCAGCATTGGTTAAGTGTTACAGACTCTGACTCTGTCTGTCTGAAGCCTTTTACTCCGTTTAGTCACATTACCTCAGAGACCAGAGCTGATGCTCAGAGTGGACAAATACACACTGAAATAAAACGTTTTTTAAGGTAAGTGGTGGCAAACTATTTATTTTTGCTACATAAAAAAGCTACAATAAATTGATTGCAAGCACTTACCTTAAATTTTGAATGAATCTTTTTATTCAGTGCACTTAAAGCCAATTAATATGTCCTTATTAAGATTATATTTAAACGCTTAATGTAATTAAAAAACGCAACACAGTGATGATTGATAGATGAATAATTCAACTTTTCTCAAAAGCCTTATATCTGATTTTTGAGACTAACAGCACCTACAGTTGCTTCAGTCCAGTATGTGTTCATTCTGAAAAATTACTAATAATAAAAAACAGAACTGGTTTCTCAGATATAAGACCTGTAAAGCATGAGCTGAGTTTCTACAATTATACTAAAAGACATTTCACATAAATATATTTATATATCCCAATTCTTTTTTTTATAGTTTGGATTTTCAAATTAATTCAGTATTTTCACTAGCCTCTTTACATTTATCACACATTTTACATGTATTTAACTTTTATAAATACAGTTTGTATGTGTGTCAGAAGAGTATATACTTATTGTTTAGCCCTGTGTGTTGTCACTGATGTTTTTGCTTTACCTTCCTCTGAATGTTTTTCTGTTTAAAGAAGTTTGAGTGTGGTCTTGTCTAATGTTTGGTCAGGAGGTCACTACATGTCTGCCCGGGTATTATAAGTGGACTCAGTATCTGTTCCTCAAGCTGTTTGAGGCTGGACTGGCCTATCAGAAAGAGGTGAGAGTCTGTTTTTCATCTACTGTTGAAAGATGAATTCACTTCAAAAGATGATCTGCTTTAGTCTTTATATCTACCGCAGTGATATTTAGACATGTGTTGAAATGCATTTTCAGGCGCTGGTGAACTGGGACCCAGTGGATCAGACGGTTCTGGCAGATGAGCAGGTGGATGAGAGCGGCCGCTCGTGGAGGTCTGGAGCTCTTGTGGAGCAGAAGCTGCTTAAGCAGTGGTTCATCAAAACCACCAACTATGCCAAGGTACGGCAGCCTGATCCGATTCATTCAGTAAATACATTTGATATGTTTGAGAATAGGAAAATCTTAAACACTCTCGAAATTTCTATTGGTACTATTTCTATTAAATTTCTATTCTATTTCTATTGGTACTGTTAATATATCATGTAGGATTTACTTTAAAACATGCTTCACTCAGAAATTGCTTGTAGATTTTTATAAATATTTAGAACGAAACGACAAATAGCATTGAATTAAAATGTACAATTTAAAGCGGAAAAACTGAAATAGTGTTTTCTTGTAAAAACATATAATAATCTTTGTTTGATTTACTTTGAAATAAAAAATAGTGTTTTTAGACTGTGACTGTAAAATCGCATGCTTTTTTCTAAAATATGTTTTAGATATTGCTCTTATGTAATTTAATTTGCAAATCTGACATCACAATGGTTCGCAAGCCAGTTTTGAGTTCGAATCAGTTCATAAATTAGAATAATTTTATTAGTGAATTATTTGTTTTATTAATTACGTTGAATTCATTTGAATGACTGTATATTCTATGTATGTATTTGTTTGTTTGTTTATTTAAATCCTTATCCAGTATTTACAAACAACTGGAAAGTCTATTTATTGCCATTTTATTATTAATGTTTTTAATCTAACAGATCTAAATTTTACAATCTGTAGTTTTTTTACAGTGTGCCATCATAATATTCCAGAACAGCATGTTCTTATGAGATATTCAGATGTGACAATCAAATGCTCTCAGTTACAGTGCTTGATTATGAATCCACACTAACATGCTGCAATTTATTACAGTACAATATGTGCTGCTGGCTAGAGTGCTCTCCATCTTAATTATACTTCTTCTATTTAAAAACGATATTCCACCCACACAATAACTGGTTAAAAGTCCTGTGAGTCTAAATCAGTTCAACCGCTTAAGATCTCACAGAGGAGGCCTGTCTGTGATGAAGATTTGGAGGCTTATGATGCCCTCGAGTCATTTCCAAATGATCACATTCATAAGATGAACGTACATGAACGTGTGCTAATTATCAGTGGAGGCGTCGGTTAACGAATCATGTTGAAAGCAAATTGGTACTGGTCTTAATTAAGTTTAGATGTGGATGTTGGCTGTGGAGTTTAATGCTGTGTTCTGCTAATGAAGAATACCAATAAAGCTTGTCAGAAAATCATTTAGATATTTCATAAAACAGACCGGTGCTGTGAAACTTTTCCATCATTCTTTGCAGCAGCGTTAAATAGATAAATGGCATAATTCATTGATGGCTTGTTCACCCAAAAATGAACATTTGCCTACAGTGTAGACGCATGTGCAACCAGCTCCCTTTAACTTTTCACTACAGATCTTTACAAACCTCGTCGTTTTTTCGTTCTTTTTGGGCAGCCTTTATTTTTTTTAGTAGTTCGTAGTACTATATTTTCTCACATTATGTCAAAGGGAAAGAGCAAACAGGTAGACAAATATTGTGAAGCAACTTTCTGACACTAGCATTAAGCCCTAAACACACTGCATGATTTTCAGCTGTGCCAGACAAAAGCTTGGCATCGTGAAACAATCTGATTTCTGTGATCGTGGTTCCTAATTGTCACGGTTCTGCTGGTGTGCCCTGCCCGGCCACCAGATGTCTCCGTATGTTGAGCACATGGCTTGTTGTTTGTTGTTGGTGCCATGTTATCATTGTTTCAGTTGCTCCACCTGTGTCTCCCTCGTTACCCTCGTTTGTCTCCATATTTATCCTCCTGGTGTCTGTAGTCCTGTGCTGATCTGAAGGATCTGTTTAATATATCCAACATATGCGGATTGTTAGCAATTGTTTTCAGTCAATCGTTCATACTGTTGCTTAGAGATTTTATCAGTGTTGGCATAAATATAACTATGAGGTTGTGTTGTAAAATGTGGGAGGGATTGCAGTCAGGAAGCTTGCTGGTTAAACTGCTAAAGTGATGTATTTATTTTACTTTATTTAATTTAATTTAATGATCTAAGTGCATCGTCTAAAGAGCATGGCACAGGTGCACTTAGGGCATGTCCGAATCCACTCAAAATGACTAGTTTCACGACGGGAAAAATGGTCGACGCACCTGGCACATTGTCCAAGACGGCTGTCCCTATTCTCTTAATAAGTAATGGATGCGTTTTGGGCATAATGGGCAATAAACCAATCAGAGTCTCATCTCCCATTCCCTTTGAGCCAGTTGTGCTTGCAGCATGGCGGATTTGCTATTTACACAGTGGAATTTGCAAGAGCGACTGCATGCATCTCCAGAGAGGAAATGGATAATTCTGATACATGCAATGACTATCCATTATGACATGTAGATATTTTTATATTTATGTAGCCTCACATTAATAATCTTTTACATTGTAATCCTTTCATTTTTAATATTAAGTGCGGTTTGAACCCGCCTATAGGCGCATATTACTAACACGTTATTTAAATAACAAAAAACACATTGCGCCATTGACTTTAAATCAGGTTTTGCTAGGTCAATGGCATGGTCTATTTCAGCTGCCTCAAAATAGCAACGCGCCAACAATGCGACTGAACACACTTGGTTTTCTGACCAGCACACCCATGAACACACAAATGGGCGGACGTGAAAATGATAACTGCGTTGGGCTGAAACTAGCAAAAAACGCCAGGTGTATATTAGGGCCCTCAGTCTTCTTCATACTCTTATGTGCCACAAGAAAAGAATGTTGGTCTTCCGGCGGGGGTCTTCAGAGAGCTTTCATGCTTTACTATTAGTATTTTATACCTCCTGTGATCAGTGTTACACCACCTAGCTGTTTTCTTAGATTTACTAGCTGGATTGTCAAAGGGCTTAATTCACAGATAAAACGTACAAAAAAAAAAAAATTACGATAGATTTTTGGCATTTTTAGCCTTTATTGTGACAGATCAGAATTGACAAGAAGCAAAGTGAGAAACCGAGAGGGGGGCAGGATCGGGAAAGGTCCTCGAGTCGGGATTTGAACAGGGGACGCCCGTAGCACAACGGCGCTGTATGTCGGCACGCTGCCCACAAGGCTATCGGCGCCATAATACAATTCTTAACCATTTGAAGCCGTTAAACAACAAAATAGCTTTTTTTCAAGAAACTCGCCTCACAATTGCCGATCATTTAAAGATTAAAAGGGACTGGGTAGGCCAGCTGTACCACTTTTCTAGTAAGTTACGAGGCATGGCTATTCTTATACATAGGTCAGTTCAATTTTCTATGTCTAAGGTCATTTCTGATCAGAACGGACGCTTCATCATTATTACAGGGCAGTGGTGGTCAAAGTACACAGATCAAGTACTTGTTGATATATTTTGTTGATATGGACTACGTTGATGAGAGTGATGTAGTAATGTTCACTGTGAAGCTTACACTGCCATGTACCTGAGAGAAAACAGATTTCACCATCTAATTTACACCAGTAAGAAAAAAGTGTTTTAGAACTTGTTGTTTTGCAGAACGTCAGTTATATATGACATGAGAATTAGGCCTGAAATTAGGAAGAACATTTTAAGGAAAATCTAATTATATTTTCATAATGATTTTTTTTTCTTCTCAAACTTTGTCTGTGGTGTAAAAACACCCCTGGCCCAATGCCCCCAGAGGGCATCACTTCCCACTCTGATAATTACTGTAGTTACTATGTTCTGAACATCACATCCTTTCTTTTTCCCTCAGATGGAATCTATTTAGGTGGCTGAATAAAGATATTTGGACTTTATATCTAAAAATTTCCTCAACTTAGCACCAGCAAACTTGTTAGCTAGACAGTTAGCATCAGCTAACAATATTTACTTATTTTCAGTATGGTTATGAATAAACATTCATATCTGTCTACTCGGCTAGTTGATCTAAACAATATACAAATGTATACTGTTGATAAACAATATAAAAACAGACGTCACATAGGTCTAAATGCATAGCATTTAAAAAAAACTGCTAACGTTACAGCAGCGGGGAAAATGAACGTGTGTATCTCCCCCGGGTCCACACCATCCTAACTCGTTCTTGCTCCGAGCGGGTCGCGAACCCGGGATTCCGGCGCGGGAGGCGGGCGCTCTAACAAGGAACGCCAAAGGCTACAGCCTCCTGCATCAGTCACTAGAGCGCCTCTTTTTGAGGTCAGGGGAGTGAGGTTTACACACAGCCTTTACTGGTATACATCCGTTACACGTGCATGAGTTATTTTATTTAATCGGTGTTATTTTAATGTTTTGTTTTTTGACCTAAAACATAACGTTAGAGACACTGATGTTGATCTGTCTGCATTCAAGCATTTCAGTGGGCTTAAATAGATCACCCTTTACAGCAGATTTAGTTCACAAACAACTGACAGTTTTGACCTAAATATTATTTTCAGTTACAATAATGAATCCTAAAATTCGACATTAGTAACGTACTTTTCACAGCATCAGTAGCGCGCGCTCACGAGATCTCCCGGTTCTTTACTTGTGAGTTCAGTTCACTGAAGAAGACTCGCTCTAAACGGATCATTTGAATCAGTGAGTCGACTCGAGAACAGCTGCAATCGGATCATTGCAATTCGTGATTGAATCGTTTGTTGCGATTTGCGAACCGATTGAACAGGTTCATTGAAAAGAATCAGTTTGTTCATGAATCATACACCGCTTCTGCGTCTCGGAGCACGTGATGTATCACGTGAGTAACGATATGTTTTATGAAATGTAGTGAAGTAAAAAGTACGATCTTATGCTTTGGAATGTAGTGAAGTAAAAGTAAAAGTTACTCAAAATAAAACTACTCCAGTAAAGTACAGATACTTGAAAAATGTACTTAAGTACAGTAACGAAGTAGTTGTACTTCGTTACTGACCACCACTGTTACAGGGCCATATTAATGGAGTGCATCTGGTACTAGTGAATGTATATGGACTGAATTGGGACAATGCATTTCCTATTCTGCCTCCCTGATTTAAACTCTAGCCAACTTATTTTAGGTGTAGATTTTAACTATTGTCTGAATCCTCTTTTAGATTGTTCTTTAAAACCCCGAGCTATACCTAAATCCTCAAAGCTGTTTATGGAACAGAACACAGTTTTTGATATCTAGTGTTTTTTTAATCCTAGTGCAAAACAGTTTTCCTTCTTTTCACCTGTTCACCAAACCTTTTCTCGGATTGATTATTTTCATCTTGATAATAAAGTAATTCCACTTATCCATGACTGTTTCTACAGTACTATTGTAATCTCTCACTTTCAGGTCTTTTTGGCGCCTAAATTCTCTGTTACTTAATGACCAAGATTTTGTAAAAGTTATTAACAACCGTATCGACCTTTTTATTTCCACAAATGTCCCCCCCCGACACTTCAGCTTTCACTATATGGGAAGCATGTAAATAATTTTTGAGAGGATAAATGATATTTTATTTGGTCTTCCAGAGAAAGAAGTCAGCTGAATAGAATACTGAGCAGAATACCTGCTAACAGCAAACATTATAGAGGTCAGCAGCGACTATATTGTATTTGTGTCTACTACACAATGTCTAATAACAATTCCTATTTAGAGTTCCAGCTCAGTTCAGCTTTGTGTAGGATGGTGCTCTAGATCAGTTCAGAGCTGCTCGCTGAAACAGTGTGCAAGTGTATGCTGATTCATTCTGTCGCTGTCGGATGTGTTGGAATGACACAGCATGTTCCTGCGATTCACAGACTCTGAGACTCTCATTTTCTCAGTAGTGGACGTGTGTGTGTGTGTGTGTGTGTCTGTGTGTGTCTGTGTCTGTGTCTGTGTCTGTGTGTGTGTGTGTGTGTGTGTGTGTGTGTGTGTGTGTGTGTGTGTGTCGTCATGTCCATTAAAAGTCATGTCAAAAAAGTACACACATCTTTACCATTATTTCAAATGCTGTTTTAAATGTGTAGCTAAAAGTAACAAATTATAAATCCATAATCATAATATATATTTTGGGGGAGTTGCACCACATGACATTTTACAACCTGAACTAGCCTTGCTTTGTCACTATCTGCTATTTTAAGAAACTCATTGGCTTTGGTATGGAGTCAGGAGGGTTGACATGATATCAATTCCTGCTATACTGCATGTTGGTTGCACCACATGACTTAGATCTAGTAGTCACTAGTCAAAAGGTTTTTAAATATTAATAATAAAAAACGTTTTTTTTTTTTTTTTCCTTCAAGAATTTCATTGTTTTCAGTTTTCTTCTCTGTGATACCAGGACAGTTGTGCACTGGCATTGTCAACAGTATTTATGTATTTTTTAATAAATTGATTTGACAGTAATATATTTAGGGGTGTAATACGCGTACCGAACCCAAGCGGTTCACGGGGCAATTTCCAAATGGAAGTGATCTTCCCTATCCCCTTGGAGTGTGTACTTTGGAGTGAACAGGGCACGTGTGTGCCATTACGTTTGGAAGGCACTTGGTAACGGGAGAGACGTAATTTCCTCATTATCTTCCGCTGGGATGTTCCCGTGACAGCGCATCAGCAGATGTTGCTGTTTATGATTATCAATGTTGAAAACAGTTGTGCTGCCCAGTATTTAAATTCCAAAGAACAGCTTTTTCTTTTAAAGGAATCAAAAAGGAATCGTTTTTATCACTTTTACAGTCATATTATTAATTGCATCCTTTTTGAACAAATGTGTTCATTTCTTTACTAAACACAATCTTAGTAACTTCACCAGTGTGCATTGAAGGAGGGAGCGTCATAGAGACTTGTTATATCAACCTTTCTGCAGAGTTCAGCTCCAACCCTGATCACACACAACTGAACCAACTAATTAGGATCTGAAGGAGCACTTGATAATTACAGACCCCTGTGCTGTATAATATAGACTAATAAACAACACCTTCGAGATACCCCGTCATTCAAACGTCATGCAAATAGTTTTCTCCTAACAGATCACCAAACACTTGCTACCTTGCTTCACTTTCTCCAGTGTGTCATAGATGTGTGCGTTGCCATGGAGACTCTCTATATGGGTTCAGAAATGTTCTCTATCGCCGTGTTGAAGCCTTGCCTGGGTTTGAATAGAGAAATGTAGCCTTTGGTTTGGCTCTCCTGGCGTTCTTGGCTCTTTGAGCGTTTTGCTTGCCTCTTACACCTCGCAGTCTGTCCAAGTCAGATCTAAGCGTGTTTGCAGACTGAATGCTGGCAGGCCTGTTTGGCTGATAAAATCCTACAGGCTGTGAGAAACCAATGAACAAATTACATGGACATCTTTAGTCAATATTTTTTTGGTCCATATATCTGTGGTTTTAATTTCGGTTTGAACTTAGCTTATGATGTTTTTTTCTAGAAATATTAGAATAAGTAATTTCAGGTTGCGTATCCCATTTGTCACCTTTTAACAATGAGACTTTGGTAGGGTTGTCACACCTAGGGGAGGAAATTAATGGGGGGCCTGGGGCAAAAATTGCACCAAATGACCAAAAATCTCCCCCAAATTCAAGATAAGGGGGCAAAATAGATGCACAACTAATCTGAATCTATTATGGCAGTCACAATTAAAGTGAATTGTGAAAGTTAATGGAAAGTGTCAGTTGCGTTACTAGATTTAGATCTGCATCGGTGATTTGTTGTGAGTGCAGAACTCGTGCTACTCTGAAGTCATGGAGCTCTTCAGTGATAGGAAACATTCTTCTCTCTCTGTCTGTGTATAATGTGTTCTCAGTTTAAATAACCATTGGTTTTTCATGCTACTAAAATAACCAGTGTGAAATCTTGATTTTCTAATGCATAAAAAGCATAATAATAATTCTTAAACGGTTTGATGAAGTCAATATGCTAGAGAAGTGTTGACTAGGAATTACAAAAAAGTAACTTAATATTTTTCTTCAACAGAATTTATTGCACATGACCTTTTAAGGCTATGGTGTGGCAATAACATTGTTTACAGGAGCATGCACTGTGGCATTTATTCAACTTTATATTCATTGCACGTGTAAGATACAAAGCAATGAAATGCAGTTAGCATCTAATCAGAAGTGCAATAAGCAGAAGTACAGGATACACAGTGCCTACAATGTTACATATGTACAGAAATATACAGATAGAGCAGTCCTATGGACATAATTTACAAATTTTTAAATACTATCAGTATGATATACAGATGGGTGATTATGAACAGACTATACAGATGGATTATGCAGTAAATGTATGCACACTATAAGCAAAAAACTATGATCATAATTACAAATGGATATGAATAAGCGATACATTAAGATATATAAACACTAGTGCACTGGACATTGAGAGTGCATAGAAAATAAACATTTCCAGTACATAGTACACAGTGTGTAGATGGATCCATTCCATATTCTGCATGTACAGACAGTAGTGCATGTAATAAGTTTAACAGAATGTTTTTTTTGTTCTTTATATAAACAGATTTAGTGATGGGGAGGGGTGAAGAGTGTGTAGTGGTGTGTGAGGGGGGATCATCGGGCAGAATTCAGTAAGGAGACAGCAATAGGGCAAAAGCTGTTCCTGAGTCTGCTGGTCTTTGTTCGGAGGCTCCTGAAGCGGTCTATGGTCAGGGTGAGAGGAGTCTATAAGAATCCAGCGAGCTTGACGTAGACAGCGTCCTCAATGGCAGGAAGTGATGTCCCTGTGATACGTTGGGCAGTTTTCACCACCCTTTGCACTGCCTTGCGGTCAGCAACTGAGCAGTTCCCATACCAGACTCTGATACAGTTGGTCAGGATGCTTTCGATTGCACACCAGTATAAGTTCACCAGAATGGCTGGATACAAGTGGTTCTTCTTCAGTTTCCTAATGAAGAAGAGGCGCTGGTGAGCCTTCTTGACTAGGCTGGAGGTGTTGGTGGTCCAGGTCATGTCCTCTGGGATGTGGGTTCCCAGGAACTTGAAGCTGGAGACACGTTCAACAACCATCCCGTTAATGTGGATGGGGTCATGCGTGCCTCCTTTCTTCTTCCTGAAGTCCACAATAAGCTCCTTTGTCTTGCTGGTGTTAAGGAGCAGGTTATTGTCAGCGCACCATGTGGTCAGGTGCTGTATCTCCTCCCTGTAGGCAGTCTCATTGTTGTCTTTGATGAGGCCAATCACCGTGGTGTCATCTGCAAACTTGATGATGGAGTTGGATCCATGTACAGGCCTGCACTTCACATCCCCTGCACAGCCTGGAACATTACATTTATTTCCATGATCTGCCATTTTCGCTGTTGTCCTCGCTTGTTTATTTACAACACCTGCAGAACTTCTGATGGTTGAGCTGGCGCTTGCCTAGAACAAGGGCGGGTTTGGGATGATGGGGCGTAGTGATGCTGACTGTTGTGTCACAGTCTGTGTTATGTTTTAATTCGCCAGTTTTTCAGCGGTCTTTTTTAATAATGAGATTTACATAAGGAGGGAACTATGGTGTCTGAGGCTCACTGCATGTCATTTCCATGTACAGAACTGTTATTATTTAACTATGCCAAAGTAAAGACAGTTTTTCATTCTATGGCACCTTTAATACTTTGGTGGATGGAGATCTGGGTGGAGCAGGGTGCAGTAAACACAATCATTTTAACACATTCCATAATTAATCACACCAAATTAACATGCTAAATTGACAGCCCTAAAATAAACAGATATGCTATGCCAGATGCAGATTCTGTTCCACCAAGATGGCTTTTGTTGTTAAAATGTATTGAAGTGGTTTGTTTAATTTAAGTGTTTGACATAAAACATATCATAAATGCATTTAATAAGGTAATTATAATAATCGTCCCTTGCTGTTAAGAAAATTTCAAGGGGGCAAATGACTTTCCCCTTTAATGGTCTTTTACAAAGTCTTGATTTTGTTTTAGGGGGGACTAGAACATGCTTGGTGGTTCGAAAAATGCATTATTTTTCACATAATTTTCATTATTACAAAGCTCTCTCCCCAGCCTGGCACAAACAGCTCGATTAGTTCCAGGTTTGATAAAGGCCTGCCTTCTGAAAAACGTCATGTGTTGTGATTGGTTAGCTTTCCCAGTGCGTTGTGATTGGTGAACAGCTTAGATGTGTTTCAGTGCTGCCCCGCCCCTTGCCAAAGCAAGCAGCACGTTCAGTCTGCTCCGGTATTAAAGATGCCGTCAATATTGCCATAACAATTTGAGCTGGATTCAGACTCCGAGTCTATTGAACTAGAGAGTCGTGCAGAACCTTTGCACGCACAGATATTGCAAGACATATTAGAGTGGTAATATTATTAATCTTGTTGTTTTAGAAAGGATGTCAACAACAGCTTAAAATTAACTGCATTGACTATGTACAGATAAGTGCAACGGTATTTATTTTTCTTTAATTCTAACATTATAACATGAATTGCAGTGAAATGTTATACAGTTGAATTTATTTATACCATAATCTCATAATTGAAGTGTAAATTCTGCAGATTACATCATTGTCCAGTATTGTACTGTCAGCTATTTATAAGTGGAACTAAGAACTGCTCCGTTTTTCTGTAAAAGCTTTTTGGGTGAAACCAGCACTGTACTCCCTCATGTTGTAGAAGTTAAATGCGCAGCACACAGTACCAAATTGGGATTATAATGCTCAGGAACAGAGTTAAAGTTAAAGAGTTTCTTGTTTTCCTTTTCTTTAGTGTATGTAGCTGTTTGTGCATGTATAAGATCTGCAGAGTTACAAAGCTCAAAGTCTCCCACAAAAGGATGTATTCTATCTAAAAGAGAAGCCAGATCCAGACCGGGCTAAAACGCCTCATTTAACCCTTATGTGCTGTTGGGGACGTTTTCGTCCACTAAGGGGTGCTGTTGAGTGTTAATTTGGCCACAACTTTTTTTGTGTTTCAGCAAATGGAATGATTTTTGGTGACAAATCTTATTTTAACACATATTTTAGGAAAATGCTTTGAAATTTTTTCAAAACTCAACGATGCACCGTGGACAAATTCACTACCCTTACGTTATGTTCGGGATGAAAACAGCCACTAAATTAGACTGCTATAAAAATGTATCGGATAAATATTTTTTTGGCATTTTTTTTGCATAAATCTATTAATCAACCTCAGTACTGTTCAAAACTACTAAAATAAAAAAAAAAATCCAGGATTTTTACTCTTTAATTGCCAAGTTCATAAGTGATGTCACTGATTTTGAGAAAAAAACACACAAAATTACTTATTTTCAATATAAAAAGTGATTGTGGACTGGAATTTTTTTTACTTTTATCACAGTCTTGGGCATGTCCAAGATTAGGAAAAACATTGGCTTTGATGCATTTTTAGTTTTTGAGCAGGATCAGATTTACATTTTTTCTCCCTCATTTACTGTTCGTGGCTGTTTTTGCCCCATTGACTTCCATTATAACGACATTTTTTGATTGCAAAGCCATGACACCATATAATCATGCATTTTTGATTGTTGGTGGTTTTCCCTGTTGGGAAGAGGTCAAATTTGTAATTTTTACAGTTGATCACCAGGTAGCACCATTAACCCTTTAGATAGGCCTGTGCAAACAAAAGCTTAGTTTCTGGCTTGTATATGGAGTTATATGGAGTATAACAGCATATTATAGTATGTGTGTGTGTGAGTGTGTGTGTGTTTGTGTGTGTGAGAGAGAGAGAGTGACCTTTGTGCACTTACCTTGATGCGTCTGAGAAAATCTAAATATGCACCTCAGCTCTCAGAACTACATGGAGTAAACAAAAACAAAGTAAGTGTATTTATGCACCTGCTGCCTTTTGATGGTGAGAAGTGCAGACTAAATAAAAACAAGATAAGTGGATTTAAACCCTTGCATACCATCCTGCTGGTCATTTGATGGTGAGAAGAGCAGCAAGCAACATGAGAAAGGACTTGACTTGTACCAAAGTTTTAGAAATTATTATGCAGCCTGACCCCTCCAGCGAGCTGCAGTATGTATTGTCACAAACCACAGATTACAACCGCTGCAAGGGAAGTGTCGAAAATCTACACAAGGTATGTGCCATTACTGCACTGGTGAGAGAGATTCAGTCTCCTGCAGCTGTCCCTCTAGACACAAATCCACAGACACCAGCAGGCACCAGCAGCTCAGGAGTGAAAAGGGGAACATGCAAGTGGTGCAGAGGACAAAAAAAAAAAGAACACTCAGCTCTTGCATCTGTTGTGGTGGACACACTTGCAAAGAACACCAAGTGATATGCTGCAAGTCCTGCTGGAAAGACTGAACACACACACACACACACACACACACACACACACACAATCAATTCTCACACTAAATACTTAGAATAATTGTTTAGTTCTCCATCCATCCTCAACTCTTGCACCATTGTTCAGTTTATTTGAAGTTGTTGTTGCATTTTGGTTCATAATAAATTATGTTCATAAATCTAATGCAGAGTAGATTGTTTACAGAAAAAAATTGAAAAGTGTATCACTGAAGGATTTTAAGGTTTTAAACTGGCTTTATACATGGCTCTTTACATCAGGAAAAGACAAGCATTTCACACATAGGCCATCTATACTTCTCACCATCAAAAGGCAGCAGGTGCATAAATACACTTACTTTGTTTTTGTTTACTCCATGTAGTTCTGAGAGCTGAGGTGCATATTTAGATTTTCTCAGACGCATCAAGGTAAGTGCACAAAGGTCACTCTCTCTCTCTCACACACACAAACACACACACACTCACACACACACATACTATAATATGCTGTTATACTCCATATAACTCCATATACAAGCCAGAAACTAAGCTTTTGTTTGCACAGGCCTATCTAAAGGGTTAATGGTGCTACCTGGTGATCAACTGTAAAAATTACAAATTTGACCTCTTCCCAACAGGGAAAACCACCAACAATCAAAGATGCATGATTATATGGTGTCATGGCTTTGCAATCAAAAAATGTCGTTATAATGGAAGTCAATGGGGCAAAAACAGCCACGAACAGTAAATGAGGGAGAAAAAATGTAAATCTGATCCTGCTCAAAAACTAAAAATGCATCAAAGCCAATGTTTTTCCTAATCTTGGACATGCCCAAGACTGTGATAAAAGTAAAAAAAATTCCAGTCCACAATCACTTTTTATATTGAAAATAAGTAATTTTGTGTGTTTTTTTTCCAAAATCAGTGACATCACTTATGAACTTGGCAATTAAAGAGTAAAAATCCTGGATTTTTTAAAATTTTTTTTTAGTTTTGATCAGGACTGAGGTTGATTAACAGATTTATGCAAAAAAAATGGTAAAAAAATATTTATCAGATAAATTTTTACAGCAGTTAATTTAGTGGCTGTTTTCATCCCGAACATAACGAAAGGGTAGTGAATTTGAACAATGCACAAGGGTTAAACACACCCCACATTTCTACGTCACGATGTGGAAATATTTTCCTAATGCCGCCCAAATGTTCACGCAAAGAAAGAAGGCATGGTTTCAGTAACGCAGTAGTGTTGAAGCAGCCGTGTCAGGGAGACACTGTGTGTTTCTAGGCGAAAACAAAAGCACTTTATTTGGTCTTCCAAAAGTAGATGCTTTTAGGAATCATTGGAGAAGATTTGTTTGCTACAGAACAGCACAACCCAAATGTTTCGAATTTGTGCAACGTGTTTTATGGACGACAGTTTTGTGAACCTAGGAGAGTACAAGGCTGGCTGTGCACGAAGGCTATTTCTAAAAAAAATTAAAAAGGGTAAATTCAGATTTTGCTATAACAATCTGGAGCTTATGAATCAGCGACTGTAAGTGTGTTTTGTTATTAAAGTACATTTACATTTATGCATTTAGCAGACGCTTTTACCCAAAGCGACTTAACAGTGCATTCAGGCTATACGTGAATTTTTTTTTATCAGTATGTGTGTTCCCTGGGATTTGAACCCACAACCTTTTGAGTTGTTTACGCAATGCTCTAACCAC
>CM049823.1:3641400-3664554 GCA_027422435.1 Schizopygopsis pylzovi | reverse complement strand
AGCCTAATAGTGACTTAAAGGGCCAGTAAGTCGCTAAGTAAACTTAAACACTACTAAATATTTTTGCATTGCACCATTAAACTTAGTTACGTAACTCTAGATAGAAGCCTCTGACCAGGAGTAAGAGCATTAATAAGCTCATGTTTTACCTGACAGACTTTAGACGTCAATGATGATCTTGACATTTACACTCTTTTACATGTTAAGAGACAGAACATAATGTGAATAAATGCTGCTTCAATGCTTCACTTAAGAATTGGAAGGCTGCTATTGTTCATTGAAAGTAAATGTCATATTATACAACGACGAACTACTTTACAGAGAGCTTCAGCTTAAAAACAAATGGTGCAACAAATACAGAATTAGTTATACACTAGCTAGTAGTGGCAAAGCCTCTAGTATGCACTTTACATTATGATTTAAGTAAGAACTAATGAATGGCTGGTGCTACACTATGTTGGTGTGTATTACACATAAAAGTGATTTGGGCAGTTCAAGGTTAAGGTAATTAGTGCTTCAGGAAGTCATGTTTTCAGGTCTAAAATCCAGGTTCACTCTATCCAGCAAAACACTGCAGAAATGGAAAACAGAAATAATAATAATAATAAAAAAACTGTCATTATTTACTTACTCTAACTGACTTCATTTTGTAGAACGTGTGTTTAGATTGTTTTGCTAGAACCATGCATTTAACTCTTTCCCCGCCAAACACAGAATTGTCCAGCTTTCCGTGTTTTCACTGTTATACACTCGGGGGTGCTATTACGCATCTCCTGAATGAGTCTACAACGTACCGATCAAAAACACAGACGAGGAAGACGATGAAACAAGCGATCTCATATATACTGCCATCAACGATAAACAGTGTGTAAATGAAAACTGGCCAATGTTACAGAGTGAATGTCAATCCAGGAGGTGTTAAAGGACAGTGCAAGAATTGCAGACTGAATATGATCCAGAAGTAGTATTTCTACTAGTAGTATACAGTAGATAAAAAGGAGATTTTCTCAGTTTTTTTGCTCAAAATGTTGCTTTTTCATTAAGTGCTGGTGAAAAGGGATGCTTGAAGCTAGAATAAAACTTAATTTTTTTTTATTTTATTTTTTTTAAGTAGAGGTTCTGTTCTTTAATTTTATGTATTGCATGCTCGGATATACAACAAAATATTCTGGAGGCCATAACATTTTAGTGAAAATGTAAAAAATGCTGGCGGTGGCTGGCAACTTTTTTCAGAAAGGCTGGCGGGGAAAGAGTTAAAGTCACAGTGAAACAGAAGTAGTGACAGAGAACAGATGTAGGGTGGGGACTTGGTTCTGTGTACTGGGTGTTGATTGGATGTTGAGATGTGGGCGTGGGTCGTAAAAGCAGGCAAATGAAAGGGGTGTGGTTTAAGCAGACTAAATGCAGATGATGTTCTGCATACGTCACTAGAGAGAAATCTGTAGTTTTTACAAGAAGATCCGGTTTTGATATTGTGATCAAAGATTACAAGGAAAAAAATGTAAGGATTACAATTTCAACTAATGAAACGCACAAATTAATTCTTCATATCATGATCTATACTATTTCTATAACATATACAGAAAATGCATCTATAACATATACAAAAATAGGTAAAAAATATTTCATGCCAACTTTATAGGAATAGGAATAGCTAAAACTGTACTCACCTTTGGGTCACCCAAGATGTAGATGAGTTTGTTTCTTCATCAGATTTGTGAAATGTGTCACTGCATCAGTGTCTCAGCAATGGATGCTCTGCAGTGAATGGGTGCCGTCAGAATGAGAGTCCAAGCAGCTGATAAAAACATCACAATAATCCACAATTAATCACAGCACTCCAGTCCATCAGTTAATGTTTTGAGAAGGAAAATAGAAACAAATCCATCATTAAGGTGCTTTAATATTATTTTCAATTGTAAATGGTTCTTGATCTGTGCAGATTTCTCTCCTGATTCAGACCAGATGATAGTTTCACTGCAGATTTTGCCCTGAAGCAGCGTATTTGACATTAAAACACCTTCATTGATGTCTTAATGATGGATTTGTAATTACAAATACACAGCTTTTGTCTTCTCCAGATGTTAACTGATGTACTGGAGTGGTGTGGATTACTTGTGGATTATTGTGATGTGTTTATCAGCTGTTTGGACTCTCATTCTGACGGCACCCATTCACTGCAGAGCATCCATTGCTGAGCAAGTGATGCAGTGACACATTTCTCCAAATCTGATGAAGACACAAACTAACCCTCTTCATGGATGACCTGAGAGTAAATGTATAAAACTATACTGACTGAGCGCTGCTTTACTGTGGTCTCCGGACACCGCTGTCCTCTCTCGTGTTCTCTTCAGCTGTCAGCGCTGAGCTGCTTTCTCTTGTCAGAGTGCATCTAATGGCTTCCTCTCATGACATTCTGTGTTCAGTCTATTATCAGTGCAGCTACAAACACTTCCATTTCGTCGATAATGAGTCAAACAAAGGGCAAAATCTTTTTTTTCAAAAGCATAAAAGGCCCTAATTTCCCCGTGTAACTCTGTTATAAACACACTCTCTGAGCACCTCATTACGGCTCATATGTGGGATGCTCGTCTCTCACATGGCACCTGGCTTTCAAAGAATTAACCTGCTACACCTTGGCCCTGTTGCTAGGCGACCGCCTGGCGCTTGGCTGCCGCTGCCGGCGCTATAATAGGCTGGATCGTGTGATTATCAGAGACGGGCTGGAGTGGAGGGAGGGCCGTCCGGCCGCACACTTTGGGGATGACATTAGCAGGGCTGGATTCCGCTCACGTTAATTCGTTTCTTTTGATGCGGATGATTAGCCGAATGAAGTCTGCATCGTTAGAGTAAGTGTGACTCTATTGTAAACTGACAGATGGCCCAGAATGCAAAGCGCTGTTTGTTTTGGTGTGAGACTGGCGCTCAGAGACAAACGCACGGGACCGTGTTCGGGATTTCACTGGTGCCAGCTGAGAAAACACACAGCTGGGTTATTACTGTGAAATATTCTTTCAAAATTCAGTTCATTTTGTATCGCAATTTTCAATTGGAGTTTTTGGTAGCTTTAATTGTTCATAAAAAGTCTTATAGTAGAATAATAGAATAGAATTATAATAGAATAGTTTTAGTTTTCATCCTTTATTGTGTCAGAGACACATGGCTGATTCTTGTCTAGTAGATATATATATATATTAACGTAACAGTACTTATTATCATCAGCAAATCTGAGAGTAAGCCGAGAGGTATTTCAACTCTTTCATAGCGGGTTTGTATATTATATATAATACCATTCAAAAGTAGTCTTATTAATAAGTAGTATTAAGTAGTAAGATTATTCAGTGTTTTTAAAAGAAGTCTCTTCTGCTCACCAAGACTGCATTTATTTGATCAAAAGTACAGTAACAAATATAAAATATTATTACAATTTTAAATAGCTGTTTTCTAAGTGAATACATGTTAAAATATAATGTATTTCTGTGATGCGCAGCTGTATTTAGAGTCATGTGATCTTCAGAAATCATTCTAATATACTGCTCAAGAAACATTTCTGATTATTATATATGTATTTTATTTTCAGAATCCTTTGATGAATAGAAAGTTCAAAAGCGGCACTTCTCGTTTTAATTTAGTTGTACTTGATTTACTAAAATAAACTAAAACTGAAATGAAAATAGACATAAATAATAATAATGATGATGATAATAAGAATAAGAAAACACTAAAAATGACAAAAACAATTAAATTCTTAAAACTTTAACTAATAAAATGTAAAATAGATAGTGATTCAAAATAATAATAAATAGTATCTAAATGATATCATAACTCAGTGGTTATAATAAAGAGATCATAATTTGAATGAATGCTATTCTCGATCTGTATTGTTATAAATCACGTTTCATTAAATATTTGTATATTAGTGCAAGCATCTCTTTGAACCATGTGTTCAAAAAGACTTGGATGATGTCACTCCCTTAAATATGATGTCAAAAAGATCAAAGCATTTTGAAGAATAGTTTTTTCTTTACTAAGTAAACAGGCTACAGTAGATTGATGTGTTCGTACCTGCATCAAGAGGTTTGCAGCGTCTCGTGCACGCCATAATCGTCTAACAATGTAGTGCACAAAATGAAAAAGTTAATTCCACTGCCCTGCGTTTTTAAATGCACAAACATGTCTCCTAATCGGGTTCAAAAAAGACTGAATGACTTGTTTTACTCTGCATTTTAAGTTGGAAAAAAATATAGCTTTAATAAGAACCTTTAAATATGTCAAATAGTATGACCAAGTTCAGTGCTCTGGTAATTGTGTTCATGTTCTTGAAACGAAGCATGTCTGGTAGCCCAGCACTCACACTCTTCCTCCTGTGGATGTCAGGTGTAAAGGGCCGGCGGAGAGAGAAACAGACACCATGGACACCTTTGTGGATTCCTCCTGGTACTATTTCAGATACACTGACCCTCAGAACCCGCTGAGGTAAGGAAAAGCGTCTCTGTCTGTCTCTCCAGGTGTTTGTGGAGATGCTGAGAGAGAGAGAAAGAGAGAGAGAGGAAGAGATTCTGATGAACAACACTGATTTCCCTTTGTCCCTGTAATGCATCGCACACATCTTCATAAACACAATAAAATAGCACAAGCATATCTACACACTGTTCCAGAAACTTCACAGGCAGCATTAATGCATCGACTGAAAGCTAAATTAAATCTATAATCAGTTAGCCTTCAGTCTACGCATTAATGCTGCCAGTGCAAGTTTTACCAGATATTAATGTGTTTATTTTATTTGATATAACTGCAGTGTGATTTCTAAAAACTGATCCGAACCTTTGGAACTGATTGAAACTGAAACTAAAATCCAACAAAAGTAAAGTTACTTGCATTTGAACTGCTCTCTGCAGGTCATTCACTAGGTCCCCCCGTGTGGTTCTGGGATTTTTGCTCACAGTTCTTGTGATCATTTTGACCCCACGGGGTGAGATCTTGCGTGGAGCCCCAGATCGAGGGAGATTATCAGTGGTCTTGTATGTCTTCCATTTTCTAATAATTGCTCCCACAGTTGATTTCTTCACACCAAGCTGCTTACCTATTACAGATTCAGTCTTCCCAGCCTGGTGCAGGTCTTTAATTTTGTTTCTGGTGTCCTTTGACAGCTCTTTGGTCTTGGCCATAGTGGAGTTTGGAGTGTGACTGTTTGAGGTTGTGGACAGGTGTCTTTTATACAATAATGAGTTCAAACAGATGCCATTAATACAGGTAACGAGTGGAGGATAGAGGAGCCTCTTAAAGAAGAAGTTACAGGTCTATGAGAGCCAGCAATCTTGCTTGTTTGTGTAGGTGACCAAATATTTATTTTCCACCATAATTTGCAAATAAATTCTTTAAAAATCCTACAATGTGATTTTCTGGAATATTTTTTCTTATTTTGTCTCTCATAGTTGAGGTATACCTATGATGAAAATTATAGGCCTCTCTCATCTTTTTAAGTGGGAGAACTTGCACAATTGGTGGCTGACTAAATACTTTTTTGCCCCACTGTATGTATATATTGGCGCTTTTCCACTGCATGGTACGGTACGGTTCGGCACGGCTCGGTACGGTACGGCTCAGTTCGGGTCGGTTTGCGTTTCCACCGCAGTTTAGTACCGCTATAGAGTGGGCGGGATTATTCACGCGTCGTTATAATTGCGCCGCCTCTACTGCCGTGACATCGTCGTAAACGCGCCACAAACAAACTCACAACAAAGAAAGGAGACGGAATAGTGTTCTTCATTCTCGGCATGTGGATGTGTTTAACAGCAATGGAGAGGTCTATGAGAACGCTTGGGATTTACCCCCAGCAGCAGAGATTGTGGTGACCGTGACACGGGCTGTATAGATGAGGAGAGCAGAGATGTTCGTGCAGGTGTGCTGCGTTACTTGATTAGTTAACTATTCATGCAGCGTGTTCTGTAAAGTGAATTATCAATAAACTTTTGAATATTTCAAAATGTACAATGTATCCCTTGTTTTTTTTATTTATGTGATGGTTTTTATAATCGCGGCATTAATCATTTGTCTTTTTCAAGAGGTTCATTACGTGCTCATACAATGATACACATTTAATATAGTCTGGAGGTACACTTATTCGATCAGATTGTTTTTAATTGAAGCAAAACACAGATACAGAGGTAAAAATATAAACAGAAAACATACTCTGTAAATATAGCAAGTTCAAAAGTAACATTATATACATAAGGCTTTTCCTTCGGCGTCGCGCCATCAAGCTCTCACTGGATCCGCTCCTCGGCTATCAACGAGAGGAACGTCTGAACTCCCTCAACAGACAACGACACTGCTATTTTGTGGTTGATGCAAAAATGTGCGTTTGTTTAAACAGAAGTTGCGTCAGATCCTTCGCTGGCTGTGCTGATTTAAATCTAGCGGGTAGAGCGGTAGAGGAGGGTCTCGTGTCGCAAGTTCAGTGACGCAGTAAAGACGATTCTCTCCGGCCATTCAGTGATCAGCAGAGTTTACACGTCACGTTTTGGTAACGGTACGGCTCGATGGAACCTCGACCGAAGTGGTACTAAAAAAGTATCAGGTACCAGGTACAGTACCCAGTGGAAAACCCCCCAAAAGTGAACCGTACCGTACCGTACCGTGCCGTACCGTGCCGTACCATGCAGTGGAAAAGCGCCATATGTGTGTTACTCTGTACCACAAAACCAGTCATAAGTGTCAATTAGGGATGCACCGATACTGGTATCGGTATCGGGCCCGATACTGAGCTCATGTACTCGTACTCGTACTCGTAAAAACACTCCGATACCAAAGACCGATACCCCGTGACATCATCGACAGAACTTGTTCTGACGATCAACCGCTTTCAGTCGTTGATAACGTGGGATTTCGTCGCTTTGTTAATGTTTTGGAGCCGAAGTACAAGATTCCCAGTCGCCGCCATGTCACAGATATTGTTTTGCCACAAATACACGATGCAGTGAAAAAGCATGTCGTGTGCATGTTGCATGACATAAAAGCAATTAGCTTTACCACTGACATTTGGAGTTGTAGTGTAAATCCATTGTCTCTCATCAGCTTAACGGCGCAATGGATAGATGGCGATTTCACTCTACAGCAAATCATGCTTCATGCAAAGCAATTTCGAGGCTCACATTCGGGTCTAGCGATAGCGAGCGTATTTTGAGGAAATGCTTGCGACTTGGGCAATTCCCAAAAGTTCTATTCTTATTGTGTTGCTCACAATGGTTAGACAGTTCACTGTTATATTTCACTGTGCACTTTTGATTGTTACACAACAGTGAACATTGCTACACAGTGTTATGTTATAAACATTTGTTCAGCGAAATTAGTTTGTAGATTTTTGACAACTTTGTGACAGGTTGATAAATGTTTTTTTTTTCATATATTATTGTTATTATTATTATTATTATTTTATTATGACCTTGGTTTGGTTATGGAAGTTATTAGATACTGTGAAAATTGTTTGTACTTTCACAACCTTGTGACAAGCAGAATATATATATAGTTACAGTTGTTTATAATTACAGAGAAGCTGTCCTAAAATTATTAGTCTCACTGTGTCATTACTTGGAAAACTGCCACATCCCAAAAAACAGGTATCGGTATCGGCGAGTACCAGGAAAGAAATATCGGTACTCGTACTCGGTCTTTAAAAAATTGTATCGGTGCATCCCTAGTGTCAATTTTTCGAAATTGAGATTTATACATCATCTAAAGCTGTTTAAATGAGCTTTCCATTGATATGTGGTTTGATATCTGGAATCTGAGGGTGCAAATAAATGGAAATATTGAGAAAATTGCCTTTAAAATTGTCCAAATAAAAAATTTAGTTTTAATATAGTTACGGTAAGAAATATCTTCATGGAACATGATCTTAACATAATATCCTAATAATTTTTGGCATAAAAGAAAAATGGATCATTTTGACCCATACAATGTATTTTTAGATGTTGCTACAAAAACCCCAGCGACTGGTTTTATTCTCCAGGGTCACACACACATATATATATACACAGTTGCTTTAACTCAATCTCCATGAAGTAAAAGCATGGAAATGACTTCCAGAGCTCTGTATTGTATGGACGGTTAGTTTGGTGCTGCTGGCAGGTGGATGCAGAGTGTGACGCGTTTGTTTATCACAGTTTGTTGAAGTGTGCTTATTGTTTTGTTTAAATTCACTTAGCGGTTCACATTCTCCCTTCAGAGTGCGTTTGAATGTGTTATTCGAGTGTCGTGATTGTGATGTCGATATAAAGCAGCGCCAGCACTTAAGTGTTCTTGGAGAGTTTGAGAGATGTAACACCTGTCACACATTCACACACACACACTCACACACAACTCACACTCTCACACACACACACACACACACACACACACACACACACACACACACACACACAACACACAACACACACTCACACACAACTCACACTCACACACAACTCACACTCACACACAACTCACACTCTCACACACTCACACACAACTCACACTCTTACACTCACACACAACACACACTCACACACAACACACACTCTCACACACACACACACACACACACACACACACACACACACACACACACACACACACACACACACAACTCACACTCTCACACACACACACACACACACACACACACACACACACACACACACACACACACACACACACAACACACAACACACACTCACACACAACTCACACTCTCACACTCACACACAACTCACACTCACACTCACACACAACTCACACTCTCACACACTCACACACAACTCACACTCTTACACTCACACACAACACACACTCACACACTCACACTCACACACAACTCACACTCTCACACTCACACACAACACACACTCACACACAACTCACACTCTCACACACTCACACACAACACACACAACTCTCTCACACACACACACACACACACACACACACACACACACACACACACACACACAACACACACTCACACACAACTCACACTCTCACACTCACGCACACACCCACACACACACACACACACATGTTGGTTTTTATGGTTTACGGGGACTCTCCATAGGTGTAATGGTTTTTATACTGTACAAGCTGTATGTGCTATTGCCCTACACCTACCCTACACCTAAACTTAGCCCTCACAGGAGACGGTGCGTTTCTATTTTCCCTCAAAAAAACTCACTCTGTATGATTTATAAGCGTTTTAAATTATGGGGACACTGAAAATGTCCTCATAAATCACCTTCTCCTTGTAATACCTATGTCATACCCATGTCATTATACAAATTTGTGTCCTCATAAACCACATAAACATGCCCACACACACACACACACACACACACACACACACACACACACACACACACACATACACAGTCATGTTTCAGTGTTGATGTCTGTGCATGAGCGCCTCCTAGTGACCGCTCTCATGTAATACAGATACAGTGTGAGTGTTGGTGTCCTCTCGCAGGCCTTTCGAGCGCTCTCTAGCGGATTACTGGATGCCTGTGGACGTTTATATCGGAGGGAAGGAGCACGCCGTCATGCACCTGTACTACGCACGCTTCCTCAGCCACTTCTGCAGAGACCAGGGCATGGTTTCACACAGGTGCGACACACACTCATAATCAAACACCTCCAAGAGAGTCATGAGAAGAGTGCTTTTTGGTGCTTGTCAAAATTTCTCCTGTTTTCTAACACACACACACACACACACATATACACACACACACACACGTCTATATATATATATATATATATATATATATATATATATTAGAGGTGGGCATAGATTAATTTTTTTAATCTAGATTAATCTAGATTAATTTTGGAATTAATCTAGATTAATCTAGATTAAAATGGCTCATTTGAATTCTGCCGAAGGCATTCAGAATATGTGTGCTACCCAAATAATGACTAAAAGTAAGTCTTTGAGAACGGGTTTCTCAAGCCAGGTGGCACATTAGACCAGGGGCTCATCTCCTGTTTCCAAAATGCATCACAAACTTTAATCTCTTCCCGTCCCAATCCCACGAAAAAACTGGAGGAAAATCCCGTTCCACTCCCGGAAGAATGACTCCCATTCCCTCCCACTCCCGTGTTGTTGTTTTTTTTGCCGATAACTGTCAATTACAGTAAAAATATAGTACAGATCACAGCGTGCCCACCTTATTAGTTGAATAAAAACCCCAAATGTCGTTTTTTGTTATTATATTGAACTGAAAGCCATCTTATTATGCACAGTGTTGCACAGATTAAATTTCATGTAAATCATCCATGCTAACACACACGTCTTCTATTTTTTTTTTTTTGACATTTCACTCTCTATAGATATATTTTTCTATGTACTGTATTTTTAGATATATTCGAGTTTCGAAGTTTCTCGCTCAAGTTCACATGAGACCTAAAGCGCATCCTGTTTGCTTAAAAGCGCAACGTTTCGTTGTTATTCTGAGTGCACACAAATAAACGTAGAGTCTTTACAGATTCGAAAGATGTATTAGGCTACTTTTATCTGTATGACCAAAAATGACGGAGATTTTAAGAGCAAGTGAACGCACCGGAGCCTGTCTTGCAGCAAACGCGCTTCCACACAAACACTTCAATAGCGCACATTTCTCTAGGTTAACATCATATTGAGCGGCCATGTAAAGTTGCTACTACATACATCTTTCAGATGAAAAGCCATATTTGAGGTTGATGAATGATAGGTGAGCGCAGGGGCGGCGCTAGGAATGGGCTAAGGGGGCTGAAGCCCCGAATGTTTTCAGAAAAGCCCCGAATGTTTTTATGACCATGCCCTGTACGCATCATCATCACTGAGTTTTCATGCGCATTAAAATGATGAACCGCAGTTTACTCCCGTCAGGAACCGCCCACGGAAGCTCGTACTTCTGACTGACATATACACTTGATAATAAACTTCATATAAACTGGCCAATCATCGATATGAAGTAATAGCAGATATTGGATCTTTGGGCTTAGCCCCGGATATCCACTCACCCTAGAATCGCCTCTGGGTGCGCGTTTGGATGTCCTGCCCGATTGTATTACCACACAGACCAGCCGTTAACAATCTGTCCATCACGGACTGCGAGCCTCTAGTTCGAAGACTCGTTCTCGCCCCCTACAGTGCAATTCGGCTAGGTATACATCCGCGCTAAAATATCAGGGTGAAAGTCATCATAGCTTGCGTAGTATAGACCCAGCTCCCAACCCAACTTTGAGAATAGATTAACGGCGATATTTTTTTTATCGCCGATAAGAGTCTCACGTTAACGCAGCACGTTAACGCCGATAACGGCCCACCACTAATATATATACATGCGTGTGTGTGTGTGTGTGTGTGTGTGTGTGTGTGTGTGTATACATTAAAACAGGTCTGGAACAACATGAGAATGAGTAAATACGGACAGTGTTAAGAACTTGTGCTTTGTGTTGATTTGCATGTTGAATTTCTCTCATATGCTGGATTGGGTGACCAGTAATGTACATCCAGTCTCTTGATTTCAGGGAGCCCTTCAGAAAGCTGCTGGTCCAGGGTCTGATAAAGGGACAGACGTTCAGGGTGGCAGAGACCGGCCAGTACCTCAAGAAAGAGGACATCGACTTCACAGGTGTGTGTGTGTGTGTGTGTGTGTGTGTGTGTGTGTGTGTGTGTGTGTGTGTGTGTGTGTGTGTGTGTGTGTGTGTGTGTGTGTGTGTGTGTGTGTGTGTGTGTGTGTGTGTGAAGATATGAAGTACAATAAAGTGCAGTGTGCTGTTTTTTTAATGCCATCCACCATAGTTTTGTGGTTATCATTCTTTTTTTTTAAGTATTGGTTCAGGCACAGTAGTTGCCCTTACGAGCCCCAACTTTTTTACACCCCCAGGGCCGGGCTTCAGAACAATTTTCACGTCACAGTTCAGACATGGGCCGGGGCTCCAGCCGTACAAAAGTGCTGGAGTTTGTGCTGGATTCATGAAATCTCTTTCATCTGGCTCAGAATTAGACTTTCAAACTGTCTAGGAGTGATATATCAGAAAAGGCGTGTTACACTGAGAAAAAAACAATTAGAATGTATAGTTTTGAATATTCTAACAATGCAAATGAAGCCCTTCCTTTAGTTAAAAGAAAACGTCTAATTGGAATCTACGATCTATTTTTACTCTATAAAGTGCAGGTGCATTAGCTGAGCCAACCAGAAAAATGTAGGCAACTTTGTTAAATAGACTGATAGAAAATATGTGCACTCCAGCTGACTCTGGCCTCCTGCGATAGGCCAGCCAATGAGACTTTGGTATAAAATGTAAACAGCTTGTGCCGTTTTTGTGTGTGAAATTCATCAGTAATGTGAACAGTCCCTCTTACATTCCTCACTCACTTCCTGTGTCGCTTTCTGTGGAGACTGGAGCCAAAATAGTCTTTTTGTTGTTGTTGCCAGGCAACAAGGTAAACAGACTCACATGACGAGCATCTGAATTGGCTCCCAAACGCCTGTAATTTCTGTGATCTCAGCAGTGATGGTTTCATAATGTGTCTGTGTGCACACAGTGTAGAGGAGAGATGCTTATGACAGTAAACACAGCTGCGTCTCTTCCTGAGGGTTCAAGAGCACACCAAAGACCCTGTTTACACCTGCTCTTAACATCTTGAGTGAGCACTTCATACCGGTGTAAACGGGGTCTTTCAGTAACATACAACATTCAAACATCTCTTCTGCTCAGCATGACTGCATTTATTTGATCAAAAATATAGTACAAATGTGAAATATTGTTACAATTTAAAATGATGGCTTACTATGGTAATATATTTTAAACTAATTTATTCTTGTGAACAAAGCTGTATTTTCAGCATAATTTCTCCAGTCTTCAATGTCACATGATCTTCAGAAATCATAATAATATTCTGATTTACTGCTCAACAAACATTTCTGAATATTATCAATGCTGAAAACAGTTGTGCTCAATTATATTTTGGTCGAAACTGAGATACATTTAGTTTTTCATGATTCTTTGATGAACAAAAAGTTAGCATTTATTTGAAATATATATATTTTTTAAACATTTGTAACATAAATATCAATTGAATGCATCATTGCAGAATAAAAGTATTTTTTTTCATAGGAGATTTGAATTGATGTCACTACCAGGTGTAAACAGTAGTGTGTCTCAGATCTAATAACAGATGATCTGTGGCAGGTCCGGAGCCCGTCCAGAGGGCCACCGGCAGCCGACTGCAGGTCACATGGGAGAAGATGAGTAAATCCAAACACAACGGACTGGACCCGCAGGAGGTGCTGCAGCAGTACGGCCTCGACACCATGCGCCTCTACCTCCTGTACGCTGCTCCACCCGAGCAGGACATCTTATGGGACGTCAAGAGTGAGTAGAGCCGTGCCACATCAGACACTGAGGGTGATGCATCTGTTCTGGGGTAAATTGTAGGCAGTGTAATTATGTGTCTTTGGCCGCTATGTTGTGTCTCACTGGTTTTTCACCCCCACGTATTTAGGACACCATGGCAAATCAACTATTTAGACAGTTTTAAAGTAGTCAGATAAATCCTAGTGATGAGATGCATGTGACATATGTACATTATTGACAGTGTTATGGGTGACATGACATTTTTGGGGACGTTCAGATGCCCTAAACTAGTGGTTTTCATTCTTTAAGCCCCTCATTTTCCAAGACAATATTTTTAATTGTTTTACATTTTAAACTATTCAAAATTACATTTTTATTATAGTAATTTAATTTTATTCATATTAAAAGTATTTAATACAATTTCCATAATTCTAGAAGGTGTAAGAATTTAATAATCTTTAGCGTTCACACACTTTATGACAAATGAATTTACGCAAATTTTTCAAGTGGTCGTGATTATATGGTAAGTTATATTTATCACTATTTTTGTCTGACAAATACCAATTCTTCAGCAGTTGATACCCAATAAAATATTTTATTTAATATTATACTATTACTTTTTAAAGATTGTATTACCATTTTAACTAAATAAATGTTTTATATTAAATATATGAACTTTGTAACATTTTAATTCTTTTAAAATAGGAAATTAGAAATAACATTTCTAATAATTACAAATTTCTATGACATTCACATTTATATTTTCAGAGCTTGACATCATTACAAAAATGTATAGCCTACTCAATGTAGTCATTTTTATTACTTTTATTTCCATGATTTTTCAATTCATAAACCACACTTTTAAAGTTCCCGTATATGTTTTCCAAGATTGTGTGAACCCTTGTTCTGAAAAAAAAAAGAAAAGTCAGTTTACATCTTGATTTTTAGCTGTTTATGCTTGTTTTATCATATTTTAAATCATTTTAGTATGTCTAATTAGCATTTTCAAATGGTGAAAAATCTAAAAGAAATTTCACGTATATGCTCATAATTTTTTTTTACCTACAATCCAGATCTTGATTTAAATGTGCATCACGTTCTTCAACTAAACATTAGCAACAGCTGTTTTTAGCACGACAGCACGTCCTGTGTGAACGTCCTGATCTCTAACCCATCCGTCCAGTACAGTGACACCCCGTGATAGTTTAACGTGATGCTGTGTGTGTGTAGCGGATGCCATCCCAGGTGTGTTACGATGGCAGGCCCGTCTGTGGGGTTTGGTCACCAAACTGAGAGCCGCACGCGAGGGTCCAGAGACGCCCAGCCCGTCCGTCCTCAACAAGAGAGAGCGATCAGAGGCCAGGAAGATCTGGGAGAACAAGAACTACGCCATCACTCAGGTAAAGCCAGAGGTCACAGTGATCCTTATGTGCCTATATGTTTGAGAAGTGCATTTCTCATCGTATGTTCTGCGGCTGTTGTGCTCAAAATGCACATTTAACATGGTTGTAGCATAAATGAGCACTAAGGTACTTACTAAACATTTGAGTGCTATTGTAGTGACATAAGTATCTGTTTTGTCACTTGAGGGTGGTTTCTGACACGTGAGATCCAAACAAGAAAATCGTCCTCCAAATACTACTGCTTTATCAGATTTATTCATCACACAGCTCGTACAGGTCATCTTAACTCACAGTTTCTCTGTACAATGCACAAAAATCCCATCGGATGCCTTCACATATTTACCTCCAGACACACTCAAAAAATGTAGTGCTTCCCTCTAATTACACACCTGACTTTCTTCCTCTTTACCTACCTATATACTCAATAAGGCCCACACTCCACCCAGTGGTCAAAAACAGAATTACAAGACATAATGGCTCTTACAGCTATTAAATATACAAGTGTTGTACCAATAAATGTAGTTGGCACCACCTATTAATTGAGTATTAACTCCTCCAAGCATGACTAATGTTTGACTATTGGTAATATAATAAAACTATAATATAAGTCCCGAATCATTATAGTGTATGTTACTTGCAGAACACTTTAATCAGGACATACAGGTACTTTTGAATGGCCCTCGTGCAGTGCAGAAAAGCATTTGTGCAGAAGGTGTAGTTCCAGCATCTAGCAGCAGGGGCATCCCGCCAAACCCTGACCCCTGGATACCACCACTTTAATGTATTCAGGACACAGTGATGACCAGTGGGGGTCACTGCATCACACATCCGTATTTGTTCATTCTTGTAGAGCTCCTTTGTTTTTGTTATATATCTGGTTTGTAATTCATTTTAAAAGCACCAATGTTTTATGTGTGAATGATATTTTCTCAATTAATATGAAATCATAAAATTCACCACATGACACTGTAACAGAAATACTGTTAAATGCTCTCTGTGTTACATGATATCAGGAGCCGGGTTTGTGCGGTCATTAAATAACACCTCTTTTCAATCAAAGCAGAATGTCCTGTATGTTCGGTAACATCTTAACATGGCAGAACATTCCATTTACTTCAAATGAAACCTTATTAAAGGGATGGGATGAAAAGCCTGTCATCATTTACTCACCCTCAGGTTACTCCAAACCTTTTTTCTGTTGAACACAAGAGAAGATATTTGGAAGAATATGGGTAGCCAAACAGTGGTCCCCATTGACTTCCATAGTATGGAGGAAGAAAATACCAGGGAAGTCAGTGGGGACCAGCAACTTTATTTAATTTCTTTTTCCAAAATATCTTATTTTGTGTCCAACAGAAGAAATAAACTTATAAAGGATTGAAACAACTCGAGGGTGAGTAAATGACGACAGAATTTTCCATTTTTGGGTGAACTATCTCTTTAAGTATCAAATTGGCTCTACAAGTGATTTCAACTCATATTTTTTAAATCTTGTCTAGCTGAATCTCGTAGAACGTCCAAAAGTTGAAATTGGTTAAATTATATTTAATTGTTTTAAATACATTTTTTTTACATTTAGAAGATGCTTTTATCAAAAGCAGAGGAGCAAAGCAATTAGTCACAGAGACGTCAATATACTTTGCATGCAGAGACGCATTAAAATGACCAAAAGTGAGAGTAAAAGCATTAATAATGATACAAAAGTTTTTTTTTTACTAAAGAATCCTGAAAAAAGTGTCATGTTTCAACAAAAATATTGAGCAGCTCATCTGTTTTCAGCATTGATAATAATCAGAAATGTTTCTTGAGCAGTAAATCAGTATATTAGAATGATTTCTGAAGATCATGTGACACTGAAGACTGGAGTAATACAGCTTTGATCATAGAAATAAATTACATTTTTAAATATATTCACGTAGGAAAGTTATTTTCAGTTGTAATATTTTTTCACAATAACACTGTATTTTTAGATCAGAAATGCAGCCGTGGTGAGCAGAAGAGTCTTCTCTTAAAGTATAATGTGTATTTCTGAGTGAACTATTTCTTGAACAAAAGGCTGTATCCAGTGGGAAAGTGATCTTACATGTGGATTGTGTATAAGCAGGCTCTCTAGGGCCGGGGTTGATTTTGCGCTGGTTTAAAAGGGCCTGGACTCTACTTGATCCGATCCAGAGCCGCTGAGCCTCACGGTCTTTGTCATCAGCTGTGTCCTTCCTTCGGTCCGGGTCTCTGGAGGATAGCTGCTGTTCTTTCCGTTCTGATGAAGTCTCAAACCACGCTTCCAGCAGCAGAGATCAAGTGTTCACGCTATCAGTGAATAAACCTTCCTCATCCGTTCATTGACGTCAGGGAGTAATGAGGTGACACTCAAGCTCTGAAACCTTGTGAGCTGGCCGGCTGTATGCTAACGGTCTACTGAAACATCTGAAGGGACTGAACTGAAATGCTCTACATAGACAGCAACACATGCCACAACACGATGCACTCCGGAGGCTTGACTCATTACTGATACTCAGAATGTGGTTTGGTGTGCTTACATGCTTACAAACAGCACATAAAAGATTAGATCAAGTATTTGTTTTAAAGAAACTACATTCTTTTTTTATAATGTTTTTGAAAAAAGTCTCTTGAGCTCATCAAGTCTGCATTTATTTGATAAAAAAAGAAAAATGATAAAAATGTAAAAGTGTTTTTTCTTTTAATATACAGTAAAATGTAATTTATTTCTGTGATGCGCAGCTGTATTTTCAGCATCATTACTCAGTCTTCAGAGTCACATGATCTTCAGAAATCATATATAATATGCTGCTCAAGAATCATTTCTGATTATTATCAATGTTGAAAACAGTTCCAATATTTCTGTGGAAATTGTGATGATGCATTTATATTTTAGAATTAATTGACAAATACAGTATAATGTTCAAAAGAACATTCATTTGAGATTTTGTAACATTATAACTGTCTTTAATGTCATTTTTATTCAAATGCATCCTTGCTGTATACAATTTGTGATTTTTGATGCTTCATAGTTTTGTTCAAATCCATGAGACATTTTTTCAGGATTCTTTGATGAATAGAAAGTTCAAAATAACAGCATTTATTTGTTTTTGTAACAATATAAATGTCTTTATTGTCAAGTGAATGCATGCTTGATGAATTCAAGTGTTCATTTCTTGTCACTTTTGAACGTTAGCATATATTTGAAGGAAACTGATCTTGTGCTGAATGAAGTTAAGCCGTGTTATTCCATTCACAGGTCACAGGTCACTTCACAGAGGACTTCCTGTTTAATGCGGCCATCTCTCGGCTCATGGGCCTGACCAACACAATCTCAGTAAGTCATGGACAATCGTCAAGAATAAGCTTTCTGAGTGTTTTCTGATGTTTTCTGCTCTCGTGCCGTAGCAAGCCTCGTCTCGGGTGGTTCTGCACAGCGTGGAGTTTGAGGAGGCGTTAGCATCGCTGTGTGTGATGGCGGCACCCATGTGTCCACACTTAGCTTCTGAACTCTGGGCAGGTATGACACACGCACGTCCACCTCATTGTGTCAAAATATGAAAATACTGTCATCATGTACTCATCCTCATGTTCCCAACGCTGTTATTACTGTCAAGCTCGATAAATAAAAGTAATCCAAAGACTTTCATGCTAAAACATCTGTATTCATTCAGCAGCTGAAATTGAAGTTATTCACTGAAAAGCTTCCTCTCATATTCTCATTTGCATTTATTTAAATATGCTACCATTTCTGCCAGGTTTGCATTAAACTGATAGGATGCATATATAGTTAATAAGGACTTTATTGGACCGGTTTCATGGTATTTTTAGTAACATTAAATGAAGCAGGGCAGATGGGTGGATGCTAAACTTCAGGGAAACATGTTCATTTAGCAGCTTATCTAATCCTGAAAGAGTCTGTTACACCCTAATATATGCAAGCATGAAGCATTGCACGTATCACACATACACCCCCCCCTCACTGTACTGTCATTCACTCCACACTGCACTATTGTTCATGTTCCTGCTGAATATCTGCACTGTGATTTGATAACAATACGTTTATTTGTACTTGACCCTTACAAAGAAACCATGACGGGTCCATGATCAGTGTCGGGGGTAAATCATTACAAGTAACTCAATTACGTTTTCCAAGTACATAGTAATGCAATACTAGTGACAGAATATCTGAGATACTTCTTTAATAAAGTAATGCAGGTTACTTTGACATCTCTTCTGTAATGTGTTGAGAGAGAAACGTCCTTCAGCCCGAGGCTTGTTCATTTCTCTTTTGGTGTGAATTAACCTTTACAGCTGTTAAAAATATAACTTTTACGTTTTTTATTTGTTATTAAAAACAAATAAGCAAGCCCAGCCCAGGTGATGCAAAAGTCACTTAATGCATTACTTTCCATAAAGAATAACTAAGTGACACATTTAGTTACTTTATGTAGTAACATGATATTTGAATCATTACTTTTACTTTCCCCAACACTGTCCATGATACACTGATGGTGTTTTGTTGGTACTGATTGAGTACCATATTCATATACCACAACATTTATTGATTTCGATGGTAGTGCCATTTATGAACTGGTTTCCTTTCAGTTGAATTTGTGTAGTTTTATAGTTGGTCCTGCCTCACAGGAAGATGAATTGAATGCATTGAATAACGCAGTTAGACAACAAAAACATTTAATATTTTAAAAGTATTTCATCTTGAATATCAGTGTTGGGGAATGTTACTTTTGAAAGTAATGCATTGTAATACTGTTGCACTACATTGTGTCTCCTGAGGTGGACTTATTTGTTGATTTCTTAGTTTTTTAATAACAAAAATCCCAAAAGGTATATTTTTGGCAGCGGTAAAGACTAACAACATGGGAAATGATGGCTGTCAGTAAGTGAGAAAACAACGTAGCTTGCGTTACTAATTTGAAACGTGTTACTTAAAAAAGTAATTCTGAATACATAACTTGTTATATGTAATGTGATACCTTCAGCACTGATGAATATTTCTTCTCTGATTTACAGAACACATTTTTCACAGAACATTTGACATTTCGTTGAATGTCACACAAATTATTTCTGGAAATACCCCATGTGTGTTTTGTGTATGATAACATTTATGTGTTATTTGTAAATTCAGCATTCAGTTCAAGAATCATTTTTATGATAGTAGAAAAAAGAGTGACTCGGGACGAAAGTGAATAATTGTGAGCTGGGTGAAAAGTCGTGGAAATACTAGTGGTGAGGGGAAAAAATAAACTCTCGGCCCCTGTTGTCCATTCATCACATCCCGTTATTGTCTCACACACACACACCGCACACACACACACACACACACACACCACACACACACACACACACACACACACCACACACCACACACCACACACCACACACACACACACACACACACACACACACACACACACACACACACACAACACAGACAGACATGTTTTCTTCTCTCGTGCCGTAGCAAGCCTCGTCTCGGGTGGTTCTGCACAGCGTGGAGTTTGAGGAGGCGTTAGCATCGCTCTGTGTCATGGCGGCACCCATGTGTCCACACTTAGCTTCTGAACTCTGGGCAGGTATGACACACGCACGTCCACCTCATTGTGTCAAAATATGAAAATACTGTCATCATGTACTCATCCTCATGTTCCCAACGCTGTTATTACTGTCAAGCTCGATAAAGGAAAGTGTCATGAAAGTAATCCAAATGACTCGCATGCTAAAACGTCTGTATTCATTCAGCAGCTGAAATTGAAGTTATTCACTGAAAAGCTTCATCTCATATTCTCATTTGCATTTATTTAAATATGCTACCATTTCTGCCAGGTTTGCATTAAACTGATAGGATGCATATATAGTTAATAATGACTTTATTGGACCAGTTTCATGGTATTTTTGTAACATTAAATGAAGCAGGGCAGATGGGCGGATGCTAAACTTCAGGGAAACACGTCCATTTAGCAGCTTATCTAATCCTGAAAGAGTCTGTTACACCCTAATATATGCAAGCATGAAGCATTGCACGTATCACACATACACCCCCCCCCGCCTCACTGTTCCCTGTACTGTCATTGACTCCACACTGCACTATTGTTCATGTTCCTGGTGAATATCTGCGCTGTGATTTGATAAGAATACATTTATTTGTACTTGACCCTTACAAAGAAACCATGACGGGTCCATGATCAGTGTTGGGGGTAAATCATTACAAGTAACACAATTAATCAATTACGCTTTCCAAGTACATAGTAAAGTAATGCAATACTTGTGACAGAATATCTGAGATATTTCTTTAATAAAGTAATGCAGGTTACTTTGACATCTCTTCTGTAATGTGTTGAGAGAGAAACTGTCACGGTCCTGCTGGTGTGCCCAGGCTGGCCACCAGATGTCTCTGTGTGTAGAGCACATGGCTTGTTGTTTGTTGGTGCCATGTGCTCCCATGTCGATTGTCTGTCCCCTCCCATCTTGTTACTTAATCATTGTTTCAGTGGCTCCAGCTGTGTCTCCCTCGTTACCCTCGTTTGTCTCCCTATATAGTTCTCCTTGTGTCTGCAGTCCTGTGCTGATCCGTTGTCTTTCATGTGTCGTATGTTACATGTGAGTTTCGTGTTTGACTGTGCTCCAGTCTTCTGCCTGCCTGCTTGTTTTTCCCCTTCGGGGTGGTTTTTGTTCTTCTTTGTTTTATATTATTATTAAAAGAACCATTTCCTCTGCATTTGAGTCCTCAACCTCATCTCTCGTGACAGAACGGATCAGCCAAGATAAGGACTCAGCAGAGGAGGGGTTTGGACCGCCCACCACCCGCCACTATCTCCAGCCCCCTATACCAACGCATCCTCCAGTTTGAGGCCCTGAGCTCCTGCCGTCAGCAGGGCAATGACGTGAGGAGGTTCGCCGTGGAGTTCAGTGGTGCAGCTGAGGGGCTAGATTACAATGATGAGGCCCTCAAGGACCTCTTCAACAGCGCCCTTGACGAGCCCCTCAGCTGGTGGAGGATGAGGGGGCTGGACCACCTCACATTTGGGGAATTTGTTGAGGCTTTGGCACGTTCCCCAGCTAAGGTGGCTGGTGCGTCCCACGCAGTCCGCTCCAGAGCCCGCTCCGTTCCGGGAGCCCACGCATTCCGCTCCGTTCCGGGAGCCCACGGACTCCGCTCCAGAGCCCGCTCCGTTCCGGGAGCCGACAGAGTCCGCTTCAGAGCCCGCTCCGTTCCGGGAGCCCATGCAGTCCGCTCCAGAGCCCGCTCCGTTCCGGGAGCCCACGCAGTCCGCTCCAGAGCCCGCTCCGTTCCGGGAGCCCACGCAGTCCGCTCCGGAGCCCGCTCCGTTCCGGGAGCCCACGCAGTCCGCTCCAGAGTCCGCTCCATTCCGGGAGCCCACGTAGTCCGCTCCGTTCCGGGAGCCCACGCAGTCCGCTCCGTTCCGGGAGCCCACGCAGTCCGCTCCGTTCCGGGAGCCCACGCAGTCCGCTCCGTTCCGGGAGCCCACGCATTCCGCTCCGTCCCCGTGAGCCGACAGAGTCCGCTCCAGAGCCCGCTCCGTTCCTGGAGCCCATGGAATCCGCTCCAGAGCCCGCTCCGTTCCTGGAGCCCACGCAGTCCGCTCCAGAGCCCGCTCCGTTCCGGGAGCCCACGCAGGCCGCTCCGGAGCCCGCTCCGTTCCGGGAGCCCACGCAGTCCGCTCCAGAGTCCGCTCCATTCCGGGAGCCCACGCAGTCCGCTCCGTTCCGGGAGCCCACGCAGTACGCTCCGGAGCCCGCTCCGTTCCGGGAGCCCACGCAGTCCGCTCCGGAGCCCGCTCCGTTCCGGGAGCCCACGCAGTCCGCTCCAGAGTCCGCTCCATTGCGGGAGCCCACGCAGTCCGCTCCGTTCCGGGAGCCCACGCAGTCCGCTCCGTTCCGGGAGCCCACGCAGTCCGCTCCGTTCCGGGAGCTGACAGAGTCTGTTCCAGAGCCCGCTCCGCCCCGTGAGCCGACGGAGTCCGCTCCAGAGCCCGCTCTGTTCCTGGAGCCCATGGAATCCGCTCCAGAGCCCGCTCCGTTCCTGGAGCCCATGGAATCCGCTCCAGAGCCCGTTCCGTTCCGGGAGCCGACGGAGTCCGCTCCAGAGCCCGTTCTGTTCCGGGAGCCGACGGAGTCCGCTCCAGAGCCCGTTCCGTTCCGGGAGTCCACGCAGTCCGCTCCGTTCCGGGAGCCCACGCAGTCTGCTCCAGAGTCCGCTCTGTTCCGGGAGCCCACGCAGTCCGCTCCGTTCCGGGAGCCCACGCATTCCGCTCCAGGGTCCGCTCCGTTCCGGAAGCCCACGCAGTCTGCTCCGTTCCGGGAGCCCACGCAGTCCGCTCCGTTCCGGGAGCCCAGGCAG
>CM049823.1:3626400-3636400 GCA_027422435.1 Schizopygopsis pylzovi | reverse complement strand
AGATGACAGATGGGAAATGGTTAGTAAAGTATAGTTTAATATGGTGGTGTGCTAAAAGATTATTGAGCTTATATTGTTTTATGCACATAAAAGTATTGTGCTGTTAGCTATTGTTAGCCATGATTCCTGAGTTTGCATCTCACAGTCCTTGTTTTCTCAGTGTTCTGAGTTTAAATCTCATTGAGTTCTCAGTTCTAATAAAATCTGAATCTAATTAGATCTGAGTTTACATATTTGTTTCTTTTTTTATATATATACCATGAATGTGTGGTTTTCGTCTATGTGAACAAATTGTGAGAAAAAAAAGTCAGAATTGCGAGACGTAACTGAGAGTTCCAAGAAAACAAACGTCTGAATTATGAGATAAACCTGGAATTTTGAGAAAAATGTCATGATTGCAAGATGTAACTCAAAAAAAGGAGAAAGTCAGAATAGTGGGATGAAATCTACTGTTGCCAGATATTGATATCCAAAACCTGAATATAGTTGATGTCAAACCAGCTCAACTACTGTAAATCAAATTAAGAAAATGTTATATTTTCATGCTTTTTGACACACACACACACACACACACACACACAGTACACATCTGGCAACATGAGATAAAGACGTCAGCTACCATAACCGTTACAAAGATTAATAAAATCAGGAAATGAATCTCCAAATAAGATGTCACTGCATACTCGGTTGAAATAGTACTACCCAGAAGGCTTTGCTGCGCCCGCTCTCTGCCAGGTCTCAGGCTGGCACCAGCCTGCTAGTATTTTAGGGATTCCCCTGATTTGGGTGGCTGAACTACTTTGGGAGTCATAATAACAGGGATGATTTTCTCCCATGATGCAGTCCAGCTGTCTGGGTGCGTTTCATTTCACCACAGACACACTAAGGAGCAGATGCATCAGAAGACCAGCTTTAGTTTCACACAAACCCACACACAAACCTAACAGCAGATGCAGAAGCAAGGTTTCCACCCTTAATGCTTTTGTTTAGTCATCCCAGGATATGGCATAAGCACTTTAACACACAGCATGTCAGCTTTAAAAACTAAAACCACTGCTGATCAAGAGCAAAACCATTTGACCCATGGTTTGTCCTCCAGCATAACGTATTAAACTTCTGTGTTCACACTAGAGAAAGCTCTGACAGAGCACTGATGAATATGTGTTTTGAGGATGTGGAAAGAGCAATGTCAGTCTTAAACCAGGCAGGAAGAAAGCACATTGATTTCTGAACGCACTTTTATCAACTTTCAGTTATCAACTTTTACAAAGCCTTGAGATTTGAGACAATAGATTGAGCCTAGATTAAAAAAAAAATGTGTGAGCTCAGAATCTTAAACCTAGGCAGTAAATTTAAAATTGATTTCTGAGATTTTTTATTTATATATCTAAAATGTGTGTGTGTATGTATGTATGTATATATATATATATATATGCCCATCTGTTCCCATCTAATTAAACATTTCTCTCAATGGATTATGGGATTGTCTTCTCCATGAAAATCTCTTTGAAAGTTGGGCCAGTAAGAAAACATCTCTCAACCTCCCACAACATGAGTTTTACCTGACGGACAATCAAATGGGCAAAAATAATAATTAAATATCCCTAGAATTATTGTGAAGAATTCGAATCTAGAGAACAAACAAGTTCCATGAAATGTCAAAATTGAGTTTGTCATTGTTGTGTATCAGTCAGACTTTTGCCTGTTTTTGGCTCAAAATAACCACTTGTTTAATTGATGATCTTCAGTTTCTGGCCTGTCAGATGTCATCAGTGTTCTCTCGGTTTTGTCCTCAGATCAATAATAAGGTGTGTGGGAGTGTATCTGTACCTCGTGAAGTGGCTCAGGATGCACAGAGGGTTCAGGAACTGGTGCTGAACAGCCCTCTCGGTGCCCGTCTGCTCTCCGAGCGTGTCATTAAGAAGGCCATCCTCTCGCCCAGAACGGCCCTCATCAACTTCCTGGTGGATGAATGACATGATGTGCCTTAGAGGAGTTCTGATTTCAGAACGGCCCGTACGTATATCCACAGAGCCACGTCAGGAAAACAGCTGGTCGAGGATTTTGGATAAGGAAGCAAAGAAAGACATGGTGTACCGAGCCATTTTTTCAGTTTTACTAAATGTTCTTGAGTTGAAAATAAAAATGGCTAAATAAAGAGGATTTTAAGCTATTTTAATTTGTTGTACCCAGCCCCACCTCTCAGCCCTCGTCACATCAGACTCCAGGCCGGTCTGGTGGTGTCAGTGTTTTTCAGAGAGCTATTTCTGAACGCCCAGTTTTAGCCTGACATTAGCTCTGACAGACCTGCACTGCCTGAAATAGAGATGTGGAGGTCATGCTGTGCTTTCAGACAACTGTGGGATTCCTGCTGGATCTCATAACCCCGACCTCATCAAACACTCATTTACTGTAGCTGACTCACTGTCCTCACATCCTGGCTGTGGTGTTAAAGCATGTCCACACTGAAGATGACACAATGTCAAACACTGTCAAGCAAATGCTTTCAGTGGGGACGCTGCATCACAAGTAATCTGAGAAAAATAACTGCTGTAGGATGTACTTTGAAACCATTTTCACTCTGAAATTACTAGTCAATGTCACAAATAAATCATAGATTTAATTAAATGTTACATTTTTTAAGGAGAAAGATTGAAATATCTTTATTTGATTTACAGTACAACTTTGAGATTTTTTTAGGGTGAGGTAAAAAGGCAATGTAAACATTTTCTCTATGCCAAAATTTGAGAAATTGTTAATGCAACTCTGTGCATCTACGTATTAACCAATAAAAAATACTTTCAGCGTACTTATTTACACATATACGCATTCCTATGCATCAATGAGTTTGACTGTGTGCAAGCGCTTTTACCAATTTATGCTTTGATCATAAACAAGCAAGTACAGTTTGAAGGGGATCATCTTCAATAGGCCTATGTTGCAATAACAAGCCAAATATTGTAAGTTGCTTTACATAAAAGCATCCGCTAAATGAATAAATGCAAAGCAGAAAAAATGGTGTCATACAGTAAATAGTGTTTTTCAAGCCATTTCATATAATGCACATGCACATTAAAGTCGCTGACTGAAGTCGGGTCAGACCCCCCCCCACCTCACAAACTGAGACTTGCATGTGACTGAAGGGTTTATTGAAGAAGAAGAAGAAAGTAGTACATGGACGTGACAACAGTTGCTGATTGGATGGAGGCAGATCTGAATTTGCTTCTTTGAACTTTCGTTGTTTGTTCTGTGGAACATTAAATAAGATATTTTGAGAAAAGTCTTTTTCATTAAGTTTTATTAACTATTAAGTTTTTTCTCTGTATGATGGTCAATGGTGACCAAAACTGGTAACAAAAACAGGGGTGAGTAAATACATAACAGAATAATTAAAAAATTTCATAGTAATACCAGATAATTAATATATGTACACTGTAAAAATACATTTTCTGTAAATAAAAGAAAGATTCTTAGAGTATGTTTCACAAGAAAATACCATTTACTTAAAAATACTAATTAAATAATTCAATGTTACTTGATGTTTCTTTCTAAGTATTTGTAAGTATTATTTACTATTAACTTCTGAGTGAAAATAGTTTCAAAGTAATCCAACATAATAACTTGTGTGTGCGTGCGTGCGTGTCTCTCTGTGTGTGTGTGTGTGTGTGTGTGTGTGTGCGTGCGTGCGTGCGTGTCTCTGTGTGTGTGTGTGTGTGTGTGTGTGTGTGCGTGCGTGTGTGTCTCTCTCTGTGTGTGTGTGTCTCTCTCTGTGTGTGTGTGTGTGTGTGTGTGTGTGCGTGCGTGTGTGTCTCTCTGTGTGTGTGTGTGTGTGTGTGTACACAATAGACATAATATGTGTTCAAAATAACCTATAGCTAAAAAAATGGAATCATACATTTAGGATGAACTACCCTTTTAATTTTAAATGAATGAGCATAACATCTGAAACCATATTTCCATTTTTAGTGATTTGTCAGGACACATCATGTGAAACCATAGAACGATTATCTGAAGGTCTCTTTTATAAGATTACTGTTAGACCGCTTTAGGAATGCCCATCATTCCCTTTGGAAAGGAGAACGGAGAGACTTGAGTCATCACATTTCAACACCAGAGTAATTTGGCCCCATTTTCTCAGTCTCGGCGGCCCAACCCAATGACACAACGCACACTGACACCGCGCTCGAGTTAGCGTCTCGCTAAATGGGTTTCCGCTGTGTTGCTTTATGTGTTGAGTGTCTGACCTTCTCCAAATGCATCGGAGAATATAGTTCTCAGTACTTGAGTGAACAATAAGTTGGGAACTGGCATAAAGGAAGCCTTTCATGTCAAATGAAGTGTCATGCCTTTAGGGTATTGACGTCCTGGGACAGTCGCTGACAGTACCTCTGTTGTTTGGAAATGTTTTTTGCCCTGTTACTCAGAAAGCACACATAATTCAGCCTGAAATCGATCCCCTCTGCTGTCCCTTATGGCCTTATATACGTGACTCACTAATACTGTAGAATAATTTCCCAGAAGTCCCCGATTCCTCAAATGTGCTGACTTTAAAAGGAGGAAGGGATTTATTTTGTCCCAGATGACATGTGACTTGATATTTATAGAGTATTCATTTCCTCTGTATTGTGTCTTTTCGTATTATGCTGCATTCACATTAGTGGTCTGTTCTATTCTTCTAGTTTCATTTATTAGTAGTGTTTGCTAAAGCAAGCAGCAGTATTACTAGTTTGAATACTTAAGGTTAAAGAGATAGTTCACCCAAAAATTATGTCATTTACTCACCCTCATGTCATTCCATGCCTGTAAGACTTTCTTTGCTCTGTGGAAATATGAACAAGATATTTTGAGAAATGTCTCAGTACAATGGAAGTCAGCGGAAACCAAAATGTTTAGTTACCAATAATCTGAACAAATCTGTATTGCTAAGTATTACACTTTGGCACAACTCTTCGTACAGTTTCTTCAAATCGTGTGACTTGTTAAAGGGATGTATGTTATTGTTTTTCTAAAGAAGCAGATTATTGATTATTACTTGGCAAGCGATAACCCATGCTTATAGGTGTGGAGTCCTAATAACATGTACTATTGGCAATCTGGGATTCAAAATCTTAACTTAAACATAATTGTATGTCAAATATGTAAAATATTTAACATTCTGCAGTATTTGTAAGTTATTAAATAATAAAGTATCATAACTGATCATGCAAATTGTCCGATTTTATTGCTTTGATTGAAGCACAAAATACTTTTTGCATGATGGAAAACATGATCATCGGGAAATTCTAAACTTCATATAGATTTTTACCCCCTTTCTCACTCAAATTTATACTGAGACCATAACAGCTCTCAAACGGTTATAGCCAACTGTTTGTCAAAAGCGGTCTACAATAATGCATAACTATTCTCAGCAGATCTACAGTGGCCCCAAAAGTATTTGGGCACATTTGGTGACTCTTACGGATGTCTGAATGTTGTTGCTGATACAAAATATTTAAACAAGTGAATTTTGTTTCAAGAAAGATAGTAAGAGAACACTGTTCAAGAAAAAAAGCTTTTCTCAAAAAGCTGGGTTGATAAAACAAGTCTAAACGTAAGGAGAGGCGTGAAACACTGGAACATGTTCATATGTGACGAACAACACGAAGGTAACACGAAAAATCACTGTCACGGCAGTTAATGAAGAGCCATAAAATGAAGACGCAGTTTTAAGAACAAATCCTGCAGCATTTTAATGCTAATGACACTTGCTTTTATTTATAGTGAATGCAAAGCCATTTTAAGTGTTACTGGACTTGTGAGGTGTGTGCTTAGGGGAAAACATTTCTGTCCCTCTTCACACAACAGATAATGTTGCTGTGTAGGAATGTTTGGCTTGTGGAGTTGATCACATGAGTTATCCATCACTTCACTTTCCTCTTCACAACAGCATGGTTTAGTTTACTGGAACTGTCTGAGAGTTTTCAGATTTGACCTGTAAGGCTGAGCAGCATGATGCTGTGATCTCCATGTTAACCACCAAACTTGTATGTTGTGTGTATATAATAGTTTTACATTGTGACACATTTGAATATTATGTATCGAGTTACATAATGCTTTGAAAGATGTGGAAGCTAAAGAAGAAAGATTGTCGGTGAATAAGTTACATTTTGGTCTGTTCATCACACAGTGCTATTGGATGACTTCAAGTATTGGAATATAGCCTATAGCATGTACTTTTACAGTGCTTTTTGTCATTTTCGAAGCATTGAAAATTTATGAAACATGAATTTTAGGGACTAAACGTGAAAACAGTATACATTCAATAATTAAATGAAAACATTTGATCTAGCCTATGCATTATTTTTTCATCTAGCTATTCATAAATGATTCAGGCTCATTATTTTATGGATTCTTTAACACTGGAGTTTTGCTCCAGTCCAACAGAGCAAGTTCCTCAAGTAACCGTCTCGAATTAAACGTTAGAGGTCAAATTCACTATAATATATAAAATGAAGTGCTGGATTATTTCCACATGTCTTGTGGTAAGCAAATTCTCCTCAGTGTAAGCTACTTTAATCAAGTGAAATTACAACGAAACCACACGACAGTAGAGTCTTTACTCTTTCGAGTACAAGCTCTCTAAACCGCTCAAAACATTATCCAACCCCAAAAAGACCGATCATTGGTTATTTAGAATGGGGATCCATGTGAATAACCTTCACGCGGACACTGTTTTCCTCTTGGCGCGCTCGTGAACTGCACTGGTCGCGCGCTCTCGCCAGTGTCGCGCGCTTCTTCATTCACAGCAGGACTCGGCGGGAGTCGCTCAGTTTCTGTCAGTGAGGAGAAGAGTTCACTAAGGGAGCCGTTTAAACTCGCTGTCGTCCACTGTGGAGTAGACTTCGTTCAGTGTTAGAGTTTAGGTCGGGTTTCAGTCGATTTAAACTGAGAGCTGCCTCTGAAAGTTACCAGAGTTCTGCTCGTGTACGTTTGTTTTCAGTCAGCTGTTGGTTCGTTTCATAGTAGATTTTCCTTATTTTTGTCGCTGTCTACTGTTAGTTTTATTCACAGGTTGAGAAAATGCCGATGGCTTTTATGTCAAAATAGCTTTCCCGTCACGCGGGGTCACTTATTTTCGTGGGTCGGCTATTTTAGTGGATTTAATCTGTGTCGTGTGATGTTTGCTGTGTGGAAACCTCAACTCTTCACTTGGCTTTTGCAGTTTTGACCGATCTCACAGTTGGCTTTTCACAGGTGAATGAGTTTGGACGGCTGTTCCCCATCAGTTTTCCAGCTTCAATGATTTGACTAAATTTACGGCTGGAAATCCTCCGCTGACAGAAGTCGTTACAAACTTTCCGAGTGTTTTAGTTCGTCTTTCCAGTTGCAAACATGGATAAATACGACGATTTGGGACTTGAGGCGAGTAAATTCATCGAGGACTTGAACATGTATGAAGCATCGAAGGACGGGTTATTTCGGGTGAAGAGAGATGCAGAAAACAATCCGGATTTTGAAGAAACCAGAAAAGTTTTTGCCTCAAAGATGACTAAAATACACATACAGAAGCAGCAAGAGGAGATGGCAAGAAACAGTTTGGCAGCAAGGATCAATGGAAGTCATTTGAAAGTGTCAGATAATGCACTTTACATCAAAGACAGACCACCCATCAATAGTTATAGACAGGGAGGTGAAGCAGCAGCCAAACCACCCATCATAAGTGGACCAATGGTTGGCACTGCTAGTGCAACTCCATACATATCTTATGAAGGACAAAAGCATCATTCGGCCAGCTTACCTGATGGACCCCGCAACAGGGCTTATGACATTAAGGAGACTGGGAATGCTGTTAACCCAATACCAGTGCCAGCCCAATCAGCACCCTCGACTAGCCCCCCTGGCACGTGGGCTTCAAGAAGCATTTACCCGTCTCCGACGCCTTCATCTTCTTTCTCAAACAGTTCCTCCTCTTCTAGCTCACCTGGAGCGGGTCAGAATTATTCTCCAGTGTCTCAGGGATTCCCTCAAACAGGGAAGTCTCCCTCTCAGTCTCCAACAGGAACATACAGGGATGCATATCACCTGCCTCAAAAGGTTAGCTCTATTCAGCTCTGCCAACCAATCTCAGCCCAGTGGCCTGCTAGTGGGCCGACATATCAAAACGGGGTAGCTCATAATATTGGCACCCCCTCCCCTATCCAGGTGACCCAACCTCCATTTTTCCATGGAGGGAAGCAAGGTGAGCCATTGCATCCTAAGAGCCCTGCAACCGGTAACCCGACGGTGCCCACTTCTACCCCTGTTGAGTCGCCCCATGATGAGTCTTCCAGCCCTTCTCGGGCACTCAAGCTGCCATGCCATACCCTCCATGTACAGACAGATCAGGGGCCATGTGCGGCTGAAATAAAATTAGAAGCTCTAACTGAGTGCCTGGAAAAGGAGATGGACGCCCAGCCAAAGGCTGAGTACTTTGGTAAGCACAACGTGATCACTGCAGTGTGTTTTTCTATTAATATTTTTCACATCTGCAATTGTGTTTAGCAGCTTGCTGATTGAAAAACCCTCTGCCTGTTTCCACTTGACCCTTCACTGTGTGTGTGTGTGTGTGTGTGTGTGTGTGTGTGTGGTTGTGGTTCTTGCCACAGTGAGCCATACATTCAATTGTATGTGAGTGTGCGAATGAACAATATAGATCCCTGTTAATGGTGCATTTCCAGGCTTTTTCCTTTCCAGAAGATATTCCTGGACCTGCTGTTATTCTAATCTGTTGTTAATTTCTTCTATTTCATTACGTTTCAGTTACCATGCAAAGGCAGACTTCGCTGTTACCTCTTTTCTTTTTTTATTGAGTTAGACTCCGATCTGTGGGAGTATAATGTTCAAGGTAATGGAAATTTCTCACACTAAGAAAAGTTTCCTCCCTGTCGTATGGTGCCCGCTGTGTATGAAACTTTCCTAAGCCACCGTTGCCATCCCCATTATCATTCGCTCTGTGGGCAGTGGGCCTGCAAAACTAAGCTATATTCATTCACTTTTGTCTCTATGTAATACCTACCAATTGTCTCTGGCAGGCGATCACAAAACCAAACACTCAAGGTTTTTTATTATCTTTCATGCTCAGTGTTGAATTTAGTTTCAGTTTACTTTGGTAACAAGTTTATTGATCTAAGACTAAAAGGATTTATGGTTAAAGTGCAGGTATATACTTATGGAGCTCTGGAAGATATTTAAAGAGGTAGTTCACCCAAAAAAATATATTCTGTAATTTACTCAGCCTCATGTCTTTACTGTGCGAGTCTCTTTCTTCTGTGGAACATAAAAGATAATATTTTGAGAAATCTTTTGGAAGTCAATGCATCAAAATTTTTTGGTTTCCAACATTCTACAAAATATTTATTTTGTTACACAGAAGAAAGTCGTAGAGATTTGAAATGACGTGAGAGTGAGTAAATTATAACAGAATGAACTATCCCTTTACTATGATGCAAAATTAGTGAATTTCAGCCATTGTCTTTATAGTTTTACGGTGGTTAATTTTTAGTTTTTTGTCCTCAGAATTATAATTTTTTTCTTTGGAAAGCCATATTTTCATATATTGTCTGAACAAAATCAACATCATTGCACACAAGTACAACCATCCAATTGTCTGTACTGTGATTATCCATAGCCTCAGCTTCAAATTAAAGGGATACTCCACCCCAAAATGAAAATTGTCATTAATCATTTACCCTCATGTCCTTCCAAACCCTTAAAAGCGTCGTTCATCTTTGAACACAATTTAAGATATTTTAGAGGCCGGCGGACACCTAGATATGTAGACGTTAGCAGGTCACGGAATTTACGTCATGCGTCATCTGAGGCGTGCTTGCATCGTGCTCTGCTAGTGAACTCATGAACGCGCTTGCAATAAGTGTCATGGAGGAGAAGAAAAAGTTGATAGTAGATATTTTGTTTTCTTTGTGCTAGGGGTGGGAGATATGACCAAAACCTTATATCATGATATGAAATATTTTATATCACG
>CM049823.1:3528900-3621400 GCA_027422435.1 Schizopygopsis pylzovi | reverse complement strand
AGAAGCGTACGATCACACTGGTGTGATTAGAATCATCAGTGCATCACGTCATCAACTGCCAAATTCAAATCTGCTTTTTTGGCGCTGAGCCAGATCGGACGCGCTGAGCGCTTGTCATATTATCACAACCATTCAGTGTTTTCAACCATATAATGCTTATTTTAGGCTTCAGACATTTAAACACGCATAAGTACAAGCAAAACCATACATTTATAGTTTGTAAAATACATGCTGATTTCTATGGAAACGGCAATAATGATCATTATAAATATAATCTGATGACATGTTTTATTGATATCATATACAGATTGTGTAGGTAACTATAAAGTTTACTCTGCTCTTCTCCCAGTTTACCGTAGACTTACTTTAACGTGTTTTGAGAGGAGAGGATTCTTTTACGTGTTGTTTATCCCACAGCTAGGATTCAGCGCAAACTAACATGGCGGCGCCCATCAGCCGGTATAGATCAACTAACACGGTCATTATAAAAGTGTTTAAACTACCAAACACATTTACTTGCACATATTTCAGAATCGGAATATCAGATATTTCATAATATAGTGAGCATGTTTGTGAATATTTTAAATAAAAAAGATAAATGAAATAAAAAAGTGATCCACATGTCATACAGAGCTATGTGGCTGCGTGCGTTGTGTCACATGACAAGCATGACGCGTCGCCATGGAAACAATAAGGGATACGTTCTAAAATAACGGTCGCCTAAAAAACTCACGCTGGGGGCTCAGCTAGAATATTTTAAACTCACGTGCGAAAGGGTTAAAATAAAAATCCATATTCAAATGCAAAACGCTGCATTCGAATTTAAGGTGTCTGTCTGGCAGCTTGGCACACAAAATACAATGACGAGGTGTCGTTGCATTTTAAAGCTTTTTTTTTTTAGCCTGTTCAGTTGAACCCACTCGATGCGGTGCTGCACATTCACAATATAGCGGAAAAATAGAACATCAATATGGAGAAGATGTTGTTTACCTCAAAACTGAAACCGAGCCGTTCACACAGAACACATATTTAATGCATTTTCTAGAGGGACATCTATCATCGTTGCACTCGCGTCTCACACAAGAGAGCCCCAAGAACTTGTACAATTAATGTAAGTTCAACTTAAAAAAAAACATGTAATTACTAGATTAAGAAACTAGCTTGCTAGCGAACGTGCATATTAACAGCGTAAACATGAACCTTGCGATCATATGATTAAATGTTAATAAATTGCATGTATCAGCAATGATGAATCTTTTGAGTTTAAAGCGGCTCTGACAGAAAGGCTGCGTGTGCCCTGACAGAGACGCACTGTTTGAGCGCTTGTGCTCTTTTCCTAAATGCATTACTTACATTTCACAGGTATATTCTCCATCTGTAAATGTTAGAAAGCCATGGAAATATTTACATTTTGCTGTCAGACGTGCATGAGCTTTTGTTTTGAGATTCTCCGCTAAACTCCACAGACTTGGTTCTGAACGCATGTGCGGCAAACACAGAGCGCAATGAAATATGAGCATAATAACTCGGACTAAAATATACATTTTGCTGAAATGTTTGTAGTTGGACATTTTAAACCTACAAGTAAGTGTATTTGTATGATAGCACTAACTGTAAAGTGACTGTAATGAGGTAATCAAAATAGCCTTTTTACTCAATTAGCCTAGTCTGTGCTTTTTTATTTTTTTCATTTCTTAGTTTAGTAAATTTTACTTTTCTTTAAAAGCATTATTTTTGTTTTTAGATTGCAATGTTACAACGTTAGAATGTTATGCGATTTTAACCCTTTTTGCACATTATATATGCCAGGGGTCAGGGGTGCGGTTAGTTTCAAGTAAATTCTCAAAATGCATTATTTGGGTAACACTTTACAATATTTAATACATTAACTAACATTAACTAGTGGAACCTTATTGTAAAATTTTACAATTATTTGTTATTAAAGCATATACGTTCACAAAAACACTTAAATTAGAAAAGCAAGGAGGTGCGTGATTTGGCTTGGCAGCCAATACAAATAATGAATAACCGTTTCTTTACCTAAATCCTGTGTTTGGACCAGTCTCGGTTGCAGAATCACTTCACTGTGCTTCTGAAATTATTATCTTCATCTATATGGTGTAGTAGTTAGCTATCTCTGTGTCGTATGTGGCCGCCTAAACACCTCTGATTGGCCATTGCGTTGTAGAAATCAACAAACATGTCTGTGATTGGCTACTTTGCTCCTCTGTGAAAGTGCATTGTACAACCATTTGACGCGTTCCAAAGCAGAAGATACACCGGATGGTTTGCCACATATATTTTGTTATTCTGTTATTACGAAGAAAACCAATCCTAGTCCAGGAGTTATGGCAGCTTTTCCATCTAATAGCAACCAGATAGAATATTATACACGCCAAGGCCATAACCATGTCTTGAACATTGGGGGGGACCAATTATACATATATATATGTGTGTGTGTGTGTGTGTGTGTGTGTATATGTAGAGCCCTATGAAATCCGTTTTATTTCTTCCCTAATTCCGTTTTATTTTTTCTAAATTCATTTTTTTCCGTTTAAATTTTTCTAGATTCCGTTTTTTTTCTGGACTCCTTTTTAATGGTCAAATTAAATTGTATTAACCCTTTACGATTCCTGTAAAATTTGCCTAAAACGCCTAAAAAAGGCATACCCAAAGTAAATTGCATGCTGTTCTTGGGCCATTTGGATGATATGCATGGTGTTGGTCTCCTTTGAAAGGTGACACTCTGAGGTTTGTTTCTCAATAGTCAGAATCACTGTAAGTCTTACTGATATTGAGTAATAGCACTTTGAATACACTAAAAAAAGAATAAAATAATTCCGCCTGCATTGTTTTTGTAAATAGAAGCCTGCAGATGACTATAGCTGGGAGGTATGAGCTGGAAAATACATTGGGATCACAGAATGAAGCCTTACCAAGCCAAATTTACCATTTGATAAACAATATATTAGAAAATTAGTGTTTTACACATGTTTATCTAAATTTATGTCTAGACGCTTCCAAAGAAAGTACACTTGGGAGACTCCAAGCAACGCTTTGTAACAACGACACATACAATGCTGTAATTCTTGAGTGCTTTGATGTACAGTCATCATTTTGGGCTCTAATGAAAGGTTACACTTAGAGCTATTCAGTTTCTCATAATAATCTGTCAATAATTGCTGACACATAGTAACTGAAGCATAAACACATTATAGTGACATTTATACATAGAATCCAAAATGTGTACACTTTTAAAATTACATATATATTTTTAATCTAAATACATTTTTTTCCTATATTTCTATTTCTGTACATAGTACATTATTTAATTTGTGGGTTTTGGTGTTATATTGCATCCCTACTGTGTTATTCTGTACTATGTATGTCTGTACTATCATGCATGTCTGCATTATGTCAACAAAAAGTGGTCTGATAAAGACACTGATTGTACATGCTGTGTTTATTGTATGAAAAATTGTTAACATTTTGGTTTACATAGTTGAAATCACAAGAATCTCAGCTTTCCGTGGATATATGACATGTCCAACTTTTGTTTTTTTTGTTTTTGTGTCTGACGACTTTACCCCGTCACCACTAGGCGTCCCGCCGGCGGGTACGCTGGATTCGGTTAATCAAAAATCATGTTTAATCATGTCTAATTAATTAAAACCATGAAACTTATACAATTTAACATTAATTTATTAAAAGTGTAACACAAATGACATGTTTAGGGCCTTATGAAATGTTTCTCACCTTATGTTTTATTGTTACCTAATTCTGTGTTTTAGCATGTCTCATTTTTTTCCCACATAACTTTTATGTTGTGTAGTTTAATTTTACTGTTTATCAGATTAAGGCATAAAACATTGATTTAATTTATATTTTAATTAATCAAAATTAAACATGAACATTTTTGGCAAATAAAGGGGATTTACTATTAAAAATAAAATATTTTGTGATTATTTCTTAAAATCAAACTATTATTTTTCAACAGTAGTAGACGTGTTTTTGAAATATAAAGTATAATTCACAGTTTCATTGTTTGTAGGGACAAACAGATGCAGATAATTAACACACGCTCATTTCATCTTTCTCTCTCACTCTCAAAATGGGCATATTTGAGAAATAAAAGTCGAGTAGTTTGCTTCACTGATTATAACTGTCGGTCATTTAATATTTATTTCGTCAAAAAGTTGACTAAAAATTTAATGATTAGCAGCTTCCATCTTACCTCGCTCTCTTTCATTAATCTGACGCTTTGCGGCGCTCAGCATCTGTGAACGCTAAACCCCGCCTACTTTGATTTGATTGGCCAGTTCAATTATTTTGACATTGACGAGCGCTGTTAGCCCGCTGAGGCAGAGCAGACTGAAACTGTTTCTTTCAAAGCTTTTTATCATCCTAACAAGAGCGCTGCGTAATGGAGGACAGCAGATCAATGCAACAATTTCAGATATTGGGGGGACATTTGGCCATTTCTAATTATTAGGGGGGACTTGTCCCCATCAATGACCCTGATACACGCTAAACTAAAGTCCGGCTGTCCCCCTTGGTCCGGAGGGGGGGCACAGGGATGTCCGTGGGGGGGCAAAGCCTGTGTGTCCTGTTGATGCGTTCTGGATGCTGAGTTGGCAGTAAACGGCATAATAAGCCATGCTGGTGTTTATAGTCTGTCTGACAGCTGCTGCACCGCAGAGATGTTAAGGAATGTCTGCCTTTTACAAAGTAGCTAAATGAGGACAAAGAGACGATAATGAAGCCTAAGCCTAATGGCGGTTTTGCCTCTGCTGACATCCAAGTGGTTGGCGTCCCGCCTGTCTGGAGTCGGTTATGCTTGGCCTCTCCCTGCTGCTGGGTTTTGTTTTTGGGAGAGACCGTGGATGAGATGTGAGTCGGGCTGGAGGGAGGGAGAGAGGGAGTCCCGCCTTGCGCACACAGACATACCAACAGCAGACATTCATGCTTTGTGCCCTGCGCTCTTTTGATGAAGGATTCCTTAATCTGCCTGTCGACTAGATGGCTTTATCTTAATTGTTGTCTAGGATTCTTGGCTTCCTGTCCCTTAGCTCTCAAGCTCATGTCCTGATCTCTTGAATGGCTGGACGCTGGGTCCAGAATGAACCGTTTGGCCTGTCTCTCAATGGTGGGTGAACTGAGAAAATGTACCCTATTTGGACATTTTTTTAACAGAGACCAAAGCCATGTGATAATTGAATTGCTTTATGAATCCACATCTCTGAGTTTACATGAAGGGATCAGTCCCTTCCCTGTTGCACTTTTAATGTGAATGTATGTTAAATACGGACACGTTTATTACTGAAATGCTGGAAATTGCTTACAAAAATACTGCTTTTAAAAGAAAATTATTATTATTAATAATATATATATATATATATATATATATATATATATATATATATATGTATGTATGTGTATGTGTGTGTGTATATATAAATATAAATTAAATATTGAGTTATTAATTTAACAAATGTACTAATAATTTAGCTGTATTTTGCATAATTTGTCCCCACTCCCTCTATCTCAGGATTATTATTTCTGTTTTCTCCTTGCATAGTTGTGACCGTTGGCGTGCCGCAACCAGTTCAGTTTATGCATTATGTGTCTGTTCCTAATAAAGGATGGGACCGCTGGCAAGAAACTCTTTTACCTATTTGCCAAAGCTCATTTGTTCTTGTGTGGCGTTTGGTAGATGTAAATTTAGGGCCCTGGCTGTACTCACATGAATGCAGCACACGTGGGCTGATAAAGAGCAAAAACAGATTTAGTCTTGTTTTAGATGCTTTAAACAAACTGACTGGTCATGTTCAGTTGTTTTGAATTCAGACTCGGTTTAAAAGTGCTACAACATGGCGTGTAAATGAATCGCCTCAAACACTTGTTTCAATGAAAAGCTTTTTTGTGAAGCAGACGTGGGTCTGATTGTGTTTGTGTAGAAAGTCTGACTGTGCTTGGCACGTTTGGACCAGGCTTTGCTGAGTGGGCAGAACTTGTTAGCATGATATTTGCTGAATACCAGATGAAACAGAGGCTCTTTTGTGTGGGGCCAGCGCTGGCTAAGAGCAGACCTCTGTGTAACGCGGTTATCTCAGCTCATGCTTGCTTAAATGTTCTCCTTGTGTATGCCACGTAGACCAGCCTGAACCAACAGAGAAGGACAAAGAGCCTCTTGTGCTCTCAGCTCACCTTCCTATCAGCCAGTCTTGTGATTTCTCTTGAGCTGTACAGTTATCTTAAGCTCATCTTAATGTAATGTTCTCTTAAGGTCATAGGGTCTGCTTGTTTACTAATTAGCTCTCACATTACCATACGTGTGTGATTTTGTTTGTGTGAGTGTATGTATGGCATGTTCTAGTATGGCATCAAGATTTGATATTTTCTTTGCACTGCATTTCAATTATTATATTATTGTATTATTAAAGGGGTCAAATGACACAATTTCAAGTTTCTCTTGGTCTTTGGAGTGTTAATTTATCCATCCGTATATATATCCGTGCACAATATGTAAGATCCATAAAGTCACAAAGATTAAAGTCTCAAACCCAAAGAGATATTCTTTCTAAAAGTTAAGACTCATCCATGCCTTCCTAAAACGTCTCATTCAAACATGCCCCCACAAATCTACGTCACTGTGTTCGACGAATTGTATAACACCGCCTAAATGTTTACGCATAGAAAGAAGGCGTTACTTTTATTCTCGCTGTTGTATTGTTGTCGCTGCTGCAATGGAGACCCTGTGAAAGAAAATTGGAGCCTTTAAAATTTAATTGTTTAATTAATTTTGTTGCTAGACCTTTCATTATACTTGTGAAATACACTAATCATTTTTGAGTGAGAATAGTTTGAAAGTAAATGTCATGCTAATTCCTACTCTCACTCCGGCGTAATAATCAAGGCACTTTGTCTTTTTAAAGTTTTTTTTTAAATTTACCTGGGGTCTTTCCAACAAAAGATCGTTAGGAAAATTAAACTATGGTGGTATATTCCATTGAACTCTATTGGTTACGACAGAACTTGTGAACTTGCTGTAGTTGCTTTTTGGAAACGCACTCCTGGTTGTGAGTCCTCACTCCTGAAAATGTTCAGATATCTGTTCTGTTAAATGCAGTTTATATACTTGTACAAAAAAATGTAAAATACTGTATAAACGCAACTGTGGGACTTGCATCCGTATGCTAATGCTGAGTAAACAGCCTATTTTCTGCCGTTAGCTGCTGTGAATAGTGCTGCGGTGTATGATTTACTTCAGTGCCTAGTGCCGAATGTAATCAGAAATGCATTTTATTTATTTTGAAAAGTTGATTATGCCATCTTAGAGCATAACCAAAATGTAAATCTATTTAGTTTCATAAACAAATCTTACAACTTGTGAATGCGTTGGAAAGTGGCATTGCATTGCTAGCCATTAGTTGCCTTTGTTGAGATTTTGTGTGAAGCATGACATATAAAGGAGGCAACAACAAATCATTGGCTCCCAGTTAAATATTTCCTACAATTTTGATTGTTGGGTTTGAGATTTTCGTGATTAATCATAAATTCCTATCAGCATGCAATGCATTGACGGAAATCATGTCGACATGTCGTTCTGACCCTAATTAATTAACAAAAATATGTTTTAAATGTTCAGTTGTTTTGAATTCAGACTCGGTTTAAAAGTGCTACAACATGGCGTGTAAATGAATCGCTTCAAACACTTGTTTCAATGAAAAGCTTTTTTGTAAAGCAGACGTGGGTCTGATTGTGTTTGTGTAGAAAGTCTGACTGTGCTTGGCACGTTTGTACCAGGCTTTGCTGAGTGGGCAGAACTTGTTAGCATGATGTTTGCTGAATACCAGATGAAACAGAGGCTCTTTTGTGTGGGGCCAGCGCTGGCTAAGAGCAGACCTCTGTGTAACGCGGTTATCTCAGCTCATGCTTGCTTAAATGTTCTCCTTGTGTATGCCACGTAGACCAGCCTGAACCAACAGAGAAGGACAAAGAGCCTCTTGTGCTCTCAGCTCACCTTCCTATCAGCCAGTCTTGTGATTTCTCTTGAGCTGTACAGTTATCTTAAGCTCATCTTAATGTAATGTTCTCTTAAGGTCATAGGGTCTGCTTGTTTACTAATTAGCTCTCACATTACCATACGTGTGTGATTTTGTTTGTGGGAGTGTGAACTATCAGAAGTATAGTATTACACTCTTGGGGGGGGGGCAGCAACGAAATAAGAAAAAAACAACTATATTTTCACTTCTAGTATGGCATCAAGATTTGATATTTTCTTTGCACTGCATTTCAATTATTATATTATTGTATTATTAAAGGGGTCAAATGACACAATTTCAAGTTTCTCTTGGTCTTTGGAGTGTTACTTTATCCATCCGTATATATATCCGTGCATAATATGTAAGATCCATAAAGTCACAAAGATTAAAGTCTCAAACCCAAAGAGATATTCTTTCTAAAAGTTAAGACTAATCCATGCCTTCCTAAAACGCCTCATTCAAACATGCCCCCACAAATCTACGTCACTGTGTTATTGGGCTGAACGATTAATTGCATTTGCGATAATATGAAAAAACCTGATTTCTCAACCGCAGAGGCTGCGATTATACTGTCACGTGACACGTGAGAGTAATGTATGACGATCGTATGTCATTTAAGTATGGCGAGAGAAAGCATTAGGAGACGTCCGCTCTCTTATAGCTCTCGCGGTACTTTGATGACACAAACCGATCGGTCTAGCAGCGCTGCTTCAAGTCCAACACATCTAAGCAGTCTTCAGAGGAAGCATCATGTTGGCAAACTATGTTTCCAAGTCCGCAGTCTGCCGCGGGTTGTTTTCGGGTCTTTCATAACATGCGGAATTGACGCGCTACATGTAAACGATATCCTTTGTTGTGCTTTCCTGTCAAAATGACGGAGTTTGTTTGGAAGTCTTCAGCTTTTAAGAACTGCCGGGTTCTCCTCTAGTGGGCGGAGCTAATGCGCAAACGGCAATCTCATTGGCCGGTGCTCACCTATCATCGTCCCTGTTTTGATTTCAGCGAATCAGTTCGAGCAAATGCAGACGACCTGATTAATATTCATGAACCCAGCAGCTCAATAATTCTTAGTGCGTTTTATATGGTTATTAATAGTAGAATTCGTGGTAGTTTTGTCACCTTATCAGTATTATTTGTAGGTTTTTTCAACTTTTTTTATAGAAACACTAAATGACTAACAATATCTTAAGCACCACCAACAGTCCTAAATTCAGACAACATGACAAATATGCATCCATACATGGTTATTCTACTTACTAAAGTTATATCATCATATAATGCAAAATTATCATATCATATTTGACTGAAATAATCAATTGAATTTGATACGTGTCTCTCACATTGACCCACAGAAACATTAAAATAGTGTAGATTAGTGTAATATTTTATAATAATAATTGATTCTATTTGGTGACCATTTCATTAATTTAACATATTTAATATTGGGGCATCCAAGTTATTTGACATATTTGAACCTTTATTTTAAAGTAACAATAGTTACTTTCCCTGGTAATTATATACCATGGTATTTTATAACGATGTAACTCGGTTAGTGTTCGTGAGAAGTAACTAGTAATATATCTAATTACTTTTTTTAAAGTAACGTGCCCAACACTGCACGCTATACAATGATTTATTGCATGTCTTTGATTAATAATGAATATGAAGAGCTTTAAAAAAGAAATTGCATATTAAATCGCAATATTGGTTAAAAAAAAATCGCAATTGGATTATTTCTAAAATCATTCAGCCCTACTGTGTTAGACGAATTGCATAAGATTGAAGAGAAAGAAAGAAAATAGAAAGAAGGCGTACCTTTTATTCTCGCTGTAGTATTGTTGTCGCTGCTGCAATGGAGACCCTGTAAAAGAAAACTGCCGCCTTTAAAATGTAATGTTTAATTCATTTTGTTGCTAGACTTTCATTATACTTTTAAAATTTATTAAAACATGCTCGCTCTCAAGGGGCTATATTTACTGTTAATGGTTATTTTGAGTCGATATAGATCTATGTGCAAGATGTATGTTATCTGAGATGAGTTTGAAACAGTCCCGTGTGAATGTGAGCACATTTCCCGGCATGTGTCATCGGTGATAATGTGTTCATTTAACAGAGGGATGCTTGTTAGAAATTCACTCCACGTGATTTGTTCATGATTTGTTCCAGGTTCAGTGCATCTTTGCCGTTATTGACAGCATCTGGAACATGCTCGATTACCACAGAAAATCATTTTGATCTGTCTAACAGTTTGGAAAATCAGCAGCAGCTCATATTTGGTCAAATAAGCTTGTGTGAATTCTTAGGCTGCAACTAACCGTTTTTAATTGATTAATCTATTGATTATGTTTCTCTAGTTATTCTATTAATCTAACATTTCCCCTCTGATAGATCTATTGATTATTTTCTGATTTGCCCTGAATAATCCTTTGGTTAACTTGACAATAACCATAACTTCTGGCATTTAACTTTCTACATTTTATTCAGACAATAGATTCGGGTTAAATGTGGCTATGTTAGTACAGTGTTTGGGTTTTTATTCATTTTTATGTTTGTATTTTTTTTTTTTTTTTTTTTTTTTTTTTTAATTTTGTTGTGTGTTTGACATTTTATTAAATGTTTCTTTAAATATGTCTATATTGTTTTTATTGATTTATTTTTGGTTTGTCAGTACATTAAGTTAAACTAAAGTTTTTAATGTTATTTCAGTTAACATTTATTTTACTTAAAGTAACCTTTTTTTTTTTTTATAGGTTTAGTTTTAGTTAACTGTATTAACGCCGGGGTGTGTTTCCCAAAAGCATCGTTAGTTAACTATGGTGGTAAGTTCCATTGAACTCTATTGGTAACGACTGAACTTGTGAACTTGCTTGTAGTTGCTTTTTGGAAACGCACCCCTGGTTGTGAGTCCTCACTCCTGAAAATGTTCAGATATCTGTTCTGTTAAATGCAGTTTTCATACTTGTACAAAAAATAAAAAATACTGTATAAACGCAACTGTGGGACTTGCATCCGTATGCTAATGCTGAGTAAACACAGCCTATTTTCTGCCGTTAGCTGCTGTGAATAGTGCTGCGGAGTATGATTTACTTCAGTGCCTAGTGCCGAATGTAATCAGAAATGCATTTTATTTATTTTGAAAATGTTGCTTATGCCATCTTAGAGCATAACCACAACGTAAATCTACATTTAGTTTCATAAACAAATATCTTACAACTTGTGAATGCGTTGGAAAGTGGCATTTCAATGCTAGCCATTAGTTGCCTTTGTTGAGATTTTGTGTGAAGCATGACATATAAGGAGGCAACAACAAATCATTGGCTCCCACTTAAATATTTCCTACAATTTCGATTGTTGGGTTTGAGATTTTCGTGATTAATCACAAATTCCTATCAGCATGCAATGCATTGACGGAAATCATGTCGACATGTCGTTCTGACCCTAATTAATTTATAAAAATATTTATTAAATGTTCAGTTGTTTTGAATTCAGACTCGGTTTAAAAGTGCTACAACGTGGCGTGTAAATGAATCGCTTCAAACACTTGTTTCAATGAAAAGCTTTTTTGTAAAGCAGACGTGGGTCTGATTGTGTTTGTGTAGAAAGTCTGACTGTGCTTGGCGCGTTTGGACCAGGCTTTGCTGAGTGGGCAGAACTTGTTAGCATGATGTTTGCTGAATACCAGATGAAACAGAGGCTCTTTTGTGTGGGGTCAGTGCTGGCTAAGAGCAGACCTCTGTTTAACGTGGTTATCTCAGCTCATGCTTGCTTAAATGTTCTCCTTGCGTATGCCACGTAGACCAGCCTGAACCAACAGAGAAGGACAAAGAGCCTCTTGTGCTCTCAGCTCACCTTCCTATCAGCCAGTCTTGTGATTTCTCTTGAGCTGTACAGTTATCTTAAGCTCATCTTAATGTAATGTTCTCTTAAGGTCATAGGGTCTGCTTGTTTACTAATTAGCTCTTACATTACCATATGTGTGTGTTTGTTTGTGTGAGTGTGTGAACTATCAGAAGTATAGTATTACACTCTTGGGGGGGCAGCAACGAAATAAGAAAACAATACTATATTTTCAGTTCTAGTATGGCATTAAGATTTGATATTTTCTTTGCCTTGCATTTCGATTATTATATTATTGTATTATTAAAGGGGTCAAATGACACAATTTCAAGTTTCTCTTTGTCTTTGGAGTGTTACTTTATCCATCCGTATATATATCCGTGCATAATATGTAAGATCCATAAAGTCACAAAGATTAAAGTCTCAAACCCAAAGAGATATTCTTTCTAAAAGTTAAGACTAATCCATGCCTTCCTAAAACGCCTCATTCAAACATGCCCCCACAAATCTACGTCACTGTGTTATTGGGCTGAACGATTAATTGCATTTGCGATCAATATGAAAAAACCTGATTTCTCAACCGCAGAGGCTGCGATTAATTCACTGACACGTGAGAGTAATGTATCTACGATAGATATGTCATTTTTAGTTTCTGCATGTTCTAATGAGTTGATATTGTTTCAAAATCAAGAAACCGGTTTGGGTTGCCTCATAATATGAATGATAATAATATCACTTTTTTGTCTCTTAGAAATACACTTTTGATCGTAGCTTGAGTTAGGATGCAGGAACATTTTTGTTCATTATCAAAATCAGTAACATCTTTACATCTGTAGCAACCTCAGTTTTATATGGTATAATGTATTCTGACCAAGTTTTTATTTTTATTAAGCATTGGTCACCTATAGTAGCATACATTTAAATAATGATAAACAGTTAAAACACACATAGCACCTCAATAACATGGTCAAAATATAACTAAATGGTTTTTAAGTAGTCTATTTGTATGAAAGACAGTAGTCTAAAACCATTCAGTATAAATGTACACATGCTATAGCTGCCTTAACCACACATACTTACTATAATTATATACCATTACTCCTGTAATAATATTAAATGTGAATATCCCACATTTCTGCCACAATACCATAGTGCAGTGAATGTTACTACAGTAAATCCATGATAAATAATGGCGATGTGCATATTGAAAAGCCTTCTGACTGTCTCCTTGCACAGTGTTTCTAATGGTCGGCTTGTGTTCTCACATTAGGCGTGCTCGACTTAAAGCGGCGCTGCACAGAATGGTCAGTGTAAGACATCAAAGTACCGCGAGAGCGATAAGAGCAGATGAAACCTATGCTTTCGAATAGCTCTCGCGGTACTTTGATGTCTTACAATGACCATTCTGTGCAGCGCCGCTTTAAGTCGAACACGACTACTGACTGGATCTCACAGCACTGCTTAGTGATCACGTGACCGAGTAAACGCATCTGCTCTAGTGAGCTCGTGCCGCGCGGCAGTTTGAACTGTGATCCGAGCGGATAAACGGTCCGTGTGGCGCGATTCAAATGAGTCACGTGGTTTCGTTCCGCTTTTGGCGCATAAACATTATATCGAAAAATTTTCGCACTTAGTCATATCGTTTTAGAGGAAAATTATATTGCGATAATTATCGTTATCGAATTATCGCCCAGCCCTACTTTGGAGTGTTACTTTATCCATCCATTCATCCATTCGTATATATATATGTATATATAAATATCCGCGCATAATATATAAGATCCATTAATATTTGTGACTTTAAGTCTCAAACCCAATGACATATTCTTTCTAAAAGTTAAGACTCATCCATGCCTTCCTAAAACGTCTCATTCAAACATGCCCCCACAAATCTACGTCACTGTGTTCGACGAATTGCATAACACCGCCCAAATGTTTACGCATAGAAAGAAGGCGTACCTTTTATTCTTGCTGTAGTATTGTTGTCGCCGCTGCCATGGAGAATTTCAACCTTTAAAATGTAATGTTTAATTAATTTTGTTGCTAGACCTTTCATTATACTTATTTGTGAAATATACTAATCATTTTTGAGTGAGAATAGTTTGAAAGTAAATGATACTCTGTTTATTTCACTGTGGTTTATCATGCTAATTCTTACTCTCATTCCAGTGTAATAATCAAGGCACTTTGCTTCCGTACCATGTGTGCACCGGCACAATGATATTACGCAGCACCTGAAAGTAGTCCCCAGCTAGGTAGGTACCTGCTGCACCCATGGTATGGCAGCAAAGTGCCTTGATTATTACGCTGGAGTGAGAGTATAGTTCCTAGCCAAATCGGCCTAGAAAATCACAACTTTTCAATTTCCGTTGGTCTTACTACACAATGTAGCTACAGAAGAGTCAAGCTTTAAATAGGAAAAATATCAAAACTCTTTGGTCATTTGAGCAATATGCTAATAGTCTAATCGGATTCAATGATCTATGCTAAGCGTTAAGTGCTACCGCCAGACCCGGAGATAAGCTGAATGGATTTGAAAACAGTAAAACTCAACTGTTTAACTCTAGGGGAGTTGTAAAATAAGCCTATTTAAAAAGAAGTGGAGTGTTACTTCAAGATGTTATTGTTCCCTTTGTTTTGTGTATGATCGTGTTGCTTGCAGTTAAAGTCCTTCTCTGATTTTATTATTGCTTGCAAAGTTGCAACGTTTCTTGGTAATACTTGAAGGAAGCATATCACGTCAGTTTATTACTCAGCATACCCAGTTCATAAAGTCACCGCTCGCCACTGGTATATAGTGATTTACATGTTTCAGGTTGTGTATAATACAGAACAGTGGTCGTAAATATGTATTTTAGGTATGGTTGTGGTATTTGAGATCTGGCAAGTCTTGGTTTATTTTTGATTGGGCTAGTTTGGTTTTGAATTTGCAGACATGTCAACCCTGATCCCAGGATGCACCTCATGAAGCTTGTTTGAGAGCGTGAATCAAATGTCCAGAGCTCTGGTCTAGATAAGAAATACAACCAAATTTTGAATTAACATTTAAGTTTAACATAATTCCAATACCTCAATTTGTAATTTCATAACTCCAATGTCTCCATGTTTGATGTAGTTACTATTTTTCTAAAATGCGGAAATAGTAATAAACAAACCAAAAACTGTTTAGGTGTGTCCCAAGCTTTTGTTTGTGTTTGTCCTGGACTGAAGTGCAGATTACTGAGCTTGAGAAGGGCAGAAGTGGGCAGAAGTGTGGTGCTTCACACTGACTGTCCAGTCAGAAGAACAAACATTATTGTGGTTAGTGTCACAACACAGCTGACCTCTGCACTGACGCTCCGACTCCTCTTCAGCATTGCCTTCTCTCTTTCATTAAGTTCTTCTGGCATATGTTTAATTGATGTTGATAATGTGGAGTATAGAATGAAATTGTAAGTGTGACCTGGTTGGTTTTCTTGCTCTTTTGCAGGCAGCTGTGTGAAGTGCAGCAAGGCTGTGTATGGAGCGAGTCAGGCGTGTCAGGCCATGGGCAGCCTGTACCATGACAGCTGCTTCACCTGCAGCTCTTGCAGTAAGTATCTCATTCAAACTCTCTCAAGACATGGGCACGCTGTCATACGGAAGTAAACACGGAGTCTTTTTGCATTCTTTTATAAGCTGATGGGCCACCGAAGTCAGGGAATTTGTGAGCAAAGATTCAGAGCACAGAGCAAAGTTTTTCAATATTTACGATAGGACCCTGTAAGTTTAGCTTGTATAGAGCGGTCACTGCAATACTTATAAGTTCAACACCTCTGCGCCTCTCCACTGATGCAACCAAATGCAACCAAAATATATAACATGAACATAAATCTAAAAATGCTACTATGGGCTCAGTGCTACATAGAAGAAAGACACAAGTTCAATAAACAGTGCTTTTCAGGTTTCTCAGCTCAGTCTAAAATACATTTTCAGGTAAGCTACAGAAATGTAATAATCAAATGTAAAATAACTGCATAGTCTTCACTGTATAAATTAAATAGCCTGTAAATGAATCGTTTTTGATGTTACAAAGGTTATTTAGTCAGGAGCAGTGAGCACTTGTATTTTTCTTTGACAGCATTAGATTTATCATTAGTTTGCATTCACTTTAAGAATGAAAGCACATATTTAATATACTGATACACATGCCTTTTCTTTCTCCACTGTTTACGTTAAGACATATGCTTTTCTTAACCTACTGTTTACAAGGATATTAGCCAAAATATGCATTTCTATGTAGTTTTGTCTGTATTTATTCATCCATGCTCAAAAAAGCGGAGGAGAGCTCAATATTCGCGCAGAGTTGACGCGGCTGTCTGTGTGCGTGCGCTTCAGTGCGCGGAAAACTTTTCACACAGCGCACGAATGTTACTCCAACAGTCCTGAGCATCTTATATGTTTAAAATATAATTATTATATATATAATATTATATATTAGGTTTAAAATTTCCAACTACAAACATTTCAGCAAAATGTATATTTTAGTCCGAGTTATTGCACTCTGTCTGTTTGACGCGCATGCGCACGTTTAGCGGAGAATCGCAAAACAAAAGTTCATGCACGTCTGCAGCAAAATGGAAATATTTCCATGGCTTTCTAACATTTACAGATGGAGAATATACCTGTGAAATGTAAGTAATGCGTTTAGGAAAAGAGCACATAGCTCAAAACAGCGAGTCTCTGTCAGCGGCACACGCAGCCTTTCTGTCAGAGCCGCTTTAAACTCAAAGATTTATCATTGCTGACACACCTAATTTATTAACATTTAATCATATGATCACAAGGTTCATGTTTACACTGTTCATATGCACGTTCGCTAGCAAGCTAGTTTCTTAATCTAGTAAATGTTTTTTATGTAAGTTGAACTTACATTAATTGTACATGTCTTTGAGCTTTCTTGTGTGAGACGCGAAGGCACAAGGCGATCATATTATGACGCTCGAGGATTGTTGGCAGCACAGTCGCGTGCATGTGTGAGAAGTTTTCACACGCACTCACTCTGAAGCGCGCGCAGCACACATCATCTGAAGCGCACGCACGCACACACATCTGAAGCGCATGCACGCACACACATACTGCAAGCGCACAGCATCACACAGCCTCGATCTGAAGCAGTGCGCTACAATTTCACACACACATCTGAAGCGCATGCACGCACACACATCTGAAGCGCACGCACACACACTCATCTGAAGCGTGCGCACACACACACACATCTGAAGCATAAATTCAGACAAAACTACATCAAAATGCATGTTTTGGCAATGTTCAATATCACTTGTAAACAGTAAGGTTAAGAAAAGCATGTGTCTTAATGTAAACAGTGGACGAAAGAATAAGGCATGTTATCAGTATATATCAAATGCATGTTTGCTTTCAATTCTTTAAAGTGATTAAGAAAACTAATAGTACATCTAATGGTGTCAAAATACAAGTGCTCACTGCTCCTGAATAAATAACCTTTGTAACATCAAAAACTATTAATGTATAGGCTATTTAATTTATACAGTGAAAGATTCTATGTCAGTTATTGTGTACATTTCATGCTCAGCGTACCTGAAAATGTATTTGTAGACTGAGCTGAAAAACCTGAAAAGCACTGTTTATTGAACTTGTGTCATTTCTTCTATTGTATGTATTTTCTGCTAGTTGCTTGTAATTTGGTTATCTGTATGAAAAGTATGTTTAGCACTGAGCTAAACCTATAAGCATTGTTTTTGGTTGCAAATGTGAGTTAATAAAAATGTAGTATGTGCTTGTTGTAAAATAGGTATATAATATGATAAAATCGTTCGATATGCTCCTGCATCGAATCTTATTGTAGAAATTTTTTTGAGGTATCAACAAATATCGTATCGCTGAGGTATGAGAATTGATAATCGTATCGAATGCTGACGAACCATCCGATCTTACACCCTTAAGAGTGACTCCTGTCAGCGTGGAATTATGACAAATGTCGATCTAGTGTGATGTAATTTCTGATATGACTGTTCAGACTGCGGTCGCATTGCAAAACATCTGACCTGAATCAGATTTAGGACCACATGTGGCCCAAACCAGAATAGTAAGATTCCATGTGATTTGTACTGTGCACACACACACACACACACACACACACACACACACACACACACACACAATATGTTTTTAATGCTTTTAAAAGTCTCTTCTACTCAAGGCTGCATTTATTTGATCATACATACAGTAATATTGTGAAATATTATTACAGTTTAAAGTAACAGATTTATACATTTATATTTGAATATATGTTAAAATATAATTTATTGCCATGATTACGCCAGTCTTCAGTGTCACATGATCTTCAGAAATCATCCTTATATGCTGATTTGCTGCTCAAGAAGCAATTTCTGATTATTATCAATGATGAAAACAGTTATTCTACTTCATATTTTTTGTGGAAACCGTTCAAAAGAACAGCACTGACCCCAAACTTTTGAATGGTAGTGCAGGTACATATTGCTGTATGCTGTACATTATTATGTATTGTGTTCTTTTCTAAACATTCATTCATACTTGACAGCAGTGACTATTTGTTTAAATGTATGGTTCCTCTGATGTTTATTTTAAACCATCACAAGGCTTATCAATTAAGATCTATAATCTATCTATTGTTTCAGGCGTTATAATGGAATCGTTTGTCCCTGTTTGTTGATAACATGTATGTGCACAGATTTATGTTTGCCGGTCATATTTGAAGCAGTAGGTCTGGTCTGTGTCGGATGTCAGGCTTCATCTCAGTTTGTCTGTGTTTTGTAAATGATTTAGCTTGTGGTTCGGGCGTATATGTGTGTGTTCGGAGCATATAGGCTGACAGGAAACAGCACTGGTCTGACTGAACTAAACTAAACAGAGCCCATGCACTGCGGTGAAGTTCAGATAAACCTTCATTCCATGCATTCATCCAGTCTTGTTTCCGCACACTTTATTTAGCTCCGCTCCGGCCCCTGGGACTGGCAGCTATTTGAAGGAAAATGAGCATTCCTGAGCTTCTCCTCTGCATGACTGCCTCTGACCCACAGCGGCTCTTTAGTTCCCTGTGTGTGTCCAGAGTCTAGTATAAGCACAGTAAACGTGTCCGCGTGTACCTCCACCTGTTTACACGGATTACGAGACTAAGTGAGAATGCGCAGCGCTGGAGAGGAATGCGCGGAGCGTGCGAGTGAGCTGGGCTGACCGGTCCGATGAGCAGATGGAGGAATGTCTGATGTGTTTGGCCAGCTGGAGCCAGAGAGGGAACGAGAGAAACAGGTGTTTGATCTCCTGGGTCAGAGCGCAGTACGAAAAGAAGACCGGAATGCTTGGCCAATGCATTGCAAGTGCACGGTCTCAACAAAACAGTAACGAAAAGGATTTCGCTTCAGCTGTAGGACTCTATTAAATCGCTTTAGTTTTTGTTTTACCAAATTCAGTTTTTTTACTTAGTTCTGTTTTTTTTATTATTATTATTTTTTATTATTATTATGCTGGATTCTATTATATTATGTTAAAATTTAATTTGACTAGTCAAAAAGCGTGTCTAATTAATTGAAATATGAAACTTAAACAGTTTAACAATCCCCCCCCCCAAAACAATTCTGTAATACTGTATGATGCATCGCTTCTAACATATTTTGCATTGGTAAAAACTATTTATATATAATTTGTAGTAGATGTAATTTTATATTTAGAAAGTGACTTGGTTTCTCAAGCATGTTCTCTCATCACCACCACTGCTGCTGCGTGAATGTGACGTATCTCAACACTATGGAGTGTGTCCTGAGAGTCACATAAAGTTTAATATGGCTGTCTGTCTGAACCAAAGAAATAAAAGCCAACTATCTGTACCATATTGAATTGCATAGCATCATGTTTTTTTTTTTTTAATTGCATTGTATTGAATCACATTGTGTTAAATCTAATTTAAATCGGATTGCGCTGGATCTTAATAGTAGTGAATCGTATTGCATCGCGTCGGTAGCTGCTTCATATGTATCTTTAATGTATTGTATTGTTGGCTGTGTGCATCAATATACGTATCGGATTGGCCTCAATTATGGAGATGCACATCCCTAGTATAGATGTCTTCTGTGATTGTGACTCAAACTGTCAGCGAGCTCAAAACTACAGTGTCCTAGTTTTGGCGTGTCACTCAAGTTGCTTAATATAAATTATTCAAAAAAACAAAAAAAAGATTTTTATGTTGCAGATTGAGCTGGATCAATCGTCTACGCTCAAAATGATCTCTCGGTTATATCCTACAGAAGAACTATTACTGTGTTTAGATCAGAGGGCTTCGTCAACCACAGAGACTTAGAAATAGCATCATAGACTACACAAGCGGCCCATATAAGGGAAAGTGTGAAGGAACACATCGCAAAGCCCCCATAATACTTAAAACCTCAACAGGCCGAGAAGAAATGCTTTGATTTCTGGCTTCTTTTTGGACTCATTTCATGCACTTCAGAAAGGTGTGCTTCACTAGCTAGTGCAAGTATTTTACATTTCAAACTCCCTGCTTTGAACATCAGATGAGTCTTTGTATGTCTTCACCAACACAAGCTCATAGAGAGAAAGCCAAAAGTCACTGACTCTACCACTCCCAAACTCTTTATCTCCTCCGGACAATCAAGATTTGCCTTGAACTCAATTTGGCTCGTTTTGTGCCTTCTCTGTGAAGTCCCGGTGTTTGGTGGAGACTGCAGCAGTGATTTGTGTGAAGGGACAGAAGATCGTTGTTCTGGAGCTGTTAAGAGGGCAGCTTTGTCCGTGACCCAGTCCAAATACGCTCTGTATCAGACCCACCAGGGATTCCCTGACTTTTAAGTGATGTGCAGAGGTTTTTCAGCTGAAATTGGATGTATGGTGGCTTGTTAATCCTGTATCCTCCAATATATTTATTGGTACAGTGGCCTTAAAAATGCCAATGCATTAGATAAAATAACAAAGCAATGGCATGTTTGGGTATCCGATCAATTAGCTGCATTAGTTGGTCCTAAAGGGTTAGTTGCCTCAAAAATGGAAATTATATCATATTTTGCAAATTCTCATGTCATTCCCAACCTATATGACTTTTCTTGTAGAGCATTAAATAAGATATTAAAAGAATGTTGAAGTCTAAACAACATTGGACGCCATTGATTTTTGTTGTATAGACACAAACACAAAAACTTTCAAAATGTCTGGTGATCCACAGAAGAAACAAAGATTGTTTGAAAGAACGCAATGGAAACGAACAGATCACAGAGAGATCATGTACATGTATTTTCACAAGATCAGCCATGTCTTATAAAGAACAGTCATGCGAATTGAATTTGGAGGAATGTTTTAAAGAATGTGATCACACCATTTCTCACATAACGTTCTTAAAGAGATCATTTGCTTAAAGCACACATAATGTGGTATGTACCAAATTAAACAGAAGTGGGTGACTGAATTACATGATAAATCAGACGGCTGAATTCCAGTCTGCATTGCTAACATTTGGTGAACATCATTGAGATGCATAGCTAAAGCTCTTAAGGTGCAAAATGATCCATATGCTTCACTTTCAGTATAATATGGCCATTCATTAGTCCGGTGTCCTCATGAGGAAGACTCATGGGAGGGCTTTTATTTTCTTTCTAAGGAGACATTGGATTCAGAATGGATTGTTTCTTAGAAATCCTGTGTTTTTTTTGTCTGCAGCATAAAGTTAAACTAGAGAATAACGCTTTGAGCAGTTTCTCTGTACAGTCATAAATCTGTTATCACAATCCTCTCAATTCCCAAAAGCACTCATTCATTAGCTGCCATCGTTCAAACAATCTAGTTCAGTGAATCTGTAATAGTTTTTTGAACACATTAACTACCATAGAAACTGTTTAAAGACATCAGATTTTTTAAATTAGATGTTTTTATTGTTTAGTCAAAAAGCCTGTCTAATTAATTGAAATATGAAACTTTAAATACAGTATAACAACCCCCCCCCAATTCTGTAATATTTCCCAAATTCCATGTTTCCTGTTTTAATTATGGATTCCATTTGTGTTAATAAAATTTTAATAATCAAGAATAGGTCTAATCTTTTGAGACCATGGAACTTTAACAATTTGATTGATTGCGAAAATGTTGGCATTTGTATAATGATGCATCGCTTCTAACATATTTTGCATTGATAAAAACTATTTATATATAATTTGTAATTTTATATTTAGAAAGTGACCAATAATTGTATATTATGTAGATTGGTTTCTCAAGCATGTTCTCTCATCATCACCACTGCTGCTGCTGCGTGAATGTGGCGTATCACAACACTATGGAGGTGTGTCCTGAGAGTCACATAAAGATTAATATTGCTGTCTGTCTGAACCAAAGAAATAAAAGCCAACTATCTGTACCATATTAAATTGCATAGCATCATGTTTTTTTTTTCAATTGCATTGTATTGAATCACATTGTGTTAAATCTAATTGAAATCGGATCGCACTGCATCATAATAGTGGGGAATCGTATTGCATCGTGTCGGTAGCCGCTTCATATGTATTGTAATAAAATACAGTTTAATATAGAGCTATTGTTTCAGCTCCGGGAATTAGTTATTAAATATTTAATATGGCTTGATTAAAGTCATATTAATATTTAACCTACAGTTTACACCTTATTAAGTGCTTGTCCAGCAATCACTAAAAGGTACATTCTGTTACTCTCAATTACAATCTCGCTTCCATTCCGTGGCCCCCGGTAACAATAAACGAGATTAATAATTACTCGAGTTTGAGCTAGGTTGCGTTATCGTTGGGCAAAATAAGGATGAAAATACTTAAAATCATATTTCAGAGACACTTGTTTATAAAATGGAAAAGGTTTATTCGTGATATTGCTATTCTAACATAAATGGATTAACTGATAAGACATAGACATACACACATAGGCATACTAGAGTTTTGAGGGTAACTGTGGGTGAAAGAATACCATTCTTTCTACTTCATAGCTTAAACTAACCAGAAAATGATCACGAACAAATCTTTTGCTTTGTTACTGCATTCAGATCGAATTTTAACGGTTTAGTCAGGATTAGGAATTCAGTTTGTACTTGCTTGGATTGGTTTAAAGCAGGCTCGATGCTGGTTTCGTTTCCCGCGTGAGTTCTTTGTTTCGGGTGTCACGTGTTCAGCTCCACGCGTTGCTCTGGAAACTCTGCTGGCTTGCTTCGCTGTCGCGTGACGTCACCGGGAAAGCTCTCCTCTGCAATCGTCGAATTCGTGGCTCCGTTACGGCTTTGGCACAGTCTTAGACCCATAAATGGTTGGTTTTCAAGGCGAGAGTCCAGCGGACCGGCGCGCGTTGTAGGGCGTAGCCGCGAAAACGGGAAGCGTAGCTTCAGAGATGTTCAAGCCATGTTCAAGAGAGTCAGAGCGCCAGAAGAAGAGAGTGGGCGCGTCACTCGCGCGTCGTTTTAAACAGTCCGTTTTTTTTGGACATCCCCAAAGGCGGCTGGTCCAATCAGAGCGTTGGTACGGGGCGGAGCCCCGCCTGCACGGCTGCTCTTGCAAGGCATTTTTCATGCGGTGAGAAATACCTTTTACCCATGTATTAAAACTCTTATCAGGTTTACACATTATAATATCACATTCGTTATCTTATTGATTCATATAATTTTGCAACCATTCATAAAAGTCTAAACACAACCTAAACATTCCAGCTTAAAGTATGATTAGAAATCAGCCCACGTTTTCCCAAATAATTCATATTCCACAAGCATATGAGAGAAAGAGTACCACAATTAATATCCACATGTTCCTTGTGTAGATGAATTATTATCATGAAATGAATGTGTCTCTTGGAAATCTTCTAGTGGCCATTTCTCTTTGTTCTGTGACCGGACGAAATCGCGCGCTTTTGCGCTGATGCAAAGGGGGAGGGGTTTTAGAGAGACGCTGATTCTTTAGCTGCCCCCCTTCTGGTGACTTGTAGAGTTGAATTCCTGCCAATATACGTTACAGTATCTTTAATGTGTTGTATCGTTGGCTGTGTGCATCAATATGCGTATCGCATTGCCCTCTTATGGAGATGCACATCCCTAGTATAGATGTCTTCTGTGATTGTGACTCAAACTGTCAGCGAGCTCAAAACTACAGTGTCCTAGTTTTGGCGTGTCACTCAAGTTGCTTAATATAAATTATCCCAAATTTAAAAAACACTTTTATTTTGCAGATTGAGCTGGATCAATCGTCTACACTCAAACTGATCTCTCAGTTATATCCTACAGAATAACTCTTACTGTGTTTAGATCAGGGGGCTTCGTCAAGCAGAGAGACTTAGAAATAGCATCATAGACTACACAAGCGGCCCATATAAGGGAAAGTGTGAAAGCCCTCATAATACTTAACCTCAACAGGCCGAGAAGAAATGCTTTGATTTCTGGCTTCTTTTTGGACTCATTTCATGGACTTCAGAAAGGTGTGCTTCACTAGCTAGTGCAAGTATTTTACATTTCAAACTCCCTGCTTTGAACATCAGATGAGTCTTTGTATGTCTTCACCGAACACAAGCTCACAGAGAGAAACCCAAAAGTCACTGACTCTACCACTCCCAAACTCTTTATCTCCTCCGGACAATCAAGATTTGCCTTGAACTCAATTTGGCTCGTTTTGTGGCTTCTCTGTGAAGTCCCGGTGTTTGGCGGAGACTGCAGCATTGATTTGTGTGAAGGGACAGAAGATCATTGTTCTGGAGCTGTTAAGAGGGCAGCTTTGTCCGTGACCCAGTCCAAATGCACTCTGTATCAGACCCACCAGGGATTCCCTGACATTTAAGTGATGTACAGAGGTTTTTCAGCTGAAATTGGATGTATGGTGGCTTGGTAATCATGTATCCTCCAATATATGTATTGGTACAGTGGCCTTGGAAATGCCAATGCATTAGATAACAAAATAACAAAGCAATGGCATCTTTGGGTATCTGATCAATTAGCTGCATTAGTTGATCCTAAAGGGTTATTTGCCTCAAAAATGGAAATTATATCATATTTTTCTCACTCTCATTTCATTGCCATTCTATATGTCTTTTCTTACAGAGCATTAAAGAAGATATTAAAAGAATGTTGAGGTCTAAACAACACTGGACGCCATTGATTTTTATTGTATAGACCCAAACACACACAAACTTTCATTTTCATTTTTTTTTTTTATGTCTGGTGATCCACAGAAGAAACAAAGAAAGATTGTTTGAAAGAACGCAATGGAAAAGAACAGATCACAGAGAGATCATGTACATGTATTTTCAAGTTTAAACATCTTTAAGAACATTCAAGATCAGCCATGTCTTATAAAGTACACAGTCATTTTCATTTGAATTGAATTTGGAGGAATGTTTTAAAGAATGTGATCACACCATTTCTCACATAACGTTCTTAAAGAGATAATTTGCTTAAAGCACACATAATGTGGTATGTACCAAATTAAACAGAAGTGGGTGACTGAATTACATGATAAATCAGACGGCTGAATTCCAGTCTGCGTTGCTAACATTTGGTGAACTTCATGGAGATGCATCGCTAAAGCTCTTAAGGTGCAAAATGATCCATATGCTTCACTTTCGGTATAATATGGCCATGCATTAGTCCGGTGTCCTCATGAGGAAGGCTCGTGGGAGGGCTTTTGGCGTGGATTCAGAATGGATTGTTTCTTAGAAATCCTGTGTTTTTGTCTGCAGCATAAAGTTAAACTAGAGAATAACGCTTAGAGCAGTTTCTCTGCACAGTCATAAATCTGTTATCACAATCCTTTCAATTCCCAAAAGCACTCATTCATTAGCTGCCATCGTTCAAAAATCTATTTCAGTGAATCTGTAAGTTTATCATAGTTTTTTGAACACATTAACTACCATATAAACAGTTTAAAGACATCAGATTTTTTAAATTAGATGTTTTTAATGTAGCTTATGTTTTTTTGTGTATTTGTGTGCTTGCTGGTTTTTGAGTCCCCTGTACGCCTCAGACATCCTCTCATGAGCAGTGAGTGTGTGAAAAGGCTCTGTATTTACTCTCATCTCTCTGGAGAATGACGAACTCGGTCCTTTGGTCCACATCTCCCAGCATTCCCCGGGACTAAAATCTGTTTCCTGGCAACAGACTGATCTTTGTATGTGAGCGTTTAACCCAGAAGAATGTCTTGTCATTTTCTCACGTACTGTAACATAACATAGTTTTCAACATTGCTAATAATCAGAAATGTTTCTTGAGCATCAAATCAACATATAAGAATGATTTCTGAAGGATCTTTTGACACTGAAGTCAGGAGTAACAGCCATCACAGAAATAAATTAGATTTTAAAGACCTTTGTTGTAATACTTAAAAGGCACTTAGTTATGCCTCTTTACAAGCAGAATATATGTCTCCGGTGTCCCCAGAAGTTGTCTGTGAAGTTTCAGCTCAAAATACCCCACAGATTATTTATTGTATCATTTTGAGAAGAAGCAGAAACACTGCTGTTTTTGTGCATGTCTCTTTAAATGCAAATGAGCTGCTTCTCCCCGCCCTCTTTTCCAGAATATGGCTGTGCCTTTACAGCTCGTTACTATTTTTTGTCTATCATGCTGAATGTGTTTTAAACCATATGAGTTTAAACTTCTGATACAGGGTTTTCTGAGCGCACACATCTGTCACACGGACAGAAAGCATCTGTCACACGGCATGTGAGAACAAAACTAAGTTCTCATTCATGTCTTATTGCGCTTAAACTGCCAAATACACACTTTGTTAAAAGTTTGTTAAAAACATACAAAGTTTGTTGAAGTTTGTTAAAAACATACTATTAAGTACTGAAAATAACACTGCCATAAAACCAGTCTTAAGTGTCAATTTTTCGAAATTGTGATTTATACATCATCTGAAAGCTGAATAAATAAGTTTCCATTGATGTATGGTTTGTTAGGATAAGACGATATTTAGCTGAGATACAACTATTTGAAAATCTGGAATATGAGGGTCCAAAAAAAATCTAAATAGTGAGAAAATTGCCTTTAAAGTTGAAGTTCTTAGCAATGCATATTACTAACCGAAAGTTTTGATATATTTAAGGTAAGAAATTTACTAAATATCTTCATGGAACATGTTCTTTACTTAATATCCTGATGATTTTTGGCATAATAATTAATGATAATTTGGACCCATACAAGGTATTTTTGGCTACAAATATATCCCGGCGACTTAAGACTGGTTGTGTGCTCCAGGGTCACATTTGATCTGTGTGGCAGCAGTAATATACAGTAAATAAATCAATAAATGCACTGCTGTCTGGTCTCCTCTGAGGCTGGGACTCTAAACAGTCTTCTGTGCTCGTCCGTGCAGCCAAAGACAGAACAACGAGCACGCTTTGCCTCAACGTTTGTTAGAACTTGTACACCGTTGCGAAAAACACAATGGCGGCGCCATGGGTGGAAACGTGCAGATTTAGGGACGGTAATATTAGAATAAGATCCTTTATGTCACTGGGGGGGATAAAATATGAGCGGCTTGTTTTTTCACATGCTTGCAGAGAACGGCTTACCAAATAACAAAAACATTTACTGGGTTAATAATTTTCACGTTTTCTTGGTTGGTAGATGAAGTGGGGACCTGATTTTATCACTTAATCACGTAAAAAGTCAGGTTTTCATGATATGTCACCTTTAAAATCGTTACTTTTTTTAAATGTTGTTTCTATCTCTGTCTGGTGTTTTTAATATTTTTTTAAAGATAAACCATGTGCAATTTCATCTGTCAACACCATTGCCGAGTATTTTCTCCTTGAAACTGCGTTGAATCCAAAGAGTCTCAAAAATGTGGTATGAAAACACCCGTTTCCTGCCATCACAAACATGTAATCAATTCTGTCAGCTTCACTTTAATATCACCAGCAGTGCGTATCAACCTAAGGATGCTGAGATGGTGAATGGGAACACGGCTTGTGTACACATTATTAGCTGTTTAATAATGTAGTCAAGCCAAAGGCTGATGATATCAATTACCATTACATGTTTGACGTTGTAGAGCGATACATAAAATGCGTTACCATTCTGTTACATTGAATTATATCTTCCTCTTCTTGGGAATCAGTTTCTGGTTCAAACATATATAACTGAATTAATCCAATATTGCCACATGCCACTGTTTAGTGTTCATTACTTCTGAGTGAGTGAAAGTGGAGCAGGTTCGAGCTGGTGTGACTAGATGGAAACGGGGACTAATTTGCATATTAATTTATGACGTGCATTCAAGCCATTTTAAGACCTAAAGAAATTATTTCCATTTCCAAAAATGTTTAAATATGTCATTTTGATTATCAAGGATGACTTTTAAAGGATAAAATAATGACTAGTTTTTGAATAGAAAACATCTATTTTAAATTAATGTTTCACAATGTGACTGTGAATGATTACTTTATTTTTGATTGCATAAATGCATCCTTGGTGAGCAGAAGAGACTTCTTACTTCCATGAACTGTCTCCGCACACAAAAGCGTTTCTGCCAAGCATTATTTGAATAATCCAGCAGAGCAGTGATGGTTTCAGCATTAAAGTAAACGTTCCTGTTGCCAGCTGACTCATTGGCCCTGTGAAGTGTGTTTAGGTTGACTGTGTTCCACTGAGCCTGGATGGCAACGGCATGAAGGCTTTCATTGAGCTTTGGCTTATATGGGTTAACTGCATCGGCCTGAACCCCCCTCTACAGAAAATGTGCGGAATGTTCCCCTTTCCTGTGGGACGGGGTCTGTCTGAATGGGGAGGGTTTGTCTGTCTGTCTGTTGAGGTAAAACGCCAAAAACAGTCCAGATTGGGACAGGAAGTCCTCTCCATGGGCTGGAAAACAGCAGCGCGTGTCTGAACTGCACGTATCGCAAAGTGCTGACACTTTCTTAATGTGTTTACTGTGTGTTCATTGGATTCACTAAACCTTTCCCTCATGTGCTTTGAGTTTAGCCTCTGATTTATTTACAAACTTGTAAACATGTATCAGATTCAATTATATCATTGTTAGGTATTTTTCTAATGAGGTTCCCGCTGAAGGTTTAAGTGAGAACAGAGAACAACTAAGACAGTGACTGAGTGTGTGCAGTCTTCTGTGATTATGCTTGAGCCGAAAGCATGTAAGGTCATGGGATAGCCTCGTTCTTTCATTGGGAAAAGGTAATAAACAGTTTAAAGAAAATCCAATCAGCACATCATTACCCAGCGCTATAATAGTTAACTAAAACTAGCACTTAAAAAAAAAAAAAAACATTTGTTGCCGGAAATAAAATTAACATTTAACAAAAAAAAAGTATGAACCTAGTTTACCGTGATATACTAAAATAACTAAAACTCAAATAAAAATGAATCGAAAATATATGAAGAGTTTATTCAAAGACAATAGAATACCCAAGACGTGTCACTTGTATAGTTTTGAATGGGGGAAAAAGCCGCAGGAAGCCCGCCTGCTGAATAAAAGAGCCAATCGCTAACTGGTAAAGTCAGCACGTCACTGCGGCTGCCGTTAGAAGTCCCGGTTCCTATAGAAACAGTCAGCGCTCTGAGACGCTCGCTCAGGACTGTGCATGCGCACTGGCTGATCTAGCCTGAAAAATATGCTTTTTATAATGCTTTTTGAGCAAAGGAAATTACATTTATGATACAGTTGTTGTCAGATTTCTTTGGTTATTTCAAGTATGAAATTTAATCGTAAGCTTGGTGAACAATTTTGGAGAATTTTATGTTTCCCCAGTCAAAGAGATGAGGAGCTGCACTTGCATGCCCGAGAGGCGTTTCAAAGATGTCCGACCGAGAGATATGACTTGTCTTAAAGAGACTTTGGTTTATTTGCAAAAACAGATAACTCCGTTTTTTATTCTTATCATGTTTTTATTGTCTAAGCTGTATTTTTTTGTTATTTTTACCTAATCAAAATAAACCAACTGCTGCTTGATTGAGATGAATTGGAATGCACAATGAAAAAACGTGGTTTTGAAAATCTGTTTTTGCAAATGAACTCTTCATATAGAAATAAAAAAAACAACTAAACACAATAAAATTACTGAAACTAACTAAAAGGAAAAAAAAATAATTACATTTAACACATTTTAGAGTGGCCTTTTATTGTGGCCAGCCTAAGGCACACCTGTGCAATAATCATGCTGTCTAATCAGTATCTTGATATGCCACACCTGTGAGGTGGATAGATTATCTCGGCAAAGGAGAAGTGCTCACTAACACAGATTTAGACAGATTTGTGAACAATATTTGAGAGAAATAGGCCTTTTGTGTACATAGAGAAAAGTCTTAGATCTTTGAGTTCAGCTCATGAAAAATGGGGGCAAAAACAAAAGTGTTGCTTTTAAAATTTTGTTCAGTGTAATTATCAGTGTCCCATAATGAATTGATAGTAAAGGTCTTTGTTGTGTTTTCTGCAGGCCGAAAGCTCAGAGGGAAAGCCTTTTACTTCGTCTGTGGGAAAGTCTTTTGTGAAGAGGACTTCCTGGTATGCTGTCTTCCCCTCTTCTTTTTTTATGTTTTTTTTTTTGTCTTAACATGTCTTGAGACATGTCTTACAACCATAGCTCATGGTTATGTCAGAGGAATGTGTCATCTTATCTAAAGCATGTCTTTAAAGACATTATGAGGTGTCAGGTTTCAAAGCATGAACCTAGCTATGAGTTCACATTTGGAGTTCATCTTCAGTTTCAGTTTCATTTTTATTGTCATTGTACACTGTACACAAGATACAACGAAATTGCAAAGCCTCTGCATAAGGTGCACGATACATAATAGACACAAAACTAAAAATAAATGTGCATAATAAAAAGTGATTTACAATTTAAAAAAGTTAAGCTAAGACAAAAAAAATGAGGAAATTAGCATAAACAGAGTTGCTTGTATATATAATTAAATTCTAATCAGTCGCAGCTTGTCAAACTGATTATTACACTAATATGAGGTAGACTTCTGAGCTTATGAGCTCACCTTAGCTCAACTCAAGAAGACTTTGTTTAGAAATCTGCAAATGGAGCCATAGTGTAAGTATTTCCTCTTCAACAAATGTCATAGCTAGGGCTGCCCCTAATAGTCAACTAATCGTTAATCGACCAGAAGAGGCTTGGTCGACCAAAATTGTATTAGTCACTTAGTCGCAGAAAAAAATAATTTCCACAGGTGAAGTCACGTAATCCGTGACGGATAGATCGTTAACTCGTTACAGTAGACCGTGCATCCAAACGCTCGACTATAACTCATCCACCACAAATATGGCTTATCATCTGAAATTTGTAAGTATTAGCAACTTTACATGGCCACTCAATCTGATTTTAACCTACAGAAATGTTTGCTATTGAAGTATGTGCGGAGTAGGGCTGCAACTAACGATTATTTTGATAATCGATTAGTTGGCTGGTTATTCTTTCGATTAATCGGATTAAAAAAAAAAACCTTTTTTTTTGTTGACAAAAAACACACTACTCCACATTCTGTCCAAAGTCTTTCACACAAATGTGCCAACTGAATGATACACATACAGTACTTAATCTAATTTATTAGACCACCTATCATAATAAAGAGAAAACACAAATATTTTAGGAATCTGTCGAAAAATGTTTTAAATCTAAAAATGTTATTGTCATTTATTGGGAAAATAACAAACTGAAACAACCAAATAGTATTAATTCCCTCTATAACAAAAATGGCCTCCTATGCCTTGCAACAGCTTGCATTCTTGCTGCCATTATGTACTTTTTGACTGTAATTGTGTATCTGAAAAAACCCACCATGAAGCGCTCTGCCTTTCTTTCATAGATAACAATAATTATATTATAGCATTAGAAATAGCCTACTATTGTTACTAAATAGCTTTCACATATTGGAGGACTAAACAATACAGAAAGCTAAAAAAATGACTGGTAATCACCAATGCTGTTAGTTTAGAGCAGCAGTGGCACAAACCTTACATCTGTTTTTACATTTGTTAAAAACCGTACTTTTTTTTTTGACGGACGAAAGTTTCGGAGGCAAACGTGATTGACAGAACGTGAGGTCATATTTATTTTTTAACATGCATAAATTTCGGACTCTGTGTGCAATGATATTTACTCCTAAAATATTCCCTCATTTTTGGCCATACAGATAAGAGTAATATATCTTTCAAATCTGTAAAGACTCATTTATTGGTGTGCACTCACAAAAACATCAAGACACATTTTTGTAAAACAATGACAGCAAACAGGTTGCGTCTCGGTCTCTGTAAAATCTGTGTATACCTTTGCCTTACAGTCATTAAAAATATATCTATAGAGAGTGAAATGTCTACTTTCAAATGAACCAATTCAAATGGAAAACAAATAATCTCTGATTATGTAATCCGTATTAAACTTGCATACAGGTGCATATTGGGAGATGAGTCAGCGTCGCCGAATTCATCTCTTAAACTGAAAGTAAAGAAAGCACTAGTTTATGAAATGATTAAAATGTTAATGCATCTTCCTTACTGTTTTTACCTGACACAATCATAATTATTACTTCTGCCGGTGCGCTATGGCAAGCTTTATGCATGCGCTCGAGCGCTTATTAGTAGTGATCGACCGATATTGATTTTTTTTATAACCAATACCAATTATTTGCATGTTTATGTACCCGATAACCGATATTCAGAACCGATATTTATTTACTGTTATAAAGTAAATAAATAACAGAGTGAAGTAAGTCCATTCTTCACTTTGGTTTTTCCTTCTTTCAGTCGTCTTAACAACAACAAAACACTGTCAAAAATTAACATTTTCATGTAAAATTTAATCTTCAAATTACAACAATAAAAACATTTTTATTTATAAAAAGCATCATCAGCAACACTGATATTAACAATAAGCAAAAGAATGTCTAATGTATTCAAATGGAGAAAATAAAGGGCAGGAGTCATATAAATTCATTTTAAACTACATTTCTAGGTTTATAATCTGTTTAATACGCTAAAGAGTGAAGAATAATTCACTGAATAATATTCTCTGGAATATTGAAATAAGCTATAACAAACAAAACATCGTATTTTATTGCATTTCTTAACTGTTTTATCAGAATTATTGAAATGTTTTTGTCTAAATTATGAAAACTGCTGTTTATATATTTACACAGAACTATACTCAAACTGCGATCGCTTGAGCAGATAATAAATAATTCATTTAGATAGAGATGTATTTATTTAGATGTTTATTGGTGAAATAATGGTTCTATAGTAAATGTTAATATAATTTAGTGTGTTTCAAACAATTTAATCTTGTATAAAGTTACATGCGGTGGCCGTGCTGGAGCTTCTCCTGAGCTTTTCACTGCTGTTTATACTCTGTATAATTATGTATGTGACAAATAATATTTTTTTTTTTTTTTACAAAACCGATACCCGATAATGGTAAAATGCTTAAATATCGGGAAAAATATTGGTAAACCGATATATCGGTTGATCTTTACTTATTAGGCTATGTAGGCAATTAAAGGCTCATTATAATGATTCAAATGGTATGTTAATAAACATGATATTAGTTGACAAATGCTTAAAATGAATGACTACTAGTTGATCAGAAAAATCCTAAATCGAGGGCAGCCCTAGTCATAGTGTAACCCCCCCGACACGGGTCCGCACCAACTCACCGAGCGGGTCGCGAACCCGGGACTCCGGCGCTCTAACAAGGAACGCCAAAGGCGCCTCTAGCGTCAGTCGCTAGAGCGCCTCTTCTGAGGTCAGGAGAGTGAGGTTTACACACAGCCCTTACTGGCATACATCCGTTACACTCACCCCCCTAAACCTCACTCCCGTCCGGGTCACGGCACCAATGTAACCCCCCCGACACGGGTCCGCACCAACTCACCGAGCGGGTCGCGAACCCGGGACTCCGGCGCGGGAGGCGGGCGCTCTAACAAGGAACGCCAAAGGCTACAGCCTCTAGCGTCAGTCGCTAGAGTGCCTCTTTTGAGGTCAGGGGAGTGAGGTTTACACACAGCCCTTACTGGCATACATCCGTTACAATAGCTTTTCTTTTTCTTTTAAAGTTTTCAGTATCCTAAAACTTCATTTCAGTGGAAGAAACAGACTTTTGGGATCAGCTGTTTAATGTTTTGTGCATATAATTGTGTAGTGTAGCAAGGTGGTTAGGTATGCCACGCTCATGTATGTATTGTGTAGCTGGTTGAAAATAAAATGACTGCCATATTTTCTTTAGACAAGCAAAAAAAAAAAAAGCATCCAGCTCTTAGGTGCATAAATGGCACATTTCCTTGGAGAATAGTTGGGAGGGTGTTTCAAATGAGGAGAAACGGCATTCCAGACCAAAAAGTACAGGTTGTGTTATTTTAAGGTTCTTAAATGAGATGAATTGTTATATCTGAGCTGTTAATGTTGTGTGTATTAGAGAAACTGAAGTGACGAGTCAGTTGAAAAGCTCACCTCTGTCTTCACTCTTGTCTTTAACAGTACTCTGGTTTCCAGCAGTCTGCTGACAAATGTAACGTATGTGGACATTTAATCATGGACATGGTGAGTCTGATGTGCCTCCACACAATATCACACTACAGAGCTTGAAGGATTTGGTTGGGTTTAATTTATAAAGCGCCTTATTATACAGTGCTCTTTACGTAGATTTGGCTAAATGTAATAGTCTTTCTGTGTTTTAGGTGTTTTAACTTATGTACTTACGTCAAAAAATGAGTTTTTAGGTACAATGTACTTACTGCAAAAGACATTTTCTGCTATGGAGGTGGGATGCGGTTAAGATTAGGGACTGGTTTTGTGGTATGTTAGTTTTAAGATGTAATTACATGCAGGTATTTTTAAACACAAGTACAATTTAAAACACGTCTGCATGCAACGGGTTTATAATCATTTAATAAAACCCTAAAAAAGACTTGAAAATAAATGTTAAATTAAATTAAATATATAAAAAAATCATCTTGAAATTATTTATTTTACAGTTATTATACTAAAATAGCTAAAACTAAAATTGAAATAAAAATTAATAAACACTGTATAGGCATATTTTCAATACACACATACATACATATATATTATTACTATACCAGCTAGTGGCCAAGGCAGCACTTCTCATTTTTGTTTAGGAGTACTAAAATAACAAAAACTAATTCATACAAATACATACTATATAATATACTGTTACAAAATAACAAACACAACAACAGTACTAAAACGTCAACTAAAATTAGAGTGAAAATAGAAAATATGAAAAATCTTAAACTATAACTATATCAGTCATAATAAGATAACACTGATACACTAAGTTCATTGTATCAATTTATTATTTTAAATCTAAAGATGTTTTCTCACACACAGATGCCCATCTCCTCTCAGAGTCATACTGTCATGAGAGGAGGCATATCACACAAAATGTGTGGCTGTTGGGTGTGTTGTTTGTGCATGTGAACATGGTGTTCCTCCTCAGATCCTGCAGGCGCTGGGAAAGTCTTACCACCCAGGCTGCTTCCGCTGCGCCATCTGTAATGAGAGTCTGGATGGAGTGCCTTTCACTGTGGACACGGAGAACAAGATCTACTGCGTGAAGGACTATCACAGGTGCGTTTGTGTGGAGCTGCAGGCCAAGCACAGTTCTTCATTATACCTTCATTGATGGTTTGATCAACTTCTTTTTATGTACGTTCATAAAACTGCACTGGTTGTGCCGTGTGCTTGTTTGTATGTGCAGACCACAAGCATAACGCTACAAAAAGAAGTGTTATTATTTTTTGCAGTACATTGTCTCTTTGCAAACGCACATTGACATGCGGTATGGTTTAATTTGCAGTGTCACTGGAGATTTTCCAGTGGCTTTATGTGTTTTCAATCATCTAAACGGCTATTTTAGCCTTCACTTTCAGATATCATATTTTTGTAATAACTTTAAAAGTGAACACAATAAACTACATAGTCAGGCAAGTGTCAGCTATGTACTGAAGGTGGAAAAATTCACTGAATGATTGAACTCTCGGGGACAAGAGCAAATCGTTCATAATATGTTGTTACTTTATATCAAGGGCTTCTTTGTAGCCAAGACTTTTAGATCTGTTTCTATTGAAGCTAACTTTCCTGATAAATCTTGCCTGGGAAATACTGATTCGAGTATAAAGTGTCCCCTATTTATTTAAGTTGTGTCATGATGGCATTTCCTTTTTTAACACTGCTTTTGAACTTTAAATTGACCAAAATGGTAAAAAGGATGACCGTATTTGTGTTGTCCAGATATTATTGTAGCACGCTGTCATGACTTAAAGTCTGCATACACTGGAAACTGTGACGTATATCCGAGTGAAACTACTCCTCGAACAAGAACAATATGTAGGGGCTGGATTTTGTCCATTGGAAGTGAATTAATTGTTGTTTTCTAATTGCTATTTCATGTAATCATAATGCTAAATCAACATGCGCGGCACAGATGAGTCGGGGTATAATAAAAACTGCCTCCATTCCATTAAAAAAAGAACAATTGTCCATTTTTATTTTATGGTGACTTTTGGCTGGCAAAGCAAACTCCAGATGCATAAAGTGAGCAATATATTTCCTTCAGTTGATGGTAGATATGTGCTTTTGGCTGTGCACTTTTCTCCATAATGTCTTCCACAGGCATTTTCCTTGCAGTAGCTTGATGTAATGACATTTTATTGAGAGTTTTATTGGTGTTGAGGGTGTGTGTGCGCGAGCTTTGGTGCACTGCAGATTCTTCTCATGCATCCTTTGCCATGAACCGTGAACTGAGCGATGATTGCTGTTGTTCCAAAACCCCAGACATTCAGTCAGGTGGTGACCATATGGAGATGAAATCAAGCAGTGCTTTTCCACTCTGTCCTTCTGGGATTGAGCTATTCACGGTCTATAATCGAAGAGCCAGCAGATCTGCCGTCTAGTCCTGTACCTCTGTTCCACTCTTCTCTATCTGCCTTTCACTTCCAAGTCATGCAGTGGCCCAAAAAGTATTTGGCACACTTATACATGTCGGATTGTCATAACAAAATATCAAAGCAAATGGAAAAATAGCACTTTGTAAGCAAAATGTTTAACAAAAATAGTTTTTAGTAAGAAATGAATTGAGTCGTTGAATTATTCACTTAACCGATTTGTACAAATATTTCACAACTTTGTATTCTTTCAAAAATGTAGGTTACTCAACGTCAACATTAACTTCTTGTTTATTGAACTGTTGTAAGCATGCAATGTCACACTTGCAGTCGTGTTGTTGTTATGAAAATAAGTGTTGATTTTAAGAACAGCAGCATTAAAAGGATTCTCTATTGGTTGTAAAAACCCATAACCAGTTCACCCGTTGGTTAAAATTCATTGCAAAAAATGGTTAGTTCTGAGAAAAGAGCATCGTTTGCTTAAAACACCAGTTTTGATATTTCATGACAGTTTAAGTATAGCTAAAGTGCCCAAATACTAATTTGTGCCACTAAGTATGTTACAGTCTTGTACTCTGAATAAAGAGTCGTGCTGATATGACAATAATAATCTGTGTGATTATTTCTTGTCTTTTCTTCTTCAGAGTTCTTGCCCCTAAATGTGCAGCATGCAATCAGCCGATCCTGCCCTCTGAGGTAAGACTCATATCAGGACCGATTCAGTCTGTGCTCCATAAACTCTCTTCATACAGAAACAAATCTCATTTGACTGTAAAAGGTAATCAGTAAAACCCAGGAAATCCCTTAGCATGAGCCGTATTCCCAGCTTGTGTCATAGAATCAGCTTTCTCTGTATCCGAGCCACGTGTCACAGCACTGCCAATGCCAACTTATGATGTCTTTTTGCTTGTTGTGAGACAAATTACCCAAAATGAGCTTGGCAATTTGTACTACTTGGTAGAACTTTACTGCTATGCTTAAACTATGCAGAACATCCTGGTCCTTCCAGAACACTTAAACCTTCTTTAGGCCTGATACTGTAAGTAATTCTGTTAGCACTGATGAAGGAGTGATTACTGCTAAGTTAGGGCATGTGTCATTTGTTAAAGCCCCCCTGTCTATAATTAGAGACGACCCGCGAGGCATGCTGCTCTCCAACACCATCAAGAGCAAGAGCTCAGTTATCATGCACCTGCATGGAGGCTCTTATAAAACTCTTCAGGAATTCATCCTCTGATCACAGCCGAGTGTTACATCAACACTGTTGACAGCTGAAACATCGCTGTACCCTGAAAAGATCATAGTTCACCCAAACCATGCAAAAACGACAGTTAATAGTGACAAAGACTAAGAAAAGACTGATTTCTGTTTGAGCTGTTCCTTTAAAAGCAACAAGTAAACATTAACCTAACCCAGTCTCTTTGGACATATGTGCCTACATTCCTGCAAAACTCCAAAATATGCACCTATAAATTACAATCATTGCCGTTTCTCGGCTGAAATGAACGCTTGAGGCAGTAAAACAGCAATAAACTTTATTACTTTTCACACGAATTAAGATTACAGGGGCACGTTACTGATTAATGAAGGCTTACTTTTGCATGGTTCACAATACTATATGATGACCTCAAAACACTTTTACCATAGCGCATGATTTACCATGATATGTACAATTTACCAGTGTAATAATACATTGCCACCATCACATTTAAAACATTTACCCGTTTTGGGGAAAACTGACCGTGCTATTTAGTACCAGTCACTGGATATTTTACTTTGAGCGTAAATTTGGTTGTTCTTCTGAAGATTTGGAGACATTTAGCATTACATCACTTGTGAAGTCTCCAAATTCTTGGATGGCCCGAGGGCAAGTATATTGTCGACATATTTTAGTTTTAGGGTGGATTATTCTTGTATTCTTGCCATTACATTGCCCACAGTCATTTTGTAACTTGTTAACTCCAGGCTGACATTAAATAACATTGATACGATTGTACAAGTAGACAGCTTTCGATGTGGTCATGTTGTATCATTGCATGTGTTGTGGTAAGTTGTGTTGTCTCACTGGTTGGTTTACTCTCATAGGGATCAGATGAAACCATTCGAGTGGTTTCCATGGACAAGGACTACCACGTGGAGTGTTATCACTGTGAGGTGAGTTCAACTTGGGAGACAGTAATAGAAGTCTCATCTGTGCTAATTTAATGCCATTCCCAATGGTTAGTGCAAGTAAAGAAACGTTTGTTGTTGGAAAAACAAATCACCACTTCCCCTTGAGCCCTGCATGCCTTGACATGTGATATTAACACAGATCTGCTCATGTCTTAGGACAGAGGAGCATATAGTTATTGATGTCAGTGTGAACTCTTCCCGCAGGACTGTCATATGGAGCTGAATGATGAAGAGGGTTACCGCTGCTATCCTCTGGACGGACACCTGCTGTGTCACGTCTGTCACCTCAAACACATCGACCCTGCCGCCCCGCCGTCTACAGCAAACAGCTACCACAGTCAGTTTTAAACATCCGCTTCCCCCTAGTGGGTTTGCCAAAGAAGCTCAGCTATTGCATTGAGAAAATCACAGCGGAGATTGAGATTACAAACTTTGTGAGACACATTATTATTATTATTATATATTGTATTATGTCTGAATTATTTACTGTACTGTTTTTTTGAGATTTGCATTTATTAATATTTTATTAGGTTGGATTCAAAAAGAAAATAGTATCATTTCTTGTATAATATAAATACTGTAAACAATAAACCATTGACTTATTTACACACATCTGTAGCAACATTTTTGCATAGAGCAACCATTGCATATATTATTACAAAACATCATCTGAGTTTCTCGAATGGCACCTAGTAGTATATAAACCTGTATTTAATTAAAGGCCTGCTCAGTAATTTAGTTTTTCTTGTGCTGGTCACTATGATCATTTTTTTGGACTTTGTTTTGGTTACTGATGCCATCGCAGACATGCCCAATACACAGTCAGCCATGAGTTATTACAAGTGAAGTGAAATCATATTGAACACTTTCACTTATACTGAAGGAACTTTTCAATGGGGAAAAACGACCGAGTGCACCTTTTAAGAGACCAAATAAATAGACATGCCTATTTATGAATATTTACTATAATAAGCCCCCAGTTGCATTTACATCAGGTAGTAAGCTTTTAATTTAGTGTCAGATTCATTTTAATGGACAAACATGAACATTGTTTATTCCAAAAGCTAATGAATGTGTCCCAACACATTTTCTGAGTGACGATCTGTCATTTGAAATCACCTAGTTTACTTTATAAAAGTGAGTTGTATTATTTAGCCATGCAATCAGGTGCATTTACACACAGAAATATATATATATTTTTTAAATAATTACAAAAAACTACTCCAGTTTGGCGCTTGGTGTTAATTTTGGGCCCTGCTTAGAAGTCATAAAAGAGGTTCATTAACTGTTATTCTGAATATCTGTGAAAGGTTTTGATCACACCATTGGACTTGGACATAATTCAGCAGTTCACTACAACTGCATTACATTTGGCAGGTCAAACCCACATCTTAACTGATTGGAAGATTTAACACCAATTACTCTCCATTTAAGACTGTTATTTCAGACCTAGCGCTCTTTTAATGACATTCATTGTTTCTACATTTTGTTCAATAAAGATTTGGTATGATAAAGTACAATGTTGCGTTGTTTGGTTCAGATCATTTAAATGTTCCCAAATTTGTTCCACAAAACACCAGGGGCCTCGTTTATATAATGTTGTGCAGAAAGATTTGATCTTAATCATTTCTCAGATATGCGTACGTACGATTCATAGAATGAACGTACGAACAGAAATCACGTGTACGCCTCTTTCAGATGAGAAATCTATGAATCGATAAATGATCTTTCACTTAAGCGCAATTGAATGGTTTCAGCTCTCTGGCTTGTTAATGACTCCTAATTAATGTAATTAACATAAAATATCACCAATCATCATAATTTAGAACAGCGAGCTACAAGAACAGCTTACATTTTCAAATACCTGCAATACAATAAAAAGTGCGTACGTCTGCTCAGACCCTGACGTGACGCTAAGCACTTTTCCACGTCAAAGACCGTTTTTATAAATATGAGCGCTGCCGTGGATTTAAGCGTACTGAGCACTTTATAAATGAGGTCCCTGATTAAGATGTGACCAGACAAATGTAACTCCAGTTTAGCTCACCTATATCCAGCAGCCATATCACCCTGCAGCACAAGACCGGTCACCTACTGAAGCTAAGCAGGGTTGATCCTGGTCAGTACCTGGATGGAGACTCCTGGGAAAACTAGGTTGCTGCTGGAAGAGGTGTTAGTGAGACCAGTAGGGGGTGCTCACCTGTGGTCTGTGTGGGTCCTAACACCCCAGTAAAGTGATGGGGACACTATACTGTCAACAAGCACCGTCTTTCGGATGAGACATTAAACCGAGGTCCTGACTCTCTGTGGTCATTAAAAATCCCAGGATGTCCTTCGAAAAAGAGTGGAGGTGTTACCCCGGTGTCCTGGCCAAATCCCCCCCTCTGACCATCATGGCCTCCTAATCATCCCCATCCACTGATTGGCTTCATCACTGTCTCCTCTCCACCTGTAAGCTGGTGTGTGGTGGGCGTTCTGGCACACTATGGCTGCCGTCGCAGCATCCAGGTGGATGCAGAGATACCCCCCCCCCCCCCTACTATGTAAAGCGCTTTGAGTGCCTAGAAAATTGCTATATAAATGTAATTAATTATTATTATATATTGTTTAAAAGTTACCAATCAAAGCCTTTAATCTGTAACTCATTTATGTGACTGTTGTTGAGGAGAGACCCCCCCCCTCCCCACATGATTGTAAAGTGCTTTGGGTGTACAACAATACACAATAAAGCGCTATATAAATGCATCATTCATTCACTGTTTCTGTGTTTTTAAAGTTTATCGGTTGATTGTGTCACTGCCTTAAGTTCTCAGATCTCTCTACGTGTTACATATTTATCTGCTCCTATTAAAAACTAGGATGTGATGCATTTATTGTGTTATGCTGATGATTTTTTAAATAAAACTAAGATTTTTTTTCATAATTTTTTAAGATTGTTTTAGCAGTTTTATGCAAATTGTAGTTCACCCAGAAACGTAACTTCTGTCATTGTTTACTCTCATATTGTTCCAAACCTGTATGATGTTCTTCTGTGGAACATTAAATATATTTTGACAAATGTCTCTTTTTTTTATCCATACAGTAAAAGACAATGATCACCAAAACTGTTTGGTCACCATTCTTCAATAAAAGTCTTGATTTTCACAGAAGAAATACATACAGATTTGGAAAAAACAATGTGAGGGTGAATGACTAAATTTTGGGTGATCTATCTCTAACACGTTTTCATGAAAAACAAAAACAACACGTTTTAGACCACCTTTTTAGCCACTTCAGAATGAGAAAACACTAAACACTGAACACTGCCAGCTAAACCCCGAAGTACCTCAAGGATCAGTGCTCAGTCCTATCTTTTTTATACAAATATTTTATTTTGCTACATTTTGATTTTGTTGATATTGAAAATGTCACTCTTTCTAAAAGTGATAGTACAGAAAGAGTTAGGCCTACTACTAGAACACCAACTATTATGCTTATGGCCCAAAGTATTTGGAAACATAAATGCATGTATTTGGCATGGCTATAAGTCTCTCAGGTGGCAAAATTAGATTTCTTGCAAATTCAGCAGTATCATTTTCAAATAGATAAAACATGGTGGTGTTTTCTCAGAAGGATACACATTTATTCCATGTATTATCACTCTCCTGCCACAAAATATAGCAAAAAAAATTGTTTACCAAACCCAGAACAGCAAAAATGAACTGAATTTCTGATTATTTTTAGTATTTACAACATGCTTAAAGTAATTTACATTACAATTAACATCAAAATTGTGATGCAGAAGCATAAATAATGAAATAAGTAAATTTCACCCCCCCCCCTCTTTTTTAAATGCAGAGGCTTTATTAAGGACACTTCACATTGATACTAAGTTTCATGGGTAAGATTCTGAGAGGGAAATCTTTACAGCTGCTGTAGAGAAAGGGATAGACTGCTTCCTTAAATGTATAGGTGAAAGAGCACAGATGTGTGTTAGTAAGAGGATCAGAGAACGAAATCTTTCCTCCGTCCCAGTCCAACTGCACTCTGATCACGTTCAGCCGCTTATAAACAGCTAAATGCATGATGGGCATCAAGTGTGACTGTGATGTGTACTGACCGGCCATGTAACGCACACGCCACACTCCAGTGTCAAAGAAAATGCCTCCTTTTCTCTGGTTAGATGCTGTGGTTACTCCAACAGACCAGCATGTGTTGTTTTGCACCTCCACATCCCAGAAGTGTGTCCCAGAGTTAAAGACCTCCGAGCCTAGCACACAGTGATAATAGTCAAACCTCTCTGGAGTGTCTGGATACTGTTGTCCATCAGCACTGGATTTCACACGGGTCAGATCATCGGTCAGGAACAGCAGAGGATGTGCAGTATTGGGGTCCAGTGTGAAAGGAGCTGATGAGAGAACGGTCATCAGAATCCATAACATGTAAACACAAACAAGGAGTTTTGATATTAACCACTTTAATTTGAGAAGTTTCAGTAAAAACTATAGTTATTAGGAGAGAGAAAAAATACAGCCTACCTATTGATTTTGTGTTTTTAGCACAAATCTGTTATATTATATCAACCTATTAATAATATTTTTTTCATTTAAATAAGACATTTGCTGAGCCCCCCTAATGGGCAACAGAATGTGCAATTAAAAAAAATAAATTGAATATTTTTTTTGTGTATGTTGTACTGTCATAACTTTTCCGATGCTGGAGGAAGTTTACACAAATCTAGATGGCAATGACTAACAAGCAAAGGATCCTGAGTATGTGGCTGTGGGTGGTCCAAATTAACAATTCATCAGGGCAAGGCAAAATGTGGAGGAGGTAACCAGATGCAAACTTGCAGTGGCAGATCAGACGAGGGAATCACAGCCAGGTTGAGCACCACAGTGACCCAAAATGCGACCCAGACAGTGGAGCAGGCCATCAGCCATCTGAAACATCGAGAGATTGTGGGTTTGCCAAAACTAGGCAGAGCTGGTTTTAGTTGGGGATCCAGATCTAAGCCTCAAAAGGGGCTTTCGCCGGGGGAAATAGTTCCTAGAACTATTGGTGTAAGTTCCCGCTTTTTGGCGTGTACACACTGCAGGAACTAGGAACGTATTTAATTCTACAAGCTCTATTTTGGGGAATAAAATTAGCTCCTACTTCAGAGTAGGGTCTAAAACAGTACTATAGGAACTACCAGTGGCGTAAGTACGCTGATTGGCCAAACGAAACACCCGGCAGTTTTAAAAAGCCATGTCAAATTATTTAATCCATGAGCATGAAAAACAGCTTCAACGGTATTTATCTGTTGTCTGCAGCATTGTGTTCTTTTCTCAGCATCGATGATAACACTGCAAGTTGTCATAGGAGATCTAGTCAGTGTAAATCTACTCTTTCTATCGCGTAAATTGTGCATCTCCATTATCATGAAACACACGACACACAACAAAAACAGCTCCAATTACGGCATCCTCCATTCACCGGTTGTTTAGGTTTGTAAATGCTGTGTTTATGTTTGATGGTGGCTTCGGAGTTCCTGCTACCGGTGCGAATGCAACCAGGAAAGCGGCCTGAGGGAGAAATTGTTCTCTAGGAACCAACCTGCTGGCAAGGTCCTAGATCTTGTGTGCCGTGTGCCTTGTGTGGCGAGGAAACACCGCTCCCTGAACACTCAACGAGGAACACCTCGCACAGGTTTGCACCTGAACGGATCAGCGGGAGGCAATATAAACAGAGAAAGAGAAGGGAAGGGTGAGCTAGTTCTCCAGAACTCATGTTGTTCTCTCCCTCTTCTTACAGCCTCCAGCGATACGAAGCCCGGCTTCTGAGCACGACTGCTACAGAGTCACTGTTACTGACTTTCGTTCAATAAATCAGCAGCTTGCCACTAGACAGGAGCGAACAGAGCACTTGATCGAGCAGTTAAGAGGTGCAGCGGCTGGCCGAACTCCGCTTCCCGAGCCCCACGCACAAGCACATCAATACCTTACCAAACTCAGAGAACATGACGGCATCGAGGCATACCTCCACACCCTTGAGGTAATTGCCAGTCGGGAGGCATGGGAGATTGAACAGTGGGCCCGCATTTTAGCACCCTTCTTCACCTCAAACCTCTCCCGTCCCACTCCCACAAATAAAATCTCGCCCCATCCCAATCCAACGAAATAATTGGGGGAAAATCCCGTCCCACACCCGGAAGAACGACTCCCATTTTTTTATTTTTTGGGCTGAAATCTGTCAGTTACAGTCTAAATATAGTACAGATCCCAGCGTGTCTTAGATGAATAAAAACCCAAAATGTATTTTTTTGTTATATTGAACTGAAAGCTAATTTATGCACAGTAGCCTAACTTTACATTCTTTTCATTTGAAAGTATACATTTCACTCTCTATAGATATATTTGTCAAAGACGGAGTTTCGAAGTTTCTCGCTCAAGTTCACATGAGACCTAAAGCGCATCCTGTTTGCTTAAAAGCGCAACGTTTCGTTGTTATTCTGAGTGCACACAAATAAACGTAGAGTCTTTACAGATTCGAAAGATGTATTAGGCTACTTTTATCTGTATGACCAAAAATGACGGAGATTTTAAGAGCAAGTGAACCCACCGGAGCCTGTCCTGCAGCAAACGCGCTTCCACACAAACACTTCAATAGCGCACATTTCTCTAGGTTAACATCATATTGAGCGGCCATGTAAAGTTGCTACTACATACATCTTTCAGATGAAAAGCCATATTTGAGGTTGATGAATGATAGGTGAGCGTTTGGATGTCCTGCCCGATTGTATTACCACACAGACCAGCCGTTAACAATCTGTCCATCACGGACTGCGTCATTCACTTAACCAGCCACAGCAAAGCAAACAGAGACAGGGCAAGTAGAATTGAGTTCAGAATTAAACAGTTTATAGTTTATTTATATAAAAGGTATATTTGTGTATAAAGTTGGGTATCATTACTATTCCCGGTCCCGCCCACTCCCGCTGACATTTTTTCCTTTCCCGTCCCAATCACGTGATTCGTAGCGATTTTGTTTCCCATCCCGCGGGATTCCCGAAAAAAGGTCAGCCTCTACCGGCTGTATAGTGCATCGCGCAGTCCCTCGAGCGAGTGGCAAAAACCGAAGACAAACCGGTGAGAGCTGTTGAAAACTCTGTTCTTCTAAAGTGTAGAAACTCAGAAGAGAAGACCAGGAGACTTCGGATTCGATCGTAGGATTCTTTATTGAAAAAACCCCAGTGTGATGGTAGGCTGCAGTCATCGAAATCTCATCTTAAGTCATTTTTACAGGGTATCTTTATAGTCAGGATTGGAGGAGGGACTTTTTTTTAGGTTGAGACAAAACATCAAAGCTGAGGGCAATAAACCTAACGAATCCACATCTGGCCAGGACAAAGTCATTTGCAGAATAAAGGTTCAATCTCTCAGTAGTCATTGATCTCATTGACAAAAGGCACAGCTGTCCCAAGCCCAAATGGTCAGGAAACAATCTCAAGCACCTTTGCCTTGCCCGACACCTCTTAGTCAGGACGTGAATTCAAATCAAACATAGAATAACATTTGTGATCCTTCAATCCCCTCTTTGAGAGTTCTAATAACTCTCACAAAAATACAAATTTAGACACTTAAAAGTTAATTCTTGTAACTTATAATCTGTTACAGGCACATAGTACATGTTCTGTGTTGCTTATATGTAATTGCATGCTGACACAGAAACAAAACATGCAATTAGTTTTGCTGAAAGATCGTATGTGAGTCTCTGCGTTGTGTATTTTTTTTTCTTCTTTCTTCTTTCTTCTTTCTTTCTTGTGTGATAGTTGGCAATGGGTCTGGTTGTTTTCTAGAGGTTGTGGCTTCATCCGCAGGTGAGAAGGGTGGTGCATATGGATCTCAGGACAGCCATCAGATGGTATCTGCACAGAGGAAGAAAGAAACACAAACAAGAGAGACCAACGGCACAGAGCAGTATTTGTAGAGTCTGCAAACATTAGGGTTGTATCCTCTGTTCAAAATATAGTCTGCTATGGTTGTTCCTTCTTTCCCTATTTCTCAATTCCTGCGACACCTAAAGAACAGTGAGGAAAGGATGGACTAATGGAGGGGAAAGGCCTATGAGGAAATCTTCACCTCAGGGTTGGCCCCCGAAGCCTGTTGCTTTCGGTTCTTCCCTGGGCTCCTCACTGGTTCTTGTGTCTGCCCTATCCTATCCCTGCAGGGGGAGGAACAACCTTACAATGTGACACATGTTTCTGACATGTAACACATCTCTTGACTGTTTCAGTGGCTGCGTTTCTGAATTTTGGATTCCACCATTGATTTGAGAACCTGTGATTCATCGTTGCTGGACCACTATGACCCAAACTGTGTATTTGTTGAGCCAAATATGGCAACAGTGATTCGGGAGCAACATACTTTCCCCCTTTGGTCCAGCAGCCGGATGAATCCACAGTGGCTCCTTTGTCTAACCATGTCCATGCTTCATATAGAGGAACGTCTTTATACAGATCAACGATTGATTCAGGAGGTAGAATTATCTTCTGTGCTGTACTACCTGAACACACTTGTACAGTTGCATAGAAACAAGCCTGTTTAGCCGCTACATCAGCAAGAGCATTACCTTTAGCTTCCGTAGTATTAGTTGTGAGATGTGCTTTCACTTTGATCACTGCTAATTTCTTTGGGAGTTTCATGGCAAACATTAAATCTTTCACTAATCCAGCATGCTTAATGGGGGATCCAGCAGAAGTTAGAAATTTTCTGGTTTGCCAAATGACACCAAAATCATGAATTACCCCAAAAGCATACCTGGAATCTGTGTAGATATTTGCAACCGATCCTGAAGCTAGCGTGCATGCTCTAGTTAAGGCTACTAGTTCTGCAGCTTGAGCTGAAAAATGATCTGGAAGACGACCTGAAGCAACTACTTCAGTGGTGGAAGTTACTGCATATCCTGCTCGTCTGTTACCTTCAATAACTTGAGCTGAACCATCAACAAACAACTCCAATTCTGCGTTCTCTATGGGAGTTTCTGCTATTTCATTTGTCGCTGCATATGTAAGCGTAACACAATCATGAGTCATTTCGCCTTCATCCTCTAACACAAATTCAGTCATTGCAGACATCATACATGAGGATGGGTTCGTGACTGGTGCACGCTGTATAACAATATTCGGGGCTGTGAGAGTTGCTAACCAATTTCCCCAACGGGAGGAGGTGACAGAAGTGACTTTTGCTTGATTCATTAGTGCGGACACTGCGTGTGGGCATTTTACGTTTACAGTCTGACCTAACACCATTCCTGATGAAGCCTGAAGCGCTAGATGAACTGCCTGTACTGCTCTGAGGCATGGGCCCATACCTTGAGCGACTATGTCAAGTTTACCCGAATAGTAATGAATTGGGCGTAAGCTGCCCCCATGATCTTGCATTAGACATGCAGTCATAAAGCCTAAGTGTTCATGGACATAAAGCACAAAGGGTCTATCAGATTGGGCAATTCCTAATGCTGGTGCTTGACATAGTGCTCTCTTCAAATCATTAAAAGCTTTAAGATGAAGTTCTTCCATACAAACAGTATCTGAATCTTTACCATGGCCTCTCAACAAATCATAGAGAGGCTGAGCAATCGAGGCATAGTCTTCAATCCAAGGTCTACAATAACCTGTTGTTCCTAAAAATGAGCGGAGTGTTTTAATGGTATTAGGCGGAGGTATGGCTTTGACTGAAGCCGCTCGATCCTGTGTAATGGATCTATTTCCTGCACCAATTGTTTGACCCAGAAATGTGACTTGCTTTTTAGCAACTTGAGCTTTGTGAAAGCTGCATTTGTGTCCTTTTTTATGCAAATAGTCCAACAATGATGCCAATTCAGTTTGATGTACCTCATGATCTGTTGAGGCAATCAAAATATCATCAACATATTGGATCATAGTGGACTGTTTTACCGGACATTCTGGGTCACACAAATCACGTCTGACAGCCTGATGATATATGGTTGGGGAGTTTTGAAATCCCTGTGGCAATCGTGTCCACTGGTATTGTTCATAGTCAACTGTGAAAGCTAACCATGTCTGGCTGTCAGAGTGCAACGGTACAGAAAAGAATCCATTAGACATATCAATTACTAAAAAAATCTTACAATCTAATGGTAAGCCATTACAAATTGTAGATGGATCTGCCACTAGGGGGGTGATTTTTTCAATATGTTTATTGGCTACTCTGTAGTCTATTGTAAGTCTCCATGTCCCATTAGATTTCTTGATGGGCCATATGGGTGAATTACATGGACTGTTGGTTTTAACTAGCACTCCTTGCATCAGCAAATTTTCTACAATAAGTTTGATTCCCTGTATAGCTTCCTTATTAATCGGATATTGTTTGGTGACCGGAGGTGGAGTTCCTGTCAATTTAACTGGTTCTACACCTGTCAACAACCCACAATCATCCTTGTCTTTAGCCCAAATTGGATGATTCTGTAAGAAAACATACTCGGGAGGGGTTGCATTATTGGTAGAAATCTGTGCTGAGGAAATTTTTATGCTAGTAGATTCTGAGGACATGTCTAAAGTTAGATTTATTTGTCTCAGAAGATCCATGCCTAAAATTGCACCTGTATTTAATGGAGCGCATAGTAATTTTGTAGTCAGAGTTTTTGGGCCAAATTGTACCTCTATGGGCGGAGTTTCATACAAAACAGAATCTTCACCTATTACACCAGTTAAACAAAGTTTGGTTTTCTTGTATGGGATGTTTAAACCTTGCGCCAATTTTGTAGGAATTACTGTAATTTCTGCACCTGTATCAAGCAAAAAATCAATCTCTTTCTCTTTTATGCTACCTTTCACAAAAATTCTTTGGTCATTGTGTTGGATTACAGGGGAAAGGTAGCTACTCACAGCCCCAATAATTAGTTTTTTTCCTGGTCTTGTTGTGCTCTTAGAAGAGCCTGAACTAACTGTCCTATAGTTTCAGTGGTCACTGGCGGAACTACTTCAGGGTTGTGTGCAGGCTGAGAAGGAGCAGAATTATGCATAGCATTTCTTTTACTATCTTGCAACTTCTTCCTACACTCTTTCTCCCAATGTCCAAATTTTTCACAGTATTTGCATTTGCTTTCTCTTTTAGACCATCTATTGTCTTGTTTCGTTGTGTTAAACGTAGCTGCTGCTACTCTTACTTTTGCTTTGACATCAGCATCTCTTTCCCATGTTGCTAACCTGTCTAGGTTACTTCTGAGAGTTCTGTTAGACCAAGTTAGATCTAAGAATCGTAAAGCTTTTCTGTATTCGGCTACAAGGCCATCTGACCAGATACGAACCAGGGGTCCCTTGTCATCTAGCACACTTTCAGGGTCATCAACAATTCCACTGTAAATTACAGCTGACTGACAAAATCTCTCAGTGTATTCACTCACAGTTTCTTCTTTCCTTTGCACACAGGCAGTAATTCTAGACCAATCTATTTTGGGTCCTAAGATATTCTTTAGGATTTTCAAAATACCTTCTCTTAAATCACCCTTACTGGCATTTCGCAGTTCAGAAGTAACAGCAGATTCAAAACTGTTGAATTCCGATTCAGTTAGGATTTGTGACATCAGCTGCGTGACTTCTGCCAACGACATGTCATAAAGACGCATTTTACTGATCAATGTTCTTCTAAATTCAGAAAAATGTGTGCGTGCTGACGGTAAACTCTGAGATAGTCTCTCTATATCTTTAGGACATAAAGCTTTGGCAACAGTTTGTATTTGCACCACAGAAGAATTGAGAGGAACACTATCAGTTTCCTCAATCCCCTGAGATCTCCTCCTCGCACCACACACATTGAAGGAATTTACAGGCACATCAGTTACTGATTGGAGAGCTACATCTGTTTCAAAAAACGCTTGTAAATCAGGGTAAATGTTATCAGGCTGACTAACCTCCACATCAGTTTTTGCTGCAGCTTTCTTGAGGTTCAATTTCTTAGTCAAAGAGGATACTCTAGCACAGAGCTCATTGTTCTGTTTCTCTAGCTCTGAGTTACGCTGAGACTGTTGTGTGGCGAGCGCTAAACCAAATTCTCTGTGGCAGCAGATAATGCCTTTCACATTGTTCTTGCGAATACATGCTCCCAGTACCTTTTTACACTCATCTACAGACCAAGTCTTGTCTGGATGGATCTCATATTTCTGAGTTAGTTCTTGTCTAACTTTCTCAGTGACTATTATGTTCATTTGCACTCCTAAAAGTGATTTGAATTCGCTATCTGACCACAAAGGAGTCGCTAGACCACCTTTTTCAGTTGTGGGGATCAGTCTAGCATTCTTTCTAAACATTTTGTGAGTTTCTTTGTTATCACACAATCAAAACACTAAAACTTCTCTGATCAACAGAGGGTACACTTGTTAACACAGATCAACTATTGTTAACCTTCCCTGGCAAAGCAGAGGATAACACAATTCACTAGCACTTTACGCTAATCTTCCCTGCATGAACAGAGGATAACCAATTCTTCCCTGCCAAAACAGAGGATAACCAGATGCAAACTTGCAGTGCAGATCAAGTGGCATTAAGCCAGGTTGGACCTGCGCAAAATTTGTACCGAAGTATAGTTCCATTAAAACAAGCTTCATTGCAAAAAGGCCAAAAGAATGGTAGATTTCAAATCTAGACAGGCCAGAAAGCACCACAAGATGAAATGCACTTGACAAAAATTATTCGGTGTAAATACAATAAATTTTCTATCTTAAACAGGACCAATCTGGAAAGGTCTATTTTGACTAAATTTCCAGGATTTTAAATTTGCTTTTAAAACATTAGCTTAACAACATTGCTTAACCATCCAGATTCTGAAAACTAAATTCCAAAGGGGTTTTGGTGAGCCATCAGCTGAGCTATTGAACGAGTGAACGGGATTTCGAAACGCTCCTCTGAGAAATTGACGCATGCCCGCTGCGTGCTTCATGAGATGAGTTTTTCCACATCCTTATCCTTTTGAACATCTTCCCTGTTTTTTACCAATAACTGACGAACCCGTCAGTTCTGTTCCTGCATTCTCCGTTCGGAACATACATGAGGTTTGGGCGGGCGAATAAAAAAATCGCTATGCGATTTAAAAAACGCGCAACTAAGGGATTTTATTGATAATCCACAGCCCTATACTCCAGAACTGGTCATGGACTTGAGGGTAGACACCTTTGAGACATCCATCGGGAGGCATGGAGATTGAACGTGGGCGATTTTAGCGCGCTACTTTAAACGGAAAGTTTGGTGGTAGTTTCATTCACCTCCCAATTGTTCTCACATTCTAGTAGCTCCTGCATCGAAGGGCTTTCCCGGCTGCGCTAGTCACGTTTACTGAGTTTCTTCAATTCATGCCTTATGTTGTCAATTCATACATATTAGTGAAAAGCCTATTTGAGGCAGGATGGCGACCCTTTGGTGCCTGCCCGAAGTTACCATATTCAAACTCAGGACTTCATTGCAACCACCCACACCAAACAAACAGCGGGCAATAGAGGTCAGAATTAAAAATCATTTAGCTACCTTTATTTATAAAAAGGTAATTTATACAGTTGTATCTTCTATCCCGGTCCCACCAATCCACATTTTTTCTGCCAGAATACGTATTGAGCATCCTGTCCGTTTTCCCTGACCCACGGATTCCCAAAAAAGGTCAGTTACCGTGTAATGCTTCCGCTCCTCAGAGTGGAAAGAATGTAAAAACCGTGCGTGCCTTTTAGATTCATGACATTTACATAATGCTACTCACTTTGTGCAGGGATTTTGACGTAATGGCTGTTTATGCCTGATAGAAACGGTATTTAATCGGTTCGGAGTAATTATAAAAGACAAGATCTAAACCTACGTTAACGGTTTTTTCGTCTGAGAATTAGGAAACACATCATTTATTAAAGTAATTTACAGATTAACTTACAAATTTATCCGCAGAGCCGACGTTTTTAATGAATAATTTCAACTTTGCATGAGCTTTTCTTTCCCAAACAAACGAAACACTCGTGGTGATTGCTCAGAACATAAAAGCCCTGATAGAAGGAAACTACCATTAAACATGAAAACTTTAGGCTTGGTGTTGATTAAACTGAGTTTATCTAATGTTTCTTTTTACTCTAACGTTATAGCCGGTTTCTTTAGGAACTTCCTTCCTTAACAGCCATCTTCCCCTACCAAAACTTAACGAGAATCAGACAATCGTCTGTCATGTTTAAAATCCGTCTTTACAGTTTAAATTCTGGAATTTTGTAAAAAAAGTTAATAAATCCCAGGAAACTTTTCCCGCATTTCTGTCCCGTCTTTGCGCTCGCGGCGGATCTAAAACTGACAAGCAAAGTAGGCTACACTATGAGCTTCGGGCGCGTCCAAACGATCAAATACACACAAAGCATGTAAAAACGGACGGCTTGGAGATTATTCACTTAAACACAGTTTATATCTTAAAGTGCACGAGAACAGTTGGGAGAAAATTGTGTGTCAATATTTTGTCTTAGTGACAGATTGGAGCTTCTTCAATGTTAATCAAAGAACAAAATACAAAGTGAAAAAAAGTGTTCATTTGTATTTGATCACTTTTAGATTTATTTTGTAGCTATTATTTACCTGAACATTAATGTTAGTAGACCATCATAGATAAATGAAAGCACTGTGTTTTTTTTTTACATTTGTTTTATTGTATGACAAATGGTATATTTGTCAGTTTATTTAACTTTGTTTCTTTGTTCATGTTCTTACTCTATCTTATCTTATGTATATAAAACAAAAAAATGCCTGCACACTGGTGCATTTACAAATTGATGTTTTATATTTATTTAATGAAATATTTATTTAACATTTCAGAATATAAAGCAATGTTAATTAAGCTGCTAATCTATGATATAAATATATATATATTTCATTCATATATGGTGTATGTATGTATGAATGAATAACAAAAAGTATCGATAAGAATACTGTTAAAGTACCGGATCGATAAGAGTAGTAATACCATTAAAACCTTAACGATACCCATCCCTAGTGTTGAGTTATTTCAATTGGACAGCAAATTTACACTTGTTATACTAACTGTACACTCACAACTTTACATTGTAGTAAAGTGTCATTTCTTCAGTGTTGTGAAGAAATGAAAAGATATAATAAAATATTAACAAAAATGTGAGGGGTGTACTCACTTCTGTGAGATACTGTATGTATATATATATATATTAGTATTTGTATGTTTGTGTATTTAAATGTAAATCATTTTCTAATATTAGGATGCACATATTACATGTCTAATCACCCACTCACCAAATAAAATATTGCACAATAATACTGAACTGAAGTAGACCAACCCAGAACAGGTTCACACCATGCAGATGTTACAAATGAACTGAATTGATGATTATTTGTAATTTTCTACATTCTTAAAACAATTAACATTTGATGTAAATTGACACTTTACCTACAAATGGTGACCCCCAAAAAAAAACGCACATAAAAATCAGTAAATTCTGCAGCAAAAGGTACATTTAGTGAGAATGGTTCAAAAAAGCTTAAGCCTAGTATTGTCATTATGATATGAAAATATTGAATATATGAAATATTTTCATAGTGAATGTGAATGAAATGTCACATGAAAGTAAAACCCACTGAGTTGAACGATCTGCATCATCATCTTCCAGACTTCATACTTCAGGTTGCCCAAGTATTTTGCCACATTCATCAACATCCCAGCAGGCCTCACTGGATCCTTCGGTGTGATCTGGGCTCTGTGATCACATTCAGGAGTCAGAAAGACGGAGGAACTGCACTGCAGGAGAAGACGGCACGAAAACAGCTTACCTTTCTTTTGAGAACTTGAAGTTCTGCAAAACACAAAAGGAGGAAATAAGCTACATGTGTACACAAACGTTATTCAACCCTCAACCAGTGGTCACCTGATACTGATTCTTTAATAGCTGATGCTGATATGTGACCCTGGAGCACAAAAGCAGTGTTAAGTCGCTGGGGTATATTTGTAGCAATAGACAACAATACATTGCATAGGTCAAAATTATAGATTTCGCTTTTATGCTAAAAATCATTAGGATATTAAATAAAGATCATGTTCCATGAAGATATTTAGTGAATTTCCTAATGTAAATATTTTAAAACTTAATTTTTGGTTAGTAATATGCATTGCTAAGAACTTCATTTGGAAAACTTTAAAGGCGATTTTCTCAATATTTCGATTTTTTTTGCTCCCTCAGATTCCAGATTTTCTAATAGTTGTATCTCAGCCAAATATTGTCATATCATAACAAACCATACATCAACGGAAAGCGTTTTCATTCAGCTTTCATATGATGTAGAAATCTCCATTTCAAAAAATTGACACTTATTAGTGATTTTGTGGTCCAGGGTCACAGATCTCAAGAGAGCAGGGTGGCTGGTGGCTGATATATCGATTGACCACTACCTCAAACCTGATGAGAGTCATTTCAGTGTCTTTATTTTTGTAGATAAATACAATAAAATATTTATTTAAAAATGCAGGTATTTCTTACTTGTAGAAAGGGCATGTTGGCAGCGTCTAAATCATGTTTTATGGTTCCAATATTGTTTGAAAGAGATTCGATCTCTCGGTCTATTTGTTCAATCTTCTCCTTCATCATCTGACTCTTCTGATTCCCTTCCTCTGTCAGAGCAGATATTCTGACCATCTCTTCATCTCGCAGAAACTGATGGAGCTGCTCAAACTCCTCCTGCAAGCGTCTCATGGTCTGCTGAGTCTGAGCCTGTAGAACATACAAAGATATTTTCACATCCCTTCTACTTTTCTAAAAATGCTTTAATCTAGACTATTTAACTGTGTAGTTCTCACCTTAATGTGTTGGGATGCATCATCAAATGTTTGTTTTATTTCTTTAAAGCTCTCAAGTTTTTCTTGTAAATCTTTCAATGCAGTCTTCAATTCCTCCTGAAATTTAATAATCAGTTGATGTTTGTTAAATCAGTGGAATGTCATTCATTGTAATGTTAAACAAAAGAGTATTATACAGGTGCATCTCAATAAATGTCGTGGAAAATGTTAATTTATTTCAGTAATTCAACTTAAATTGGGAAACTTGTGTATTAAATAAATTAAATGCACACAGACTGAATTAGTTTAAGTCTTTGGTTCTTTTAATTGTGATGTTGGTTCACATTTAACAAAAACCCACAAACTTCACTATTACCTGTTTGTAATTTAAAGCAGTAGCTATCCCCCATTTTTAGTCTGAAGTAATTATGACAATGTTGCTTGTTTTCAATTTTTTTATAACAGAAACTGAGAGTGTTGTTCTATTAAATTAATTAAGCACAGCATATTTTGTTCTTTTATCAAATTCAAAAATCTTAATCTATACATTTTAAATAAAAAAACAATAGTTATGGAGCAGATTAAGAAATGCTATTTACGTTTACATCTTAAGTTTTTATGGAAATCCAGTGAAATCCAAATTTATAATAGATACTCCAGTACTCTTTTCTTTAGAACTGGCATACAGTGTACCTTTAGAAGTGGTGCGACTTCATCAACAGGCCTGAATGTATGGTTAAGGTGTTTCTCTGAATCTCTGCACACCAAACACACAGGATGATTATCATCCAGACAGAAGAGTTGGAGTTTCTCTCCGTGCACATCACAGAGCACCACAGATGACCCTCTCTTCTGTAAGAACGACTCGCACACGTTCCGCAGAGCAAGATTGGCCGGTGTCTGACATCCTGTGAATCTTTTCCTGCAAACTGGACACTCCTGAAATCCTTTGCTGCTCCAGAACTCTTCCAAACAAGCTCTACAGACACTGTGACTGCATAACAGAAGCACAGGATCAGTGAAGATTTCATAGCACACAGGACACAGCAGATCCTCCTCTGAAATCTGACTCAGAGAACTCATTTTCTACCGTTGACTCTAGTTATGCCTAAAAACTAAACGTGTCATCGTCACAAGATGTCTGCTATACCGGATATTGGACCGCGGTCAAACCAGCCGCACTTTCTTTGTGTCTGCACGTCTAATCGCGCACTTACGGTACGGCGCTGGGCGCGTTCAAAATGGATGTAAACCTGTCATAACGGCGTTTCCTTTATTGCTGATATTTTCAATAGATTGCTGTTCACGGTGATCCAAAATAAGTCTACATTAAACGTAAGTTAACCCTAAAAAGACCATAAAGCGACATCAGAATATGTGTTTATTGCTATTTTATAACTTTATATCATGACATAATACAATTTCAAGATTTTTTTAATCACTTCATTTATTAATATACATACTTTATCAATGTTACTATATAAAGGCTCTCTCTCTCTCTCTCTCTCTCTCTCTCTCTCTCTCTCTCTCTCTCTCTCTCTCTCTCTCTCTCTCTCTATATATATATATATATATATATTATATAGGAGAGAGAAATTTTAATAAGATAATTGTTTACTTGTCACATACACAATTATACAGAGTATAACCAGCAGTGAAATGTGTTCTCTGCATTTAACCCATCCAAGTGCACACACACCTAGCAGTGGGCAGCCGACGCTGCGGCGCCCGGGGAGCAGTGGGGGGTGCAGTGCCTTGCTCAAGGGTATCACCTCAGTCGTGGACAATTCCTGCCGGAGCCGGGATTCAAACCCACAACCTCGGGTTACAAGTCCAACACTCTATTCATTAGAGCCACGACTGCCACACACACACACACGCACGCACGCGCGCGCGCGCGCACAAACACACACACACACACACACACACACACACACACACACACACAGAAATGTGTGTGTACACCTTTCAACTGATACTTGTTTACAGTGAATACTGTATTCATTTTAAAGTTAAATCTGCTGAACAATTTTTTGTACAAATTAATGGCAAATCACTCCGAAACTCTGCTATTTCACACGTTCTTAATAAGCACTTACTTGTAAAAAGCTTTCCTTAATAGGTTTGCTCATTCTTCCAATTGATTCCTGGTAACAGTGACCCTGAATATTATTTTAATAATGTTTAAATATGTTTACTGTATAGTTTTGGAGAAAATTAAAGGCAAATTAACCCCAAGCATCCGTGCATCCTTGCATTTTTACATCATGTCACATTTGCAAACATTCATATACATTTGTCCTTTATAGTTTTGCTCGTTCTTTCAGTTGACTCCTGTTCACAGTCGCCCTGACTATTACTGTATAGTTTTGGAGAAAATGAATGGCAAAATCACTCCAAAAAACAAAGTGCATTCTAGCAGTTGCACCATTATCTATTTCAAACACTCATAAACATCTTTCCTTTATATGTTTGCTCGTTCTTTGAATTGATTCCTGTTCACGGTGATCCTGACTATTGCTGTGTTAATTTTTGAGTTATTTTACTGTACGGTTTTGGAAAAAATAATGAAAAATTCACCCTCAGAGTAAACGTGCTTTCTAGCGATTGCAACATTACACATTTTCAAACACTCATAAAAATATTTCCTTCATATATTTGCTGGTTCTTTCAATGTGTTCTTGTTCTTAGAGACCCTGACTATTGCTGTGTTAATTTACGAGTCATTTTACTGTACAGTTTTGGAGAAAATTAATGGAAAATTCACCCCAAGCATCCAAGTGCTTTCTAGCATATATAATTTCCCATTTTCAAACACTCATAAAAATCTTTCCTTTATAGTTTTGCTGGTTCTTTAAATGTATTCTTGTTCACAGGGACCCTGACTAATATTTCATTCAATGTCATGTCATTTTACTGTACAGTTTTGGAGATAACTAAAAGCAAATTCCCCCCAAACAACAAAATCCGTCCTAGCACTTTTGATACAAAACTATAAGTATAAAGGACAAATTTATATGAGTGTTTGCAAATGGGACATGGAGTAAAAATACAAGGATACACGGATGCTTGGGGTTAATTTGCCTTTAATTTTCTCCAAAACTATACAGTAAATATATTTGAACATTATTAAAATAATATTCAGGGTCACTGTTAACAGGAATCAATTGGAAGAATGAGCAAACCTATTAAGGAAAGCTTTTTACAAGTGCTTATGAAAAAGTGTGAGATTGTAGAGTTTTGGAGTGATTTGACATTAATTTGTAAAAAAAAAAAAAAACATTGTACAGAAGATTTAACTTTAAAATGAATACAGTAATAGTCATGGTAAAAGTAGGCTATCAGTTGAAAGGTGTACACACACACACACACACACACACACACACAAACATATATTTAGTCCCTTTATATAGTAACATTAATAAATTATGTATATTAATAAATGTATAATACAAATATCAATGTGCAAAAATAATGTATTCACGAATATTAATTCAATGTTCAAGTCATAAAAAAACATGTTAAGACATATTATGATATAAAATGATATAAAATAGCAATAAATACAAATTCTGATGTCACTTTATGGTCTTTTTAGGGTTAAATTATGTTTCAGGTAGACATATTTTGGGTCACCGTGAACAGCAATCTATTGAAAATATCAGCAATAAAGGAAACGCCGTTATGACAGCTTTACGTCCATTTTGAACGCGCCCAGCGCTGTACCGTAAGTGCGCGATTAGACACGCAGACACAAAGAAAGTGCGGCTGGCTTGACCGTGTATTTTCCTACTGCGGCTGGTTTGACCGCGGTGATATACCGCGCCCCCCGAAGGAATGTCGAATGAGTGTGTGAGCTGATGTTAAGATAAACAGTTGTTACTGTTCAGTCTGTTAATACACATCATATTATTGATATTAAGCTGTTTCCGCGAGTCCTTAAAATGGACTCTTCCTCATCCCAGTAAGATAATGTGATTTAAATAGTCTACCAAGTGGCCAGTGCCAGACAGTGAGTTGAACATATGTTTGATTTAGTCTTCTCAAATAAACATGATTTGAGACATAAAAACTTAATGCATTTCACAATATAAATTAACACATTTAAGATAAATGTGTGATAAATATAAAATCGTTTGTGCTAAAAGTGGAAGCTGAAGCTTTGAAGGACATGGTGGCGCTGGCGAGATCACTTGCATTTTTTTCATAATAATAGTGGAACATTAAAATACATCATTATTTTTCCCCATAAAGGTAAGAGTATACATCATTCGAAGCTGCAAATGTTTTTATTTGTGTGCACTCACATTATCAACAAAATGTTTTGCTTTTTAACTCCTTAACTGTCGCCGTCCCGTATACGGGACGCCTACCAACTTATTTTCATTGTTGTAATGATATTACATGTATTCAGCTGTTCAAAAAGCTTTTCTGACCATGGTTTTACTGTAGTAACCATAATTTAGCCATAGTATTTTAGTTGTAGAGTCACAACAATAAATGTACCATTTTCCTGACTGTATTGGGCTTTATATTTGCATGAAACTGTAAATGAATATCAGTCTGCCAAGAACAGCAGGGTTACTGCAGTATTATAGTGTGTTTGTGTCTGTAATATAATGATAATTTTTTTAATATGTTTTAATTTTTTTATTGTGTTTTCTTGTAGAGACCACTACTCGTACTCGTGTCCTTGCTGTCATCTTTTCCTGGTACACGTCCAGATCCAGGTAAATATTGGACACATTAACATCATACACAAAAGGGTTTTTAAGGCTTAAAATGTCTTTATTTACCGTTACACAAATCAATGCCTTAAAGTTTTAAATCAGAGCAGAAAGTCTTAAATTTAAAAAATGATGGATACAAAGCAAAAAGTGATTGAATCTCTTCCTCTGTGTTTTATCTTGTTTTCTAAAATAAATATCAAACATCTTTCAATCAAGATATGTTTAATTCAGATGCAAATATAAGCAAAGTCTTGAAAAATGTAATAAATTAAATGAGTTTATTCTTAAAACAATAACAACTATCTGTCAATGAGTAATCGAAACGTCCCTTTAAATTAAGTTTACTATTTTGCCAATTATGGCAGATATTAGTTCTTGTTTTAATCACTTCAAACAAGACTTTGTATTTGATGTCATTTTGTATCTCCAGTAAATGTATCTGTATTTAAGAATCTTTAGGCATTTTCACTGGAAAACAAGACAAAAATACTGAGGAAGAAGCATTTTTTTGCAGCATGATCTGAAGCTACAGTAAAAGATGTTTCCATATTATAGTGTCAGGAGTTTTTCAGTGAGCTTTTGTAAAAATGAATTAAAATTATGAATGCCTGTTGAAAATTGTATTTTCAAACTCAGAATTGAATACAACTCATTGTGTTTCTCTCCAGACATTTACATTATAAAGAACATATTTGTGTTTTCCCTCATTTGTTCCTCAAATTTGATTTACTTGATCTGAAAAAGGTATTTTCTTACACATTAAACTAAATATTCAACTTGTTGTAGACATCACTGCTACACTGCCTGTGCCCTCACAGTTTTCATATCATGGTTCCCACGTTGAGCCTCAATCAGGATTTTCAGAATGCAGAAATTAATTCATTGTTTCCCCTCTGTGTAGGAACTACATACATACACCTCTGCCTGTGCTGGACCTGTGAAGACTGATGGTACTGGACCACAAACACAGAGCCTATTGACAACTTGCTTAATAAACACCATGGGAAGAAGGACATCCTCGGGAGTGTGCAGCAATGGTCCACAAGTCCTCGACTGATCCAAACAGCATGCTCCATTCAGCCACAAACCTGCACATTTCACAGTATGTCATGCACCTGGCCAAACTGTTCTACACCAGTTTATGTTAAACAACTCCAGAGAAGAAAACCAGACTTGTCTTGCTGATGGACAGCCAAAGATGGTTCCTCTATCCCCTTTTCTTAATCAGCGAGGCCCTGTCAGGTTCTTCTACTGTTCCACAAAGGGTTTTAATGCCTACAGTGATGAAGGACTAACAAACTTTAGTGTTCTTTAAGAGAGAACTTGAGGACACAAAGAAACGTGTGGAGGAGAAAGGACATCAAAAACGCAAACGGCCTGAAACTGGACACGTTAGTCGCTTGTGCAGATTTTGTAAAAAGCAACTGAAGCGGGGCTCAAACAGTCCTCACATACACATGTGTGGGTGTCATACACATACATACACATGTGTAGACCTCACACAGGCTTTCCTGGCATAGCAGGGAAATATGTTCATTGCCCTGATAAAGTCTTTTTCGTTTACCAACCTCAGAACATGCAGAAAGATGACCTGGAGAGAGTTTAAAGAGTCTGCATTTTACAAGATGGAAAGACAGAAATGGCTGGCAGAAAAAAAATATATATATTTGTAATATTTTACCCCTTAGAAATATTTAACTGATGTATATACTGTATAGTTTGATTTGTTTATTTTTCAGTGTGAGATTGTAATATGTATATATTGTCAGAAATGTATTTTTCCTTCTACTTTATTATTTTGGATCAATATTTACTAATCTTGTTTGTAAATATCAACATTTTGTATTTACTAAAAAGAGCATTTAATAAAAGCAACTGAAATGTACAAATTGCTTCATGAGTGCCGTGTTCTACTTTATAGGACTTATATTTGACAGTTTCTATGGTTACGGAAGCACTACTTAATTGGTCATATAACTTAAGTGTGTCTTCTATTATTCCATCACTCTATCAATTGTTTATATATAATTGTTATTTATTACTAAGTTGAGTTCAGTTTAAATGCCTCTCATTTACATTTCAAAAGACATGTAATATAACCATTCATGCTTTTAATATAACCATGGCATGTTATATTAATATTATTTTACTGTTTCTTTTATTATTAATAATATATTCATAATACTTTGGAGTATAAGTCATGTGTATATACTGTACATTTTGATTGATTTATTTTTCAGTGTGATATTGTACTATATATAGTCACAATTATTTTTTATTTCTATTGTTTTAATTTGGATCTTAAAAAGTGCTTATAGCATTTAATAAAAACAACAGAAAATGACAAATGTATTAATGAATTATTATTGGTGTTATATGGTATTTTTCATAGGACAAATACTTGATCATTTCTATGGTTTTGGAAACACTTAATTGAACATTTAACTTAAGTGTGACTTAAATTATCCCATAACTCAATCAATGTTCATGTAGTACTTTAATATTACTTAGTTTAACTTCAATTGAAATGCCTTTTTTTCATTTCCACAGCCATTTAGTAGAGACCATTATTATAATATTCATGTTTTCATATAACCATGTCATGTATATTATTATTTTACTTTATTTAATTGAATACTAATAATTTATTCATAATACTTTGCCTTGTAATAATACTAATCATAATACTATATACATAATATATAATACTAGATACATAATATATAATACAATACATAATATTCATTTATTCATAATACTTTGCCTTTTTGAAATCCAAAAAGGCAAGGCACACATTTCAAATACTTTGCAGCTGTAATGTATTGTTATATTTTACAATTTCGTTTTATAAAAAGTTTCAGTCCTGTGTGAGCTGGATTCGAACTCACGATCCAAAGAAATACATGAAAAAATCGGATTGGCTGTGACATCATTTCCGCTCTTTGGTCAGCTGTTTGAAATGCTTCAATCTAATTGGCTGTCACTGAGTTCCAACTATCCACGGCTGGCCCCCGGGGAGCAGTTGGGGGTTCGGTGCCTTGCTCAAGGGTCTCACTTCAGTCATGGACAATTCCTGCCGGAGCCGAGATTCGAACCCACAACCTCGGGTTACAAGTCCGACGCTCTATCCATTAGGCCACGGCTGCCCCGTGTGTGTGTGTGTGTGTGTGTGTGTGTGTGTGTGTGTGTGGTGCGTGCGTGCGTGCGTGCGTGCGTGCGTGCGTGCGTGCGTGCGTGCGTGCGTGCGTGTGTGTGTGCGCGTGTGTGTGCGCGTGTGTGTGCGCGTACCTGCGTGTGTGCATTTTAACTGATACTTCTTTACCATGACTATTACTGTAGTTATTTTACAGTTAAATCTGCTGTACAATTTTTTTTTACAAATTAATGGCAAATCACTCCAAAACTCTGCTATTTCACACTTTCTAATAAGCACTTACTTGTAAAAAGCTTTCCTTAATAGGTTTGCTCATTCTTCCAATTGATTCCTGTTAACAGTGACCCTGAATATTATTGTAATAATGTTTAAATATTTTTACTGTATAGTTTTGGAGAAAGTGAAAGGCAAATTCACCCCAAGCATCCGTGTATCTTTGCATTTTTACACCATGTCCCATTTTCAAACACTCATAATAATATTCCCTTTATAGGTTTGCATGTTCTTTCAATTTATTCTTGTTCACAGGGACCCTGACTAATATTTTGTTCAATTTCATGTCATTTTACTGTACAGTTTTGGAGATAACTCAAATCAAAATAACCCCAAACAACAATGCGTCCTAGCACTTGGATTATTTCTGTATATTCAGACACTCATAAAAAGTGTCCCTTCATAGATTAACTAATTATTTCAATTGATATGTATTTAGATGTAGCCTGACATTCGCTGTATTCATTTTACATTAATTTTACTGTATAGTTTTGGAGAAAACTAAAAGCAAAATCCCCCCAAACAACAAAATGCGTCCTAGTACTTTGATTATTTCAGTATATTCAGACACTCATAAAAAGTGTCCCTTCATAGGTTAGCTCATTCTTTCAATTGATATATATATTAATTGCTATTATTGATATCAACAATTAAATTTTTACTAGTGGAAATGCATTTGCTGATATCAAATATAGTTATTGTTACTAGTATAAATATAATTCCTGATATCAAGAATTAACATTTTAACTAGTAAAAATATAATTTGTTGATATCAAGAATTCATATCCTGAGAATGAATAAAAGTAAAAACGGCTTGCCATATCATCTAACCTATAAAGGAATACTTTTTATGAGTGCTGGAAAAAGGGAAATAATGCAAGGGCTACGAATCAGTTTGTTGTTGTTTGGGGTGATTTTGCTTTTAGTTAGCTTCAAAACTTTACAGTAATATGACTAGAAACTTAACAAAGTAATAGTCAGGGTCTCAGAGAACAAGAATAAATTGAAAGAACCAGCAAACCTATAAAGGACATATTATTATGAGTGTTTGAAAATGGTAAATGGTACAAGTGCTAGAAAGCATGTTTACTCTTGAGGTGATTTTGCCATTACATTTCTCCAAAACTATAGAGTAAAAATGTTAGAAAATTGTTACAGTAATAGTCAGGGTGACTGTGAACAGGAATCAATTGATAAAACATGCAAAACTATAAAGGACAAATTTATATGAGTGTTTGCAAATGGGACATGGTGTAAAAATGCAAGGATACACGGATGCTTGGGGTGAATTTGCCTTTCATTTTCTCCAAAACTATACAGTAAAAATATTTGAACATTATTGCAATAATATTCAGGGTCACTGTTAACAGGAATCAATTGGAAGAATGAGCAAACCTATTAAGGAAAGCTTTTTACAAGTAAGTGCTTATTAGAAAGTGTGAAATAGCAGAGTTTTGGAGTGATTTGCCATTAATTTGTATATAAAATAGCAATAAACACATATTCTGATGTCGCTTTATGGTTTTTTATCGGGTTAAATTATGTTTTAGGTAAACATATTTTGGGTCACCGTGAACAGCAATCTATTGAAAATATCAGTAATAAAGGAAACGCCGTTATGACAGCTTTACATCCATTTTGAACGCGCCCCGCGCCGTACCGTAAATGCGCGATTAGACGCGCAGACACAAAGAAAGCGCGGCTGGCTTGACCGTGTATTTCCAACCGAGGTTTGCTTGACCGCAGTGATATACCGCGCCCTCCAAAGGAATGTCGATTGAGTGTGTGAGCTGATGTTAGTTTTTCTGGATTGCTTAAACACATTTGCCCACTCAGACATCACATTTTCAAAACAGTTAACACACAGGATAAAACTGAAGCTCAATGGCCAAAATGACTCATTTTGTTAGCAAAATGCTCTAACACTCACAAAATATTAAAAACATGCAACATAAGCAAATATTTCCATCAAACACCACAACTTGTGGTCAAATTAATTTATTCTTTCAATCAATCACTACACGATGGACAACAAAATACAGCCATCAATATGAAATATGATACTTTACAAACTCAAATGGATACTGGAAAAAAAAGCAACCAAAGGAAACTTATGGGTGGAAATACCTTTAAAAAAAATATATATATATACATATATATATATATTTTATCTTTCACATTTAGTCCATTCGTTCTTGACGATTATGCCACAGGTTCTCATCAACATCGCATTGAATGTTTTCCCTTGCAATGCACCGAGGGAAATACCTCCTTGCATGGCGTATCCATCCCTGGCAGTCCTCTGCACCTATTGCCAGGCAACCAGCATGCATTGCCTCCAGGAGGGGCATCTGCTCATATGGCCGGTGATCATACACCTTCCACCTCCAAGCAGAGAAGAACTCCTCGATTGGGTTCAGAAAAGGCGAGTATGCAGGGAGGAATTGCATCATAATACGAGGCTGTGCTGCAAACCATTCATTCACAAGGCGAGAGTGGTGGAAAGCAAAATTGTCCCAAATTATGACATACAGACTCATGCCAGGCCTCAACAGCCCTCTCTCTTCGGGTGGAATCAGTATTTCTTTCAATGCATCAAGAAATGTGATGAGGCGTTCTGTATTGTATGGGCCAATAGTTGGTATGTGGCAAAGGACCCCATCATTGGAGATGGCAGCACACATGGTGATATTGGCACCCCTCTGACCTGGCACTGTGACAGTGGCCCTCTGCCCAATGATGTTCCTCCCGCGTCTCCTCACTTTACAGAGGTTGAAGCCGGCTTCATCCACAAAAATGAATTTGTGATGTGCCCCTTCAGCTTCAAACTCCATTATTCTCTAAGAAAAAGAGCAAATTCATAAAGCAAATTATTCCAGTCGCATGTAACTATGGTAAACAAGGCATTACAATCAAAAATCTGTACCTGCACATACTGGAATCGTGCCTCCTTTACGATTTGAACTCTGTACAGCTGCTTCATTCTGACATGGTTTCGTTTAAGGACTCGATCTATAGTTGCCAAACTCACACGGTTTATATTTCTAAATGCTCCCTGATCTGCAATCACTGCTGCCTGGATTTCACGCAGTCTGATTGCATTGTTTGCCACTACCATATCTACAATGGCAGACTCCTGTTCAATACCAAATATCTTTCCTCTGCCACCAGTGTGTGGTAATGTGTGGATTCTATAAAGTAAAAGCAAAAAGCATGTCAAATTTGACATTACTGTATGACAGTCACATAAATGGGATTGATAAAACATCTGCATTACTGAAGACACAGTTTGTTCTGCTAACAGGGCAATGCAGTAAAGCTGAAATACACAGTGGTATACATTACAGTAATACTGTGAATTACCTGTTCTCATTCCGAAAAAGCCTGACAATAGATGCCACAGTGCTCCGACTCAGAATGGGCTGGACCCTTTGTCCAGCCTCTCTAAAGGACAAGCCATGATTGATGACATGGTCAATAATTGTTGGCAGAATTTCATTTGAAACTTGAGCTCGATTTTGTCCTCTTGCTGCTGCAGCTCCTCCACCACGCACACGAACTCCTCTTCCTCGGGCCCCTCTGCCATGGCCTCTTACTCTCCTTCCGGGCCTATGGTCTCTTTGATCCATGCTTGCAAATAGCAACACAGAGGTGGCATCTTTTGTAGAGGGATGAGGATTGATTGCTGATTGAAGAGTTGTGCAAACAAGTTTCACACAGGTGCATTGGAGATTCATAATTATGCAAGTACTTTCTATCAGCTGTGAATAGATGTTTTCCTTTTGTTCAACACAGTGAATCCAATGGAGTTTGGGATCTTTCAATGAGATCTGTGGTGACTGTTTTGACAAAGGGTGTGAAAAATGTGTGAAACAAATGAAAAAGTGTTAAGGCATTTGAAAGAGAAGACTTCTGCTGTGCTAAGAATGTGATGATGAAGATCAAGTGGATCCCAGTTTCACTGAGCGTGTCTTAGCAAATGAGAAAAACTGTAAGATAAACAGTTGTTCCTGTTCAGTCTGTTATTATTGATATTAAGCTGTTTCCGCGAGTCCTCAAAACTGACTCTTCCTCATCCCAGTAAGATGATGCGGTTTAAATAGTCTACCAAGTGGCCAGCACCAGACAGTGAGTTGAACATATGTTTGATTTACTCTTCTCAAATAAACATGATTTGAGACATAAAAACGTAATGCATTTCACAATATAAATGAACACATTTAAGATAAATGTGTGATCAATATAAAATCGTTTGTGCTAAAAGTGGAAGATGAAGCTTTGAAGGACATGGTGGCGCTGGCGAGATCGCTTGCATTTTTTTTCTTAATAAGAGTGGAAAATTAAAATACGTAGTAATTTTTCGGCAAAAAGCTGCAAATGTTTTTATTTGTGTGCACTCACATTATCACACAATGTTTTGCTTTTTAAAATAAAGATCTTGAACAGGAACACTTCACAAAAACTGAACCCAAACTCAGCAAGTACTTGCCTCTCTGACATGATACATATATTTATAGAATGCTATAAAATACTACTTTACATGAAATAATTCAAATAAAAATTGTATTAGCCTATGTAATTCATAAAGGTCTATTTCTCTATGAAGTCCAGTGAGGAGATATGGGGAGTCAGGGTCGTCATAATATTTTATATGTATGTATGTATGCATTTATGTATGTGCTTTGGGTGCTGTGCCAAGATTGTGTTTGCATGCAGTACAAATAAAGCGGCATGTTAGTGTCATGCTGAAAAACAACTAACTAAATAAGATTATCGTCATACTATTTTAAGAATTAAGACAAAATTACGATAATAAAAACGTTGTGTGAAGTTAATGTGAAACACTCAAAAAAAAAACTCTGTGGCATCCAACTTGTCATTCTCAACATGATAAACAGCAATAAAACGTATGCTTATAGTTGTTTTTGAAACTTGATCGATTTCATGAGACATTTCTTTGTATTAAATTGTTCAGATTTTTTTTTTCAATATACATTCAAATATTTATTCATGCTTATTTCGTGCTGCAAATATTAAACAGGAAAATAGCATTGATTGACATGCAGCTTGAACTGAGGCGAATACAGTTACCTCACTACAAATAAAAGAGCGCAAAACACATTTATTGTTTGTATCTGATCTTAACATTTACAGAAGGATAAGAATAAAAATCACAAAGCTTATTGAGATTATTGGGTGACTTGAACAACGCCAAGTTGCGTGCAATGCATGGCCTTGAAAACGTTAAATATTATTTCTAAGCATTTATACCATAATTAAAACAGCTTGTGAATAGTCACCGGGCGGACTCAACCAACAGGCGAGGTAAGCGGCCGCTTAGGGCCCCGGAGAACCAGGAGGCCCCGTCTGATATTCACCAAACATATTTGGCAGATGCACCAGTATGTATTTGTGTTATGGAGAGCATCACTAAAAACGGCGAGTTTTTGTCCGTTGCGGAGTTCTGCAAGTTGTGAATCCTCTCATTAACAAAGATGTAAATAAGAGGTTAATTGTGCAGAGAGCTTATTAACTGGAAAGTCGTGAGCTCGCGATGAACTGAAAGTGACAGCTTTTAGTGATTATAGACGGAGCGCTCTTTGTGCACATTCTACGCTGTTTTGACCGTCTCAGAACAGTTATATTCACCTCAGTAAAGAAATTATTGTGTTTCAAGTCATAATTTTATTTACTTTTACTTTACTTTACTTTTAGTCATTTAGCAGATGCTTTTATCCAAAGCGACTTACAAATAGCTAAAATTAAAAGTTAAAACTATAAATATTATATATACACATTTTAGAAGAAAAATTAATGAAATAAAAATGACAAATGCATACAACAACATTTCAAAATGTATTTGTCTTGATGTTTCAAAATGACTCTCTTTTGTGCTTTTCTTAGGCGCACGAACAATTAATGCAAATTAACTATAAACAAAAAATGCGTATAAATGCACGAATGCAACGACTGGAGATTTTCGCATAATAGATTACATTTTCGATTTGTTTCTCGGCAAATATCGCATGCCTTAAGAACACTTGGAATACGAAACGAGTTGCATGGGATACTTTTTATGACATTTTAATCCTTTTTGGAAAAAGATCGAAGAAGTTTATAATTCAGTAAATGGACAAGTGCAAGCATTTTTGTATATAATGTCTTCATAAGGTAGCTTAATATGGCTTTAGCACAGCATCAGGTTGACTAATTATTTAGGCTACTTAAGTTGTGAAGGGGTAATAGTAAATAATAGTTATAGCTTAAATAATAATAATAAATAGTTATAGCTATAATGAGAGAGAGCTAGAGAGCAAAATAAGGGTTATGTGTAAAAGAGCATTATAGTTATTTCCACATAACTACCAGTGTTATTGTGTTGAAAAATCAACAAGTTAACCGAGTTGGAGCCCATATAATTAGGGGGGGGGGGGGCTGACTTGCTATGCCACTGGTAGTTATGTAAGCTGTAAAGACTATGTTATTCTCTTAAAACATCGTGTGAGATGATTATTTCTCTTTAATACAGATGATGCTGGATCATTATTAAATTAGTCATGACAAAAAAACTATGATATCCGATGTATTTTCTACGAGCGATTACACAGTTACCAAGCTTAATTGTCAGCCACTACAACTAGCACAGCGATGAGCCTGAACTGATAGTAGGCTAATATTGTAGACCTGCCGATGTGTTGGGTTGTGCTCAATATGTTGTTAAGTGGCAGATCAGTGGGCTTAATGCGGTTCAATATTTGAAGAGACGTACTCGGTCCCAGATGAAACCTAAAATACTATGGAGGACGCAAAATAATAATTATAATATGACCGTGCGGTGAACCGATATGAACCGATATGAACCGAACTCATATTTAACGGAGTGTCTATTTTTACACAGTGCAAATAGCCCACTGCTGCCGGCCTTGATGGCAGAGGCTACTTACACTAAGGGTGAATCCCATTTATCTGTCTTACCCCTTCCCCTTCCCCTTCGTCTTACCCCTTGTCCCTCGAAACCGAGTGGTAAGTGCTAGGGGTGAAAACATACCCCTATGAAACGAGACTCCACTTGGTTACGGTTACATCAGCATACATCGTCGCTAGCTGCTGCTACGTCACCAGAGGCGACAAGTGTTGATCACAAACTCTCCGTCTAAAAGTGTGTGTTTGATCACAAACTCTCCGTCTAAAAGTGTGTGTTTGATCACAAACTCTCCGTCTAAAAGTGTGTGTTTGATCACAAACTCTCCGTCTAAAAGTGTGTGTGTGTTTGCGTGGGTTTTAGTGATGTTTTTCTCTAGTCAGAGAAACGCGGGACTGTTGTGCAAATCGGCAATGTAACATTAGCGTGGAAAAATAGCAATTTTTTTAAACGTTTCAATTAAGAACATGGTTGCAAATATATATATATGTACAGGACTGTGTAGAGCACAAAACAAGACTGTCGTAATTTTTTTATCAATTATTTAAGCCGAAAATACTTACATTTATGGGACTCTCTGGATGATCTGGCCGCAGTGTGTTCTGGGTACCCCTTGGTTTCAAGTAAGCTCGCAAAAATGCTTGGTTTTAAGGAGTATCTACCCCTTCCCCTTACCCCTACCCCTCGATCAAAACCAGAATTGGGACAGCCCTTACTCTCACGTGAACGCGCAAAACTAAGGGGAAGGGGGAAGACAGAGAATTGGGATTCACCCAACTCTACACACCAACGTAACTTAGGCTGTCAAGTTAAGTTACTAAGTTACACAACTACTGAAGAACTAGTTTGCTGTCTCCCACCGGGCTAGTGTGTGTTTCGGTAAAGGCCAGGGAAAGGAGGCAGTGGACTAAACCACTGTGAGGCAAGGGAGGGGGGACTCAAAATAATTCTGAACTTAAAACGCTTTTTTGTGTTTATTTAGTTTAACTACTATTTTAAATATATGTCCATTAAATTATTTACACAGAGTCTTGTAATTATATTTTTAGGGGGGACAACCCTCAGATAGGGGGCGTCCTGTCCCCCCCGATATTTACGCCTATGATCTTTATGACGTATGCAGCCGACAAATGCAACCTCCGGAGGATGCAGCCTTCCGGTATAGCGTTCCCATAGCGATGACATAATCTCAGCATTGAAGTGAACCTATGAAAGCGAACATCTTTGTTACTTGTGTAACCTTGGTACGACTCGGCTCGGCTCGGCTCGTTACGGCACGGGTCGGTTTGCGTTTCCACCGCAGTTTAGTGCCACTTTAGAGTGGGTGGGGATTATTCACGTGTCGTTATAGTTGCGCCGCCTCTACAGCCATGACATCATCGTAAACGCGCCACAAACAAACACACAACAAAAGGAGCACATCGACGGAATGGTGTTCTTCATTCCCGGCATGTGGATGTCTTTAACAGCAATGATGAGAATGCTTGGGATTTACCCCCAGCAGCAGAGACTGTGGTGGCAAAACAGATAAAAAGGTAAAAATATAAACATACTCTAAAAATATACAAAGTGCAAAAAGTATATACATAAGGCTTTTTCATTCCGCGTCGCCCATCAAGCTCTCGCTGGATCCGCTCCTCGGCTATCAACGAGAGGAACATCTGTACTTCCTCAGCAGACAACGTAACATCCATTTTTTGGTTGATACAAAAGGGTGCATTTGTTCAAACAAAAGTTGCGTCTGATCCTTCGCTGGCTGTGCTGATTTAAATCTAGCGAGTCTATGTTGGGTCTCGTGTCGCAAGTTCAGTGACGCAGTAATGACGATTCTCTCCGGCCAATCAGTGATCAGTAGAGTTTACACGTCACGTTTTGGTAACGGTACAGATTGCTTGGAACCTCAACCGAGGTGGTACTAAAAAAGTACCAGGTACCAGGTACAGTACCCAGTGGAAAACCCCCAAAAGTGAACCGTACCGTGCCGTACCCTGAATAGGGAACGAGCTGCTGCGATGCGGGCCGTGCCGTACCTTTGATAGCGCTTCTTTCATCATGTGGAAATCTGATGAAATAGCATGCAGCACGCTCATATAGCATACATACGTGTGCGTAGCGGGCGGTGCTAAGCGCTATTTGGCCAATGAATTGGCGTGATGGTATCAGGGGTTCAAATATTCATCATACCGGATGTGTTCCCATAGCAATGATGTTATCGCAGCATTGAAGTGAACTTATGAAAGGGAACTACCTATGGTTGTTCCTGCATGAATGGTCTCGTGACATGCGTTTTCGGTTGTGTAGTGTAAACGAGGATCGTTTTCATTCTGAAACGCCGTTTTAAAATGCAAACACACTAGTGTGAACGGGGCCTGAATGGATGAACTGAACTCAAGGATGTAGCTGAATGGAGTTTAATCTATCAGGGCATTCGTCATGTGGAATGGATTTGACTGAGGGCGCTCTGAAAAGTGCACGGACATATTCACTGAATTAGAGAGCCAAACGTGGGTGGGTCCTGTCCCAACCACATACAATGGATCCGATGCTCATGTGTTTAATGTGTAATTATGTGCTCATCACTATCGGCATTACAGGTTAATGATTACTTTAGAGGACTCATGCAAAGGCAAACTGACTCTCAGTCCTCAGTGTAAAGGAAGCAAGTGTAAAATATGATAAACTCTCCTTCCAGAAGAGACTTTGTCTCTATAACCAGAGATTATAAATCAAGGCCTTTACTACTGTAAGGAAGACTGTGAGGTTTCCTTGAGGCTCCTAATATTCTCAGTTAATTTCATCATACAAAGAATTGAGAATACTCAATAGCCATACAAGTAAAATGTAATTTACATGCATACTGCTTTGTTTTACAGTAGTATAATACAATTGAATAGTTTGAAGTCCATAAAAATACACTAACTTTTATGGTTGGTAAGATTTTGTATTTTATTTTAATGTCCTTGAAATAAGTTTTTCTTTCTAAAACAGTAATATTGTGATAAAATAACCATTTTCTATTGAAACATATGTTAAAATGTAATGTATTTCTGTGATCAAATCTGAATTTTCAGCATCATTCAGTGTCACATGATCTTCAGAAATCATACTAATATGCTGATTTGCTGCTCGAGAAACATTTCTGATTATTATCAATATTGAAAACAATTTAATTGATGCTTTGAAAAATAGAAGTGCAAAAGAACAGCATTTATTTAAAATGAAAACATAACACTTTTGTAACATTATAAATGTCTTTACTGTAACTTTTGATTAATTTAATGCATCTTTGCGGAATAAAAACATACAATTATCTAAAAACAAAACTTCCCAACCTATACTGTGGTATATGGAGAATGAAAATATGAATCAGATCAAATATGAAGGAGTCATTTAATAATCAAATATTACTTAGGTTTGTAAAACCATTTAATTTCCAATTAAGAATGATGAAATATATTTATGTAACTAAATAACTAAGATTGGTGCCATGTAAATCTGACAGAGTAAAGTACAATATATGTTTTTCAACAGCATTAGAGTAAAGTACAGTTACTCAAGTACTTTACAGCTGTGGTAAATATACAGTACAATATTCATGACTACATTTAGATACTGCTAATCTCCTAAAAAGGATTTTACACTGATTTGGGTTGCTTTGTGGACAGTTAAAAAAACTCTTAAAAGAGAATGTTATTTGGTTTATAAAGCATTGGTTATGGGAACTGCTTCACACATGGGACTTCAAGCATTACAGGCATGCCTTCACTTTAGCAGCAGACTGAAATAGAAAGTTGACTGCATAGTAAATGACCAACAGATTGATTTCTCTTCACACATAGTAACAGCTGGAGAACTATGTTTGAACAAGTGCTCATGTTGTAAAACAGTGTCTGTTTATGTGCTCCGGCTGGCTTCTCTTATCTGTCCGTTTATTGGCGGCTGTGGAATGAACGTCTTGATGTCAGGATGAATCTGACAATGCCATATGTTTGGAAAATCATTCTTCTCAACATTTTCATCGTCTCTGCTAGAAGTAACGTGATGAAAGGTATGTCCTTAAATGCGTTGAGTTGTTTCGGCTGAGATTTAACTGTGAAAATGACTGCACATCTTTTAAAAAACAATATGATGTTTATTGAAGAGCAGAGCCTTTCAGCAGTGCATCACCTTTATTAGACTTTGAGAATTGTTTTTAACATGGAAGTCGTAAAGATATGAAGACAAAAGGGAAAAGAACAGTTGGAAATCTAGTTATGTAACTAAGTTAGTTTAGTCAGTACAAAATGACAGAATGTGGACACATGTTCAACAAATATTGTGCTGTTGTTTTTTGTATATTTTTATTTATTACAATATATTTTAATGAAATAGTGTATTAGTATTATACAAGATTGTTGTCAAATTTACATTTATGCATTTTTGTACAAAGTGACGAAGCAGAGGAACTGGTCTGCAAAAGCAGAAGTATTTAATGTTGTTGGTTCTCAAATTAACTGAGAGACTTAAAATGCTTAACTTAGTTTATTAGTGGAGTTAATGCAACAAACAACCACATCTTTTACACAACACACATATGATGTTTATGACACACACACACTTTCTGCAACATCACTTTTATCACATTCATAACTGAACATTGTTTTTACACATGGACAGCGTAACCTGACATGACAGACACACACAGGGACACACAGACACAGTGCACACACTAGTATTACACACACGTTGGTTTATTATGGTTTATGTGGGACTTCAACATATGTGCTGTAATGGTTTTTTATATTCTGTACAATATGTTTAATGATAGTGTATTGCCCTACACCTACCCTACACCTAAACTTAGCCCTCACAGGAGACGGTGCATTTATACTTGTACAAAGTGACAAAGCAGAGGAACTGGCTCTGTAAAAGCAGAAGTATTATAATGTTGTTTGTTCTCAAATTAACTGTGGAAGCTTAAAATGTCCTTCATAAATCACCTTCTCTTAGTGGAGTACCTGTGTCATACACACATCATTATACACACATTTGCATGTCCTCATACAACACACATAACACATGCACACACACACATCACCCCACACACACACACACACAGCACACACACATCACCGCACACACACACACACAGCACACACACAGTCAATTTACACTGAGATCAATGTAGATAGATAGATAGATATAGATAGAATAGATAGATAGATAGATAAGTTGTCCCATTTTTCAGAATTCAGGCTTAATTTCTTGTGAATCATGATAGCATGTATGGTGAAATCTTCCGTCTTCGAAGGACTAGTCTATTTAACTGAGATCTGTAATAGCTCAGTAGTCTGGAGATATATCACCAGCTGATCACAGTTGTTCTCCACTGCAGGTTATTTCTGGCACATCTCAGACCTCCACTGGGATCCTTCTTATGATGTAGGGAGTAACTCTGCATCAAAATGTGCTTCTAGTGGAGGCCGTCCGACCCCAAACGCAGGCAGATTTGGAGATTATTCCTGTGACTCCCCATGGACTCTGATAAACTCAACATTGAGTGCCATGAGAGGGATCCTGCCTGACCCGGACTTCATCTTCTGGACCGGGTTTGTGCCAAGCGCCCTCTGAACTCATAAGACTGTCCTAGTTTGAAGTGTATTCAGTAGAGTGCTGCGGTGTTGAGCCCGAGACAGATGCGTTTATATAGCTCTGCGCGTTATAACCAATCACAGACGATTCTGTTGAGCTTATGAATGTAATGACCAATCAGAGACAGTCAGATGAGTTCAGGGCAGCGCTTGCTGAACTAAATTCCCTCGCAAAGTGCAGAAGATATCCATCTCACAGTTCAAACAGCTTCAGAAATTATATATGAGTCTTGATAATGAAATGATAATGTAAGGTAAATGTCCTTTGCTGTGTTTCTGTACAACGAAAGTGTTATAATAGTAACTTAAAACTTTTTTCAAATTAAATTCACATTAAATACAAAGTCAGTCATATCCAAATATTTTAAGGCATGACACATATGTGGTACAAAAGACGGATTTTATGCATAGTTAGTGTTATTATACAGAAATGTCCACTTTTGGCTATCGGCAGATGTCTTAAAATCGTATACCAATTTTTAACTAACATTTCAAAGATCCTCGACCACGACTTCATCTAGATCTGGACCGGGTTTGTGCCAATGCCCTCTGAATATACATAAGACTGTCCTAGTTTGAAGTGTTATTCAGTATAGTGCTGCGGTGTTGAGCCCATAAGGAAATTGACAATTTCTGCGCGTTATGAAACAATGCATTCAGACAGAATCTGTTGCGCTTATGTAATGATCAATCAGAACCAGATGTTTTCAGTCAGCGCTGCTGATAATTCCCTCGCAAAGTGCAGAGATATCCATCTCACAGTTCAAACAGCTTCAGCAATTATATATATCTTACGAGTCTTCCTAATGAAATGATAATGTAGGTAAATCCTACTTCGTGCATTTTCTGTACTACGAAAGTGTTATAATGATAACTTAACACTTTTCATCAGATATTTTGAGTTCAATTAATACAAAGTCAGTCATATGCAAATATTTTAAATGCTATGAACAGCAGTTTTGGCTGGTAACATAAAGCACGATTTTATGCATAGTATATGTGTAGTGGGGACCAGCAATGTCCACTTTGTGACGCTATGGCAATGTCTTAAATGTATTGAATTTTTCTAACATTTACAACTATTAGACCACATTAATGGCTCAAGGTGTACCTTTTGATTTTATGAATATACATAAATGACATTTGATTTTAATATATTATTACCCATAAGAAATATGACAATTTTCAATGTAAAATGCATTTAACTGTAAATGGCGTATGTAAGATATCAAACCATTGATATTTTCAGTATAATGACTCACTACATTAAGGCAAATTTGCCAATTTATTATTAACAAGCTGTCCTAACAATAAAGCAGTTTGATTACGTGCATTCAACTAAAACTTCAGTGGGAATATTTCCATTAGCCTAAGCATATTTTGATGTTATGACATTAGCCTTATTGGTGTGTCAATCCCCCTCCCCTGTTTTGGCCCCTTTAAAATAATAAGTGCATCGTTCGCCGCTGTATACCTGCTGGGTAGGATTTTTCCATTGGTTTACTGTGCTCTGTGACCGACAAACGGTCAGTGGTTCATACACGTTTGTTCATCGTGATAATAGTCACAATTTAACAACTTTTTGGAGGTTTTGAAGTCTAAATACAATGCGCAGGAATAAAACATTTTAAATGAATTCACATGTCTTCAACATCACCATTAAGCTTCAACAAATCTGTCAGTCTTTATTTAAAAAACTTTCATTTTTTAATTTAGAGTAGTTGATTATAAACGAGGCTAGTGATTAGATGACTTTATCAGTTTGACATGGTGATGTTTATTGTCCCATTAAGACACTTGTTAGCAACCGCCTTTATCAAGACAAGTAAAAACACAAGGGATATTACTGATTTATTTTATGATGTAGAATAAAGCGTGAAATATCTAGAGCTTGTCTTACAGACCTTATTTTAGGTGTTTAACCAAAACCCCATTAAAAAACCCACTGACTGCAGGGCGATGAAACCAGACGAGCAGACTTGTTTTAAAGGAGCACAATAGATTTTCATATAAAATGCATAGTGAGATCAAATTTGCCAACAAGTGTCCAATACAGTATAAGCCATGCTTCCATGTTATTATTCTGGGAGTAATCATAAAGAATGAGTTGCTGCGTCAAGCATTTGGCCTGTACTGTAGGTAGATGAGCTGTCATATATTTCGTACATAACTGATTATATTTCTAACTCTCTTTGACAGAGATGATACACCTCACGTGCCCAATGAGCAGCTGGGAGTCGAACCTGTCCTGCGTATAATCGGCAATCTCACCCACATCATAAAAAGCACTTTTCCTAGTATGTGTTTCATATGGCCTGCTGACTGCTTGTTTGTCTATGAAATTCATTTCACATTTGTATGTCTTTAGATACCAAGGTGTATTCTGCAATGGGAAATCACGACTACCATCCAAAGAGCCAAATACCCCCCGAAAAAAACACCATTTATGAGCAAACCGCAAACATGTGGCATGGCTGGCTACATGCGGCGTCAAAAGAAACCTTTAAAATAGGTGCAAACTACAGCAGCTCATCACTAACAATACACTGACACAGACAAACAAAGAAAAGAAACATATTACAGATAATAATGATAATAACGTTCATTGTTAATGTCTTTCACAGGTGGATATTACACAGAGAAGCTGCTGAATCAAACTGGCCTCAGAGTCGTGGTGTTAAATACAAACCTGTATTACGACCAGAACAAACTCACAGAACACCTCCAAGACCCTGCAGACCAGTTCAGTTGGGCCGATAAAGTGCTTCAGGACGCAGCGAAAAATAATGAGAAGGTATCTTAGGTTGCACTTTATTGTGATAGTCCACTTTAGACATTCTACTAACTTGAGATAACTGTAACTATGTGTCTGCTAACTCTCAGTAGGGTAGGTTTAGGGTTAGTAGAATAAGTTGACGTATACTTGCACAGTTTCTCATAGTCCGTATATATTGTGGACCCATCAAAATAAAGAGTTCGATATGAAGCAGACAGTCTACTAATACTCTAATGACTGCTAGATGACGTAGTTACAAAGTTACGTACTGTTAGTTGAACGTCTAAAGTGGACTATCATATTAAAGTGTTACCGCATCTTACAGCGAGGAAGCGACACCTTCGGTTCTGTCAGTTCATCCAGTGTCATTATCGCACATAAAGAGCCTTTGTTCTGTCTTAGGTTTACATTATTGGCCACGTCCCTCCAGGGTTTTTTGAGAAGAAGCGAGACAAAGCCTGGTTCAGAAAAGAGTTTAATAAGCGCTATATAGATCTCATACAGAAGCACAGCGCTGTTATACAGGGCCAGTTCTTCGGTCATCATCACACCGACAGCTTCCGCATGTTCTACAGCTCAAAAGGTATTCCATTTGTGCATATTTTGGAATTTTAATTACCGTTTAAATGATAAAAAGAGTGTTCATTAGGGTTATTAACTGAATCAACAATTAAAACCATAAAACTTTTGTACTTAAAATAAGTTTTTACTGAATCTATAAACATTTAATTTCAGCTAGTTGTCAAGGCAACATTTTTACTTTATATTTAACAACGATGTATTAAAAACTAAAACATAATAAAAATGACAACACAATTTATTGTAAAAAAGCTACATATTAGTACAAAAGTGTACATTTCGAAAAGGTACCGCCCCAGTGACAGCTTTTGTACCTTTTTTCTGAGAGTGTACCCTTTACACATTTGTACCTTATTTATCCCTGAAGGGTGCACTTCAATGGTGCCTTTTAATAACTAAATGGTGCACTTTTGAAAGGGTGCATCCAGTGATGGCTTTTTTTCTGAGAGTGAAGATGCCTTTCACAAATAGTTTGTAAACGGGAAGTTATTAATATCTCTTTACAGGATCTCCCATAAGTGCAATGTTCCTGACTCCAGGAGTCACGCCCTGGATCACAACACTACCTGGTGTCACAGATGGTGGAAATAATCCTGGAATTCGCATCTTCCAGTATGACACCAAAACACTGTTGATCAAGGTAAGAAGTTTTAGTCATTTCACTTTTTTAATGATACATCAAGTTAAACTAACAAAAATGAAAAATGTTGTCTTGACAATAAGCTAAAAGGATAAGGTTACATTTATATATACAGTTGAAGTGAAAAGTTTACGTACACCTCACTGAATTTCTCCTTCTGGAGCATCAGTGAGTGTTTGAATCTTCTGTAATAGTTGCATATGAGTCCCTCAGTTGTCCTCGGTGTGAAAAGATGGATCTCAAAATCATGCAATCATTGTTGGAAGGGGTTCAAATAGGAGCTGAAGGATATTTCTGAAGAACAGCAGACCGTTTAACTGTTCAGGACGAACAAGGGACTCATGAACAACTATCACTAAACAAAAACACACAGCAGTGGATCGTTCAGATAACAACACAGTGTTAAGAATCAAGGGGATGAAAACTTTTGAACCGGGTCATTTTTATAAATTCAAATATTATTTTCTATATTTTATGTGAAATATCTTATTCAGGTCAGTACTAATTAAACAATAGCATGTATTTATTATGATCCCTCTTACTTGGTAAAATAATCAACATTTTGCAGATTCTGCAAGCTGTATGTAAAGTTTTGATATATTTTTTAAATAACATTAGTATTGTTTTAGTTTGAATTAAAGCTGCAGCACATAACGTTCACCACTCTATCACATCTTCACTTCCAGTCAAACGTTTGGGGTCAGTAATACTTGTAATGATTTTTTAAGAAGTCTCTTCTGCTAACAAAGCCTGCATTTATTTTATCCAAAGTACAGCAAAAACAGTAGCATTCTGAAATATCTTTACATTTTAAAATAGATTCTAATAGAAAGCAGTTACATGTATTTTAATAGTAATGTATTCCTGTGATTTCAAAGCTACATTTTTAGTAAATTAACCTGTGAAGGCATTTTGTAATTACAAAATAAATAAATCTGGTTGATCACTTATATCAATGATAATATATCCTCATATCGTTCAGCCCAATTTTTTTTATAATTTTTGTAAGTGTTAGTTTAAAAACATCCAGTTATGCATTAGATAAGATTTGTCAATACGATACGAAAAATAAAGAACGAAATAATGTAATACCTACCTGAATCAAGCGCATAATGTCGTGTTCAGCAGAAAAAGCCTGATCTCTGAGATCTTCACAGCTTGAGGGTTCTTGAAAACAGGTTCCGCAGATGTTAACAGTTGTTGCCATTTAGAACTGTACACATATTAGAGCATCCATAGATGACAACTGTGTAAGAACAAGCAACAAATGCTCCACTAGGGCTGGGCGATAATTCGATAACGATAATTATCGCGATATAATTTTCCTCTAAAACGATATGAAAAGTTCGAAAAATATTCGATATAATGTTTATGCGCCAAAAGCGGAACGAAACCACGTGACTCATTTGAATCGCCACACAGACCGTTTATCCGCTCGGATCACAGTTCAAACTGCCGCGCGGCACGAGCTCACTAGAGCAGATGCGTTTACTCGGTCACGTGATCACTAAGCAGTGCTGTGAGATCCAGTCAGTAGCGCGTTCGACTTAAAGCGGCGCTGCACAGAATGGTCAGTGTAAGACATCAAAGCACCGCGAGAGCCATTCGAAAGCATAGGTTTCATCTGCTCTTATCGCTCTCGCGGTACTTTGATGTCATACACTGACCATTCTGTGCAGCGCCGCTTTAAGTCGAACGCGCCTAATGTGAGAACACAAGCCGAACATGAGAAACACTGGGCAACGAGACAGTCAGAAGGCTTTTCAATATGCACATCGCCATTATTTACCATGGATTTACTGTAGTAACATTCACTGCGCTATGGCATTGTGGCAGAAATGTGGGATATTCACATTTAATATTATTACAGGAGTAATGGTATATAATTATAGTAAGTATGTGTGGTTAAGGCAGCTATAGCATGTGTGCATTTATACTGAATGGTTTTAGACTACTGTCTTTCATACAAATAGACTACTTAAAAACCATTTAGTTATATTTTGACCATGTTATTGAGGTGCTATATGTGTGGTTTTAACTGTTTATCATGATTTAAATGTATGCTACTATAGGAGACCAATGCTTAATAAAAATAAAAACTTGGTCAGAATACATTATACCATATAAAACTGAGGTTGCTACAGATGTTACCGATGTACAGATGTTACTGATTTTGATAATGAACAAAAATGTTACTGCATCCTAACTCAAGCTACGATCAAATGTGTATTTCTAAGAGACAAAAAAGTGATATTATTATCATTCATATTATGAGGCAACCCAAACCGGTTTCTTGATTTTGAAACAATATCAACTCATTAGAACGTGCAGAAACTAAGAAATACATATCTATTTAGATCATTATTGTGTTAAGGAAAATTAATGGTCTGGTTTGTAAAACTTTCACTTTGGAGCAAAAATCTGGCTTTAAACTTTAAAGAAATAAAGATTTGACATTTATCGTGATAATTATCGATATCGACTGATATGAAAATAATTATCGTGATAATTTTTTGGGCCATATCGCCCAGCCCTATGCTCCACACACAACTTTTAACAGCCGGATCTTCTTTCGGTTTACCGACGTGACAAATTACATCAATTTCCCGCGAAACCGGACCAAACACATCAAAATGGTAAATGATTATAAGCTTTCATCTGGCAAATTGAGGTACACCATTTCTTGTCTTGCTGCTTTGTGTTCCTGAAGGATGTAATCACCTACTATATGAACCTGACGTACTCAAATGTGGTACATGAGCGCTGGGAGAAGGAGTACCGGCTGACCGAGGCGTTTCGTGTGCCGGACGCCTCTCCCGCCTCCATGCACCGCGTGATGGAGCGGATATCCAGCGACAAGTGTTCTCTGCAGAAGTACTACGAGTTCAACTCCGTGAATTATGACCTGACGGAGTGCCACGCTGACTGCCGCATCGATCACGTGTGCGCGATGAGGGAAGTGGACTTCGAGGCCTATGAGAAGTGTGTGGTGAAGGAGGGAGGATCATCCACCGCTCCAGTGCTGTTTACACTGCTGCTGTCACTGCTGCTGAGCCTGCTGTGTTTCCACTGATCTCAGAACAGCAGCGTTTATGCTCGTGATCCTTCAGCGACATGTTTGAGCTTTTAATGTCCTATTCATAAACTTCATCTATCATGATTTCTTTTTATCTCTTAGTTCAGCCCAAAATGAAAACAGGTGTCCCAAACATTTTAAAAATATATATAGTGTTCCACAGAAATTTAGAGTGACATGAAGGTAAATAAAAATTGCAGTTGTCTTTTCTTCTTTACTGAGACTATATATCTGAGTGCAATGCCTTCTCTGCAATAACACGGCAGAATAATCTTAATTTTAAGATAAAATGTTGCATGCAATGTCCTTTTTTTAATCCCACATCAGAAACAAGTTTGCACTGATTCGTCTTTGTATTTTTATTTTATTTTTTTCATGAAAGACTGTCAAAAGTGGTTTGATAATGATAAATTATGCATAATGATGAATTATGTACTCCTGCAATTTATATATAAATGCATTCATAAACATGAAGTAATTTCCCCCCCACACTGCATAATGCTACATTTGTGGAGTCCAGCAGTAATTAGGGCATCCAGCATCCAGTACGAACACTCACCATGACCAACAATACAGAACAGTACTCACAAAACAGTTCAATACAGTAGCGTTTGATTTGCATCGAAAGTTGCAAATTAAACTTGTGTGGGAAAAAAATTTGAATACTGCATAAAACATCTGCAAATAAAATGAATCTCGTGTTCAAGAGAACAAAATCACTTCCTGGGAAACTGGTGCAAAGCATCAATAAAATAACTGCTGCAACTGAGGAAGACTGAGACTCTTTTTCCTACTTAATTACCTGCACCACATCAGTCGAGGCATCCAGGAATTTAACTGACAAATGTGTTTCCATCAGAGTTCATGTGCATGTTTGTCTTTTTAACATGTTATCATTTCTAATTATTCAGTCTGTTACAGGGTTTTATAATTATGCTCATAAATACCAAGTATGCAAGAAATGTCAACGCATTCAAAATCAAAGCCAAAATCGTGATTTGATTACGCAGATCTTAACAAACACATGTGAAAGACACACAGAAGAGGTCACATGACAAAAACTTGTTTGCTGGACACATACGGCTTCATGGCGTTCTCCAGGGCCTTTCTGAAGTCTTGAAGGCACACTTCAGTGCAAGCTGGAGCTGACAGCTTCCCGGCACGGATCAGGACGCAGAGTTCATCCAGCATGTTACGCAAGGCGTCTTCATCTATCACAAAAGTGTTTTAGATTCATCCTCAAACAGCCTCAATGAAGACACAAGACTGGAGACACTCACCATGTTTGTTGTCTCTCTTCCATTGGGTCACCCAAAAACCTCTTATTTTCACATCTTTGAAGATCAGCGCACTCTACAGACAGCATCACATTTGGATGATTGCAAAGTACACCACATTATAGGAACATGACTACAGAAATCATCCAGTGCAGAGTGCAGCAGTTAAACTCACCACTGGAGCAGTGACTGGCTGTTTGGCCATCCCACCGTAGGTCACCATGCTGCCTCCACTTCTGAGGAACACAGACATAAACGTGCTTATCAAGGGCACTAACTGATCAAATCAAGTGTGTAATGTTGTTCGGCTGGCTGGTTTGGTTAGAAGGCCCTCCTCAACTAGGGATGAACCGGTTACCAGTTTTCACGATAAACCAGGGTCAAATATGATCACATTTTAATTATCATTAAAATGATTGAAAAATGCACGCTAAATACTGCCCAGGATTGAGTAAAGTTAGCAACAGTCTTATGCAGACAAGCATGCAACTTTGGTTTTGATTTTTGTGAAAACATTGCTGAAGACACAGAACAGGAGTCAATTCTGACTTCTTACACAGTGTTGTACATTTGAACTGATTGATGAAAGACGAGGTAACGTGGAAGAATGTCCAAACGGTTCAAATAACACGCTCTTTAGACTTCATTATTTTGATCATTTTTGATTGTGATTTATTTAAATAAATGCTGAAATGTGAGGTTTATTATTCTCTAAAACTTTTTGTCATATGTTAATTTTATAACACAAAGTTCATAGTGTTGGTTTCAAATGTAAAAATTGTTGATATGATTTAAATCTGTATGTATATCGGTACTTTTTGAACATTTCCAGCACATTTTAACAACACCGTGATAATGCAGCCAACCACAATCATTTTGTTCATACCTTCTCTACGTCTAACAAAAAGGGTCTCATATTATATTGAAGAAGATATTTCATCTAGTATTTCTGCTGTAATCGTGACAAAAATGCATGTTTTCATTTTTACAGTAACAGGAATTGTTATTATATTTAATGAAATATATTTTGAGACTAAGATTAAAGAACGGTATGTATTTAATTTAAAATGTTAGTTACTGAGGAGAAAAAGAGCCATGATTTAATATTGATTTTAAGTGTCTTATTATTTGAGGTTACATTTTTGAATGTAGTATAATATAAAATATACTATAATAAATATAATTCCATATTCTTTTGGCCCTTGGAAGCTCGCTGAGGCCCCCTAGTGGACCCCTCAGAACCAATGCTTTAGAATGTTTATATCTGAGAAAAACTCTTCTGGAATGAATTTCACTAAAGTATCAAGTGGACATTGTTTACATCAGTGTCGGGGAAAGTTACTTTTAAAAGTAATGCGTTACAATATTGCCTTACTCCCTAAAAAAGTAACTAATTACGTTACTTAGTTACTTTTTATGGGAAGTAATGCGTTACGTTACTTTTGCGTTACTTTGGCGTTACTTTTTAAATATGAGCAGGGCTTGATTGTTTGTTTTTAATACAAGAAGTTATATTTATAGTGAATTTAAAAGCCTTTCACACCAAAAAGTGTGATGAATAAACCTCAGACTGAAGGACGAGTAAATCACGTCTGTACAGAAGAACACAGGAGAAGTTCAACTCTTCAGCAATAAAACACAACAACGAAGCACAATTGTTAGTTTATCTAAAGTCATTTTTATTATTAGTATGATTGAACTGATCATCAAAGGTCAGCAGCAAACACATCGGTTAATAAAATGAGATTAGATATATTTGTGTTGTTTAACATATTTAATTATTGCAGGTTTGCATCATATTCTGAGTTTGTGTTTCACTGTTTTAATTCATTTTGATGAATACTGAATCTGTTTTTTTGCGAGTGGGATGAATTAGTACACATTCATATTTAGTCTAGATTAGATCTACAGTAAGATCATGTTCACACGGCGCTCTGTCATCAATAAATGGAGAAAAAGTAACTCAGATATTTTCTAGTAAATTAAAAAGTAATGCGTTACTTTACTAGTTACTTGAAAAAAGTCATATTATTACGTAACTCGCGTTACTTGTAATGCGTCACCCCCGACACTGGTTTACACTATATATTTGTTACATTTTCATTTCTCTGTTTCGGTACACTTACTGTAAATGACGTAACAGCTCTGTGGCGCTCTTTCCTCCAACTCCATTCAGAGCTAGCTTAGGCCGAGGACACGACTGTTAAACGCAAACGCCGAACACCATCACAATACACAATCTTTCTCAAGCTACAGAATGTGTTGCTTTTAAAGCATAGACAAAGCAAATCTGCTTGTAGGGCTAGAATGATTGGGACAGAGAGACTGACCCTGAAAAGCTCCTTGGTTTCTGGTCGTCTCAGCGTCTCCTCTGTGATGACGTGTGTGGCTCCCAGTGCTGTCAGTCTGTCAGAGAGCTGCTGCAGGTCAGGCCTACAATGACAAACTAGCTGCTTCACACGATAACTACATCAATACAAAGTTTCTGCACTTTTCATCTTAAAGCAGCCGCATACGGGACACTTATTTATACACATCTGAGAAGAACTGGGACATGGAGGATGAAGGTCACCCTCAGAGCATCTCCATGTATTCCTTCTTTTCCAGCTCCATTATGTGCTATTATGTCAAGCAGAAATTAATTACTTTAAAATCATTGTAGATATCCCAGATTTTAAAAAGGCAACATGAACAGTCGTTTAAAACTATACAAAAATAGATATTTGTCTATTGATTAACATTAACCAAACCTTTGCACAAACTAGGTGACTCCAACAAAAAGGAAAGTCAGTTTAGAGGCAAAGCTAATTTGTTGAAACATCATAATGACAAAAAAAAACTGCATTAATAACTCATCCACCATAAAATCATGCAAGTGAATTAAGAAAATAAATCGCATCAAATTTTGATTTCATGATGAGTTTAAAGGCATTTCACTGATATTATGGTGTTTTGGTCAAAAGTGACGCAGGCTTTCTCTTCACGAGACGTCAGTTGATGTTTTTATCAGCTGTTTGGACTCTCATTCTGACGGCACCCATTCACTGTTGTCTTTTCCATAATACAAAAAAAACAACTCGTCTCAACTCAAACTCATGCGGATGAGCACATTTTCATTTTGTGTGAAGCATTCCCTGAAAGTCATTTTTACCTGTCTCTGACGACGTTGATGGTTTGAATGCCCTTAGCAGCAGCAATCTGGATAACAGCCTGTCCGACTCCGCTGTTAGCTGCGTTCTGGATGACCGTGTCTCCTAAAATACAGAGTTAAGTAAAGACCTCTGTTGTATTATGAGTGGTTTGGATAGAGTAAAGCGCTGCTAACCTGGTTTGAGCTCCTCGAAGTCTGTGAGCATCCTAAAAGCTGTACAAGGATTGACTCCCAAAGTGGCAGCGGACAGTACAGGAATGTCTTTAGGCAGAGTCACCAGATCATCAGCCTTCAAAACAGCTGCGGTTCTCCACGTTCCTGTGCAGGGGTGTTATAGCTTAATAACTACTGATGATCACATTGACAACAGCATGCTTATGAATGTCAATTCAATGTTCACCTGTGCCGGCATCTCTTGGAATCACCCAGTCGCCCACCTTGAGTGTCTTCACCTTGTCACCCACCTCCATGACCTGACCCACACCCTCATTACCCCCCGCCGCTGGAAGCTCAGGCAGGATGGCATATGTGCCTGTGTAATCAAACAAAACCATAAGATATGAAAGATATTTGCATTCAAATCAAAGTTTCCTGGTTTAACGGAAAGACATGGCCTATATGTTACACTCAACTCTAAATAAGCAATGCAAAAACATCTAGTTCTCATTTTTTTTAAATGTCATTACATTTTAAATACAAAATTATCAATAAATTAAATGCTGAAATTTACTAAAAAACAAAACCTGCATTAATCTAGATTTGCTTCAATTCAGAATTAAATAAATAAACAGTAGTACTATCAAATGATTGATCACGATTAATGGCATCCAAAATAAAAGTTATTGTTTACATAATATATGTGTGTGTAACAGTGTATATTTATTATGTATATATAAATACACACACATGCATGTATATATTTGTAAAAATATGTTACCATTATATATTAAATATATTCATACATGATAATTAATATGATTATAAATATATACATGTAAATATTTTCAAAGTATATGCTGTTTGTGTGGTTTTTTAATATATGCATAATAAATATACACAGTACACACACATATGTTATGTAAACAAAAACTTTTATTTTGGATGCCATTTATCGCGATTAATCATTTGACAACACAATAAAAACAATAAATAAACAAATAAAATTGAGAATGATGGAAATTATAAAAACAACTCATGAACCATCCAGACATACGGTAGTGAAAATTTGGGGGGAGATGTTGTTAAAATAATATCACAATGCATACATGTCAAAACGTCTTTAAACAAAATATATTTCACCTTTTTTGATTTGATTTTGGGGAGAAATCTGAAACATTATCCTGTGTTTACTGTCAATGGCTTGCATTTGTCCACTAAATGTCGTGCATTATTTACTCAATGCATTAAATGCTTTGCTCTTGCCTTGAATCATATTTAAGTCCGAGGGGTTGATGGGTTCACCTTGCATCTTCACCAGGACACTATCAGCCCATTTGAGGCAGACCAATTACCTCCCGCCTGCCAACCACACAGGAAATCCTGTTAACTTCAATACACCTGTCTACATGTCGATCTTGGCATTGAATATGCAAACTTGCGACTTGTGAGGGAAGACATGGCTGTTACAAGTGCATGCTATAGATGCAGACACAGAGTAGCTGTTTTTAAGAACAGCTTCGTCTCTGATCCGCTCACAGCAGACGGAACCCGCTGTCCGGTAAACGCGACGTCCAGTGTTAACAAGAGATGGGACTCGCGATAGATTCATTTTAATGTTGTGATATGTTCGATATCAAAATATCATAGTCTTACAACGTTTAAATAAGCGCAAGTAGCATACGTCCATGTTTACTGTCAAGTAAGTGGCCATGTTGCTACCGTAAAGTCTGTAGAAGCGAAGGCGCTGTTCATGAATATTAATTAGCAACGGTTACGACATCGCGCACGTCATGGACTGTCCAATCATAACCCACGTCCCCTTTTTAGTAACCTAAAGTTCGTTATTGGCCAGACTGACCAGCGTTTTCATATATGCCTCTCTTTTAGCCAAGTCACACAAGCCTACGGGTGAAACGTTACATTTTATTTTGGATATTCATGGTGACGCTGCTTAGACTTCAAATAAAACATCTACCATCAAATTGGGTGATTCGCGCAATAATATAAAGTTAAAAAAAAAATTAAATATGAACTAATGCCAAATCCAGACATACGGTAGTGAAAATTTGAGGGAGATGTTGTTAAAATAATATCACAATGCATAAATGTCAAAACATCTTTAAACAAAATATAATTTCACCTTTTTTGATTTGATTTTGGGGAGAAATCTGACACATTATCCTCTGTCAATGGCTTGCATTTGTCCACTAAGTGTCGTGCATTATTTACTCAATGCATTAAATGCTTTGCTCTTGCCTTGAATCATATTTAAGTCCGAGGGGTTGATGGGTGCCGCCAGCATCTTCACCAGGACACTATCAGCTCTCATTTGAGGCAGAACCAATGACTCCAGCCTGCCAACCATACAGAAAACACTGTTAACTTCATACAACTGTCAACATGTCATTCTCTACGGCTATGATATGCGTACTGGACGACTTGTGAGGGCTCGCCGTGGTCTCTGTACAGAAGTGCAGTGCTGTCTCTGACTGCAGACACAGAGTAGCTGTTTTTAAGAACAGCTTCATCTCTGATCCGCTCACAGCAGACAGAACCCGCTGTCCGGTAAACGCGACGTCCCCGTGTTACAAGAGATGGGACTCGCGATAGATTCATTTTAAAGTTGTGATATGTCCGATATCAAAATAGCATAGTCTTACAACGTTTAAATAAGCACAAGAGAGCATAAGTCCATGTTTACTGTCAAGTAAGTGGCCATGTTGCTACCGTAAAGCCTGTAGTAGAGGCGAAGACGCTGTTCTTGAATATTAATTAGCAACGGTTACGACATCGCGCACGTCATGGACTGTCCAATCATAACCCACGTCCTTTATAACCTTTTTAGTAACCTAAAGTTCGTTCATTGGCCAGACTAACCAGCGCCCACTCACAAACGCCTCCCTTTTAGCCAATCAGATAAGCCTATGGGCGGAACGTTACATTGCGTCATTAATATTCATGAGGTGACGCTGCGCTAGACTACCATCAAGTTAGGTGCATTCGCGCAATATATAAGTTTGAAAAAAAATGTAAATACTACTTACTCGCAAGTCGCCAATAAAGGCTGATTCAAGTTAGTCAAATTTGAATAATATAGCTGTTAATCAGAATATATGTAGCTTATTATAGAGATTGTAGGTACTAACAAAAATCGAATGTTTACTTCTAAAACTTTAAACGATTATGCATTTTCATGGCAGTTTTAGGGCTGGACATTTACCCATAAATAAAATATTGATAAAAGTAATCACCGCTGGTCTTATTTCTTAAATCCCACTAAATTTATTAGATAACAAAACCATTGAAAACTTCACATTACATTCAAGAAGTGATTCCCAAGTTCAACAGGATAGTCAAAAACAGCATGAGCACATCTAAACGGTGCAACACTTTATATGATTCCTTCTTTATTACATACAACAAAAACATGAACTTAAATATTATTGCATAAAGGAATGGATTAGATATCGGCAATGTCTCCAGTTTCTGTAAGAGGCAACCACAACATTATAGATAGGATATACATTCCTGTTTGATCCACAAACCTCAAAATATCAATAATTAGAATGATTATGATGGTATGGAATTATAATAAAATAATACAAATCGTGTCTTCCTCACACTCCTTGAGTAACCTGAGTTCAGTCATGATTCAACACTGAAGTAAAAGGCATTTATAAGTCAAATATCGACGGGATAATAAAGCATAAATCTGTCAAATGAGGCAGAGTGCAGCAGACTTCAGCACAGACAGAGAGAAATCACAAAACAAAACCAGTGCAATAAAACAAACCAATGCATCGATATCAGCTGATTCCTGGCACATGATGGTTGAGGTATTTTAGGAAATAAATCTGAGATACTTGAGATAGAGGAGCCGGAGTCTCTGTTACATGGCGGAGAAGATGCAGAACACGTTGCTATAAATAAATACTATGGCTAAGGCTAATAAGGTTTACATAAACAGTATGTATATATATTAAATATGTCTTAAGTCTTTCAGCTCTCCTGTAAAATGGGAGTAAAAGGCTGTTAAATACATTCCAAACAATACAGGCAGCTAGAGAAAGGAGCCAATGTCTTCACCGTCGACGTAGGAGTGGGCAACATTTGTTCAAAAGAATCACTTATTTCTCTCTATCTTGCTCCAAGAAAACCCCTGAGGCCAATTGTCAAAGACAAATCACAAAATATATGCCAGCAGACACAGATCAGCAGCATTTAAGACAAGATCGCAAATACCAAGACGATATTTGACTGTAGACTGAAGTTTAGAGATAAAAGTTTGATTGATTATGTACTTTCATGTCTAACAGAGAGGGTTATTGTTTGAAGATAACCGCGGGTCACTCATAATGACAGATTTGGACACGTGTAAAAGGAGCCGCTGGTTG